>JAGSMP010000121.1:1200000-1692500 GCA_029286625.1 Parnassius orleans
ATAACGAGGGTCAGTTGAGAGAGGTCAGCCATTGGGTCTAGACATTCTGCCAGCGAATAATGACGACGATTTTCTGATTGCGATTCCATTATTGCTGTATCATTGTTACTGGGTGCATCCCCTTATCACCCTAAGCTTGCAATATAGTCAATATTATGTAAAAATATCTATCTAACCAGAGATATGTTTTAAATATGGATGTCTGTAAATTCTTTCGACGAATTATTAAATAAAATAAGATGAAAGGTTACGAAAAGCTATTCACCTATAAGATTAAATTTAAAAACATACATAAACACACCTACTCGCTTCGGTCGTGCGACGAACACTGAGCGCATTCCGTACGGAATTTACGTATGTGTGTTGCGACTCGTACAAAATCTATGGAAGACTTGCGTTCGGAGCGGCTTTTTTCCGTTCGGGATTCCGAACGCACAGGCGGTCATACGGAATCTCGAATCGGAGAAAATTCCGTACGGAAAAATACCGCACGTGTGTGGCGGGTCATAGATTTTATATGGACTTGTTGCGTTCGGAATCTCGAATCGGAATATCGAAACGGAATCCCGAAACGGAATTCCGTATGTATGTGGCCGGCCTTATACACCACTATAAATGTCTATACGCTACAGATAGACTACTTTATGATATATGATCAATTCTACGATCTGGCCACGACATAATACATATAATAAAAATCTCTTTGATCAAACTATAAGGATAATGAAAATTTTGCATAATTGCAGGTAGATTGTTGGCGGAGTTTCAAATCATTACACAACGGTTAGAACTAATTTTAAACTTTATTTATAAATATGGTATATATTTGAAAAAACACCCGTTAACCCGCCTATTAACTAACATAATCATGTATAATAGAAAATTAATAGCTAAAGGAAGAAAAATACTTATACCTTCTTTTTTTGAAGTTTCGTAATCGGATGAAAAGTAGCCTATAAGTTGCCCCGGGTTACTAACTTTCTAACTAACTAACGTACAAAATTTCATGGAAATCGGTCATGTAGTTTTTGCGTGAATCTTGAATACACAGACAGACAGACAGACAAAAATTCTAAAAACCACTAATTTAGCTTCAGTATCCTTTATTTAGTCCCCTGGAAGTAATTTTTCAAGAATATATTACAATTACAGACACGACTTTAGATTAGTACAACCACGTTAGAATTTAATAGAATTGAATAAAATAATTTTTTGTTCAATATAGATTACAAATATTTTTATTATAGTCATTTTTAACCCCCGACGAAAACAGAGGTGTTATTAGTTTAACGTATGTATCTGTGTATCTGTGCGTCTGTCTGTCTGTGCGCCCAAATCATCGTAGCGCCAAACGGACGTACCGATTTTAATTTAGTTATTTTTGGTTGGAAGGTGATTTTATAGAGAGTGTTCTTAGTTATGATTCAAGAAAATCTGTTCAGCCGTTTGAAGATTATCAGCTCTTTATGTTTCGTTTTTTTTTTTAATTTTAATTCAAATTATGTCACCACTGGTTCGGAAAAAAACCTCTGTCCTGGGAAAACTATCAAGAAACCTAACGGGATTTTATTTTTATACAATAAAACACAAGTTGTGCAATTACAAAACTTATTTAAGAATTAGCTTGGAAGCGATCACCTCATTCCCAGGGATTATGATCAACCATGTATTCATTTATATTATAATAACTCTTCTATACAGTTTTTGTTTAGTAAAAAATTTAAACTTTGTAATCGAGAGACCTTGAATGAAACTGCTTTTACGGATTATATCGCGTTTAATTAACTTATTTTATTAATTCCCGACGTTTCGGGTGCTTTACAGCACCCATGGTCACGGGGACTGAAGTGATTGACGTCCGATGTCAGAGTTAATCCAGAGTACCTTCAGCTTTTACTCCGGATTAACTCTGACTCTGAATCGACAACAGTGCCACCTGCCGGTTCTAACCATGAATCCAAACCATTTAGAGACCCATTCAAACACATACAAAAAGAATATTCTGGCCAAGTTTTATACCTATGAGAGTTATAGTTTGAAAATGTGATCATTTTTAAATTAAGGCCCCCGGGTGAAATTTCGTAAAATCCGTTCTTAGCCGACCTCTACTCGACGAAAGGAATATTCCTACCACATTTCAAGTCTCTAGGCCTTATGGTTCCTGAGATATCGTGATGAGTCAGTACATACTATATGATGGTCAGTCAAAACATATATATATAGATTTTTTAATTGTGGCCCCCGCAACCCCTCTTGCGGGGAGAATTTCGTATAATCCATTCTTAGCTGACCTCTACTCGGAAAAAAGAATATTTCTATATATATATATAGTATGTATATTTCTATATATATAGGCGCGGCTATAAAATACTGGCCAGATCCAGAGAAAGTTTTACTCTAGCGAAGCATCGTGTCTGTGGTAACGTGGCAACCGTAGTTGTTATATGGGATATTTGAAATTAACGTCATCGGAAAAGCGTACCAGATATTTGCGACGAATTGCTAACGATCTGTTCATTATATTTTCTTGTACTTTATGTTGTAACGCACGCATAGATCCTCTATCGCCTACATATTAGCTTATATTATTTATATAGTAAAATAATATAAAAGTTAAAGTAACAATACAAACTTACATGATAATTACATTACATTATATATATTATAAGAATATAATTCCACACAAGAGGTGTCCCTTATGAAGAATAACGACTTAACATCTTCAAACGAAAATCTCACGTACAAGCGGTATATTTTATTGACTTACGAATTCCGAACCAGCCTCGACCAAAAACTATATTTAGGTTGCAAAAATATAAGTTCCTATCGATACAAAACATGCTAATGCTCGACTTAGCAGGATGTTATGAATGCTGGTCTTTCAGCTTTCATGTTTAAAAACGTAATATTTATGCGATACGTTTTAAGAACATCATTACAAATATTGAACTTTAAACAAAATACCGTGTCGGTTCTTTGAGAAATCGTAATAATAATTTCAACAATTCTTTCTCTTCGTCAGCCCGTAAAAGTCTGCTGCTGCACATGGGCTTCCCCCGTTATTGGGAGGATTGGACTTGATCGATTGGATTTGAACTTTTATTGATTTTTTTTTTTGATTGGATACCAGGGTGGCACCTTTAATAATTTATACCTATATTATAGTCGTCACAAACTTGTATCAAACTTCTTCATATTCTTATACAATTATTTGAAAAATATGAGTAAACTCTCAAATTTTTAAAAAAAAAACTACTTCCACACGAGATAAATTTCACAAGGACAAAAAGCCAGACATCCAAACCCGGAACAATTATTTGTAGACCATACAAATACTTATTCCGTGCGTGATACGAACCTGCGTCCACTATCATCAAGTGTGTAGTTTTCGATAACGTCCATATTTTACAGGTAATAGAGTCAAAAATTCTATAATCGTTATAAAAAATGTGGCAACCCTATCTGGTATTGATGTTGCAAGTCCACATATATACAGGCGGTAAAGGAAATCATGTGAGGAAACCAGCAGGGAATGAAATATTTCCGAGGATACGTCTGCTAATACACACTAGAACAGCGCAGCGATTCAGACTTATTGAATAATAATGCTCATAGAAATGATAGGAGACTTGTGCCCAACAGTGGAATGTATAGGCTGTAAGCTTACTTGTATATAAAGGTAAGCTGCACATGCAAATAACGGGAGAACAGACTGATGACGGGGACCTGCACCCGTGAATATTAGGTAGGTACACATTTCAAGTCATAAATTCCATTTCGCGCATTCTTAAAAAGTCTTTGACTGTGGAAGGAAAATGGCAGTTCTTCTGCCGGGAGAGCTGTTCGGTACGGGAACGTTCCGTGTACTGAAACTTCGATAGCGTGATTTACGCTTTGAGTGATTTCGGTACGTTCCACCTGATGTGGCGCGATGACAATGACGCCACAAGCCTGTACCCTGCAGTTGATTAAGAAAAGCTGTTATAAAATAAGTTAAGTATGTATTTAATTTTAATATATGTATATAAACATAAACTGACGTTTCATTGCAGAAAGTAGACTATTATTGAACTTCTTAATGGTAATGTATTCTATGACTTGATTTAAATGCATAGCTCTTGGGCTAGCGCCAAGTGCACTTACATGCGATATAAGCGGGAGGTTCCACGCGGCTGCGAGCTTCGCCTCTGTGAGACACGTGCCGTCGGGGCCGAAGAACGCCACCACCCCGAGATCACGCATTTGCGTCATCACCCTGTATAAAAGATGTCGTTGTGAATAGAGAATTATGAATTAATAAATTTTAACCTTCGATTGAATAAAACTATTTTACTTATTTTTATAAATAAATATAGCTTCATATATAGTGAAGTGTCATTCAAATAGGTACAATTGTTCAATTAGCAATTGTTCGGATCAATTCTAGCCGCTGAATTTCACCATCGCACATCGCGACAAAACTCACAATACCATCCATACCAACTGAATGATCGGCGGTCCAACACTGTGCGATTTACTAGAAGTTTTCTTCCTCACACAACTTCCTTGAGAAATCGACGACCACCAGCGATTTTTCCGTAGCGATACAACTTAGGGACCTTCAAGAAAATAGTCCACTCTTTTTTAAAAGGCCGGTCAACCAATTCAATGTTTTCTCCATATTGGTATGGAACCCCTGAAGTATAACCTATTTAATAAAAAAAGAATCATCAAATTCTGTTCACAATTGACGAAGGTATTGCGTAACATACGTACAAAATATAAATATACAGCCGAATTATGAACCTCATTTTTAAGTGTTCCCCGAGGTATTTACGACACAAAAGAAACAAATGCTTTACTAATAGACACCCACGGAACTCGTGACCCGAAAATCGAGTGCGAATATGAAATTCAAACTTACAAACTTAGTGCCAGCATAAACATTTTGGAGATTTTTGTTATTTTCACGCATAACATTCAGCATTTCGTCATAAGTCTTATTTCATTACAGTATTTTGGTGGGGTAATTTCTTTAAGCTATTGTGATAGTGCACACTAAACGATCAGAATAAAAATAGGGTTGTGTTTAGTAAAAAAAAACATTATTAAGGTCAAGTTAGAGTTAAATGTCAAGTTTCATGACATTCTGCCTATTTTATTACCTTTATGTTAGGTTTACCTATGAAATTACTGTTTTTTATGAAATAAGTTAACGTAATTTTTTTTGGAACGAAGTTCCTTATTAGTGATAAGGAACTTAACTGCCATAACCCTATCTGCCATATTCGTACCATGTGATAAGTTATCACATGGTACGAATATGGCAGATAGGACTAGGCGAGAAAAAGTGTAAGATTTTCCGTCACGAACCCTTTCCATAGGGAGAGCGAGATGGAATAATATCCACCTCCCTCGCACTTTTTCTTATCTTGCCACGAAATAAATTATTATTTTACTTTAAATGACGCTTCATTTTAATAGACGCTAGTAATTCATTTATTTGTATTTGTTAATCAATAATATAATACGTTTATCAATAATAATATACTACGAAAGGAACTTCGTTCCAACCGAGTATTCCACGACATTCACGCATGTTTTTTCTATATTTTTTATTTCTAATAATCAAAGTAATCACCCATGCAATTGATGCATCTTTGCTAATGCAGTGGCAGTTTATTTATGCCCTTTTGAAGAAATCAGCTGGACGGGAGGCAACAATTTTTTTTTTGCCGCCAAAAGGTTATTTAAATTCTGGATAAAGTAGAAGTCTGTAGGCGCAAGGTCCGGTGAGTACGGCGGATAACGGAGAGCTTCCAACCCCAGCTCTTGTAACTTGGAGACCGTCTGTTGTGTAGTATAAGGTCGCGCGTTGTCGTGCAGGAGCAGCGGGGACGAGCGATTGACCAAAGCTGGTTCGTCAATCAAATCAAATCAACAAAATCTTGACGGACTTAATGATAATTATCCAATTTATCATTAAGTCCGTCAAGATTAGTGATTATCTTTTTTGAAGCGAAACCAACATATTATATCCCCCCTATGAGGCAATCTATGAGGAAGGCCTATGCTCAGCAATGGACTTTTGATTGGATGTTATGGTAACGGTAATGATCAAGTCGTTCGATAGTAGCACGACCAACGATTTTATATAGAAAGAAGATAAATAACCGCCGTGTGGTTAAGACGTAAGAGAATCCATCACCCCATAACGTCCGAGGGGTTTGAGGGAAATGATGAATGGGAGGGGAATGTCAGAAAGATCTGATAACCTTAAAGATGCCATACGTCGGTCGTAGGGTCGCCAATACTAGCTGGTGTGGAAGATAATAATTGTTAACCAACTTTCAATGTTGGTAATTGATCAATGTAGTAAAAACACAGCATACCAGCGTAAAAAAAATAATCACAATACTTCTGTTTCGTATAGTGAGTGACGAAAACTGGACACCTTTTTTACTTGTAACAGGGTATTCTAATTTGATCCTTAGGTGTAATAATGAATTGGCATTTTGATTCTTAATCTATGTAGGTGTTCATTTGTCGCACTTCAATATATAGAAACAAAGTCTTTAAACTTACCTTAGTGATAGGGAGTCCTTATCTAAAGGCAGCGGAGGCCGAGGGCGGCCGATATCGGCCGCGATAAAACGCAATCGCATACCAGGTAGCAGACTTGGCTCCCGGTTCACAGCTGCTACTGCTAAGGGGAGGGCACCTAGCACTGTCTGAAAATAAAATAAAACATTAGTATATGTATTATGATCCAGATATCGCAACTATAAGCGATCATTCAATCTATCACAAAAACGTGCGGGTAAGGAATACCAGCACAAAATAGCAGCAAAATGATGCCGTATTTCGAAAGATGAGGGCCGAGAATCAGTGTTAAAGTTATCAGTGGCAGATTATCAGTAGCAAGTTATTTGATAGGACTAACAGGAGTGACAATGTATCTATAACTCTATAAATATCGTTTCCCTAATAAGGATATATAAATTCTTCGGACACATAGGGTCAGTTGGGGCAAGTGCAACTATAGGGTAAGTGTGGCGGTCATCCATATCTCAGAAAGTAAGAGAAATATAAATATTTCCGAGACAAAACCTAGGTAACGCTACTAGAAGTAAAATTTACAAATTGACGCTGATAATTCACTATGCTTTTTGTTGGCGCCATCTAGTTTATTTTATATAATGCATTTTTTCTAAATTTATCCTCCTTCAAATTCCTATATTTCGGGCGTTCGTATCCCCTTACTCGCACGCCTAGTATGTATGATATATCGCTGAGAACGCCACGCAAATCAGTCAACTGAAGGAGAAGTAACCGCGCCGCGTATTAATACTTTATAAGACATACATAATCAAATTAGTGATTAGTGAAGTTTTGTGTCCGCAAAAGAGAGGAAGAAGTGTTAGATCGTCTGTACCTTGGTGAAACCTGCCTCCGGAGCATGGAAGATCTACGAGGGCGGCGGTGACAAGGTAGGCATAACACTTTCAAATAGACACTTGAGGGTTGCTGATTGCTGTATTGAAAATATCTGTTTTTTTCCTCAAGGATTATATATTTGGATCATATGATTCATATGTATGTAATTATTACGTTTAAAACTTACAAAATACGATTAGATTGCCAACTTGAAAAACATAAACCTTAAAATTATACAGAGTGACGATGAGGTTATCACATTCAATTAAAAGACGTATCTTAGATATCACGTTCTTTGAACATACATAACTATAAAAAAATATAACAATTAACATTCTAGTCGCGGTAGCCTTTTTTTCGTTTTAATCATAGAATTATCACCCAGTAGAAACGCAGTCTAGTACAAAACACGAGCGTCAAAGTGATGCAAGGTTATTATGTTAGTGTGCACGAGTCGAATGTGCCTACGCTCATCATACGCACACATACACGGCATTCAGTGATACCAGTTTCTAGCGTTTGCAATCAAATTGTGCAAATCACAATTTTATTGATTAATTATAATTAATCGATAAAATAAAGATTAGGTATTACGTACGATGACGTATTTTATGAAAATATAAAATTGTATAAAATAAACATGATAATGATGGTACCAATATAACTTTATTATACATATTTTAATGGTACAAAAATGCAGACGTAATAAAATTTAAGTATATTATGTTATACACAATTATTCGATCGAATTCAATAAGGACATCGTGTAATGTTTAATTTTAACCAACTTCAAAAAAGGAGGAGGTTCTCAGTTCTGTGTATTTTTTATATTTGTTACCTCAGAATTCCGTCACTTATGAACTGATTTGGATTTTTTCTTATTTGAAAGAAAATATACACGCAAAATTTTAAAGGTTGTTTTTAAATTTACTCGCTTTTAATTGATAGTAAATAAAAAGTCTTTATTCTATAGTCTTAAGCTTTTACTTGGTCAATGAACAATGCAATAAAAATAAAACAGTTAGCGTTAAAATGGCTTCAATAGATCGTTTTAAATAGGCACCCATGAGGCACCCATTGTAAATATTATGATAATACTTTGATAAGTAGGTATCTACATTTAAACGTATGAGTTTTACACAGAGCACACACTCTTACTTTAACACACAGAGATTCTGTGTGTTAAAGTAAGAGTCACTTTAGTCCGACGCCAGTGTCCTTCAGAATAGTTCACGAGTCGCTTGCTTAACCTAATTTTCGGGTACGCGTCCTTTGAGTTTTAATTGTTGTTACTGTTTTGATTTTGTGGACATTTTGGTAGGTAAGTTTCTTGTATTGTTGGTGATAGGGCACGTTAATAATAATAGTTGTAACCATAGACTTAGGATATACTAGCGTATAGACCAACATAGTGTGCAAGGGAGAAGAAAATTCCTTATGGCAAAAATGCAAGATAGAAAAGGATACAAAATCTCATGACTCTGTAACCGATTTTGAATGACAGGTCGGCACAATTCGGCACGCAAGAAATAGCTCCGAGATATTTTGTAATTTTTTAAAGTATAATAGTGGTTATTTTTAGTAAGTAACGTCTTTCCAAAATGGTTAATTGTTCCGTGAGTGACTGTGCTGTTAATAATAGAAATAATCCTGATAATTTCATAATTCTCAAGACGTCGTCAATGTTATGACGCTTTTATTTTTGGTTAAAATTTATGTTACATACTGTTTAAAATATAGAATATATTCAATTATTTTGTTAATTTTGATATTTTGCAAAGAAAAAAGTCACGTTGTTGATAATTTGCATGAATTTGGTAAATACATTTTTATACAAAATATTTTACATGTACGCTAGGGATTGACTCAACTATATCAAAATTAATGTCGATATTTATCTTGAATGTTTTTAATGAATCGATAGACTTGCCTACACAACAAGAAAATAAATCCTCGGTTTGCGTTCTAAAACGTAATTTTATTTTGCCGTTTTTCAAACAGATTCCCTCCGGATTCTATAATTAGAAAAAGTGGTTAAGGTTCATTGGAAGGGTTGGTTGGAATGCAAAGAAGAACTCAACAATTTGCAGCAAACATTTTCTTGATAAGTATAAAGAAAAAGTAGAATAAAAACAATTTTATTAAAAGGAGTCATTTCTACATTATTTGTACCAGTAAGTACAATATTGTTATAATAAGACTTAAAAAGATAACTTTCAAAACTTTAGATAAATATAGAGACAGATTTTCATACATTATAAAACTGTAGTACATTAAAGACAAAAAAAATCTTGAGATTATCCTCTTTAAGCCATTATGAACCCAACTAAGTATCTATTTATCAACCAAAATAAATGTATAACCTTGCTTAACCAACCGCACAGCCTCACGGTCACACTAGTACAATATTCATAGCATCATGCTATTTTCCCCAAGGGATTGAGCGGAGCTTCGGAACTTCGGATTATATTACCAAATCATAACGATAAAACTTTTAGCGTAGTTAGGTATAGATATTTGGTAATGCTCCTCAAGCGCTACTAGACGGCCGCGCATGAGACGTGATAGTATAAATTCCATAGTATTTGATACTCACAACGGTCAATGCCCGATTCATGCTTGATGGCCGACGACATTGTCGCGAGGGCTTAAATAGCGTGGTTCATCCCCTACAGCGTTAGTCGTAGAGAAGAGGAACTCGTGGTTAAGTAATAGCTGCGCAGATCAATAGATCTGCGAAATTAAGTTGCACTTGCCGCGGTCAGTCCATGAATGTTTGACCATTTTCTTAACATACCGAGATTGAGAGAATAGAGAGTGCATCTGTATCCTCAGACACTTAGTTCACTTTACTGTGTTAAGATCATTATGTTTTTAAAATTCATGCAGCTAAAATGATAATAAGTTTATTATTATTTTATACTTTTCAGGGACAGATGAAAGAATATAAACATGAAGCATGATGAAGCCTCATAAACATATTGGCCTTTAAACAGAGCAATCTTATTTAACTGATTCCTAAAAGTTTCCTTCCTTAAATTATTAAGTTTACATTCATACTTAAGTCGAATGTTAAAATAAACTTCTATAATCTATTTAATTATTAATTATTAAATGTTTGTAACTATCACAAGTAATACTTATATAAAAAATAAAGCAGCCATTATGTACTCCGTGTCCCCGTTTTTGTTTCCCCATCAAAACATTTTATAAAATATATAAAATATAAATAGGTATATACTTAGTTATGTATCTACCTATTTATAATAACAATATGTTAAAAAATAAATTCCGGGGAAACTGCCCACGGCAGTAAATATTTTTCTCCAAAGATCATAGCTCGAAAATACAACATTCTGATCTGATTATTGGGGAGTTTTTTTTAAGTTTTTCGGTAGTCACCTGGGATTTTATACATTTGAATTAAAATCCAACAAAAGGCAGGTAGGTTCAGCTTATTCCCAGGAACATGTTATATGAATATTTTTTAATTATTTTAGAACTGTCATGGTAAAATTCAGTTAATTTTTGAAGTTATTCAACTTCATGCACTAAACAATTTTTTATAATCTTTTTACAGCTTCCTTAACAATCATTTTCGATAGTCCTTTTAAGTAAAATATACATCACTAGCTAACGCACACAATGACAAATCAAAATTGGTCACGCGTTTTCGGGCTGTCAGGTGGTCTATACGCTAGTATATCCTAAGTCTATGGTTGTAACTTAGTGCATTGGTGTGATAGTTCGTGCGAAATTGGACACTTTTACTGTTTTAAGTATTTTTTAAGTTTTAAGATGCTTTGTATCAATTCCACGTCGTCGGAATACACTGACATGATTTTTATTTACAGAGAATGCCACCAAAACGCAGCTCTGGCATTACGAACATAGTGAGAGAGGTATAATACCACACGTGTATGTCCTACAGATTCACGGATTTTCATACAGACAGTTCAAAAATACGTGACAACCAATCTTTAATCCCGCGTCAGGTTGAAATTCCTCCGCGTGAAATTTGAACAGTGGCATACCTACTATTATTTATTCTGTGACAGTGGTGATTATTAAACTTGAGTGATTACAAGATTAGAGTGATTATTTGGATAAAAACAATACCATAAAGTTTGTGATTTGTTGATACCATCGCACTAACATCGCCCTACGCGTACCTAAGTATGGGCAAGTGTAGGTACCTAATTACCTAAGTCAATGTCGCGTGAGCACTACGCGCCGCCGCGCCGTTGCCGCTTTTACAGCTTACTTCAGATCAATAAACTAATAATATAAAGAATGATTTATTTCGTATAAAATTTTACGCTATTTATTTTGTTTGAAAGATGCATATTTATATTTTTGTATAATTGTTTATTTTATTATTTTAATAGACATACATATATCAACTTATATTTACCGCTATGCTATTCATTGTGATAACCTCATTGCCACCCAGTATAGTTTGGGAAAGTACGGCTACTATGTTTGAGGTATCGACGGAGCTCGACGAATTGTCGCACTTGCCCCAGACCAGGGTTGTCAACCGTTTTTATACCATAATTTTATATAGTTTTCAGACTATTGTGCAAAATTATTTAATTATTCTTTCACTAAATAATAAATATTTAAATGTATTTGTCGGAACTGTCGGGAATACGTCAGGAAAAGTTATTTGTTAAAAATAGTAAAAGTGTGAGAGCGGATGTTCAACTTACTCTCTTGCTTATGCAATTAATTATTAGCGGCAATATAATAAAAGAGCGTAACTGCACTATACGTACAGTATAGGCAATTACATTTCGACCATACCGTAATACGCGTCCCCGCCACAATCACACACCAGTGTAACGTGAGGTACGTAATTACATGATAACACCAAAGTATGCAAACCAACAGCAACACTACTTATCTCATTGTAACACAGGGCAGCCTCTCAACAACACCATCCTCTTTGCCTGCACTAGAAGAATTACTACAGCGAACAGAACCACGACACTATTTTAGCACTCGTAGAATGACTTCACTGGTAGAATGACTTAAGCGGAATCCCCTTCGCACGGCACCTACAGTGAACTTTATACTGCACAAACAAGTGGGGGTTTCTCGATATACCCTCAATTCCACCCCGCTCCAACCGATATTTTATAGACGCTCCAACATATTAATTATATCAGAGAAAGCAAGCAAAAACTACAATATGATTGATGATATTCACAATTCCAAGTATTAATTACTATTAATAGTAGTAATGATTTCTTATATTTACGCGAACATATATTACTTTTACGGATTTTATCGCGTTTAATTGTATCTCAAAAGTAACTTTTTTGTGGGATGGATTCTATTTGTGTAACAACATCGAATTTACTACGATTTCAAATAATCTGACTTAAACTCGAACCATATCTGATATAATTGCCATCTGCTATATGCTATGCTATATATATATTTTTAATTCTTGATATTTCAGGCGCTTTTTTTGACGTTAATCACCTCAGTCCCCCGTGACCATGGGTCACGGGGGACTGAGGTGATTAACGTCCCGATGTCAGAGTTAATTTGGAGTACCTTCAGATTTTTAATTATTACTTTTGGTCCGATCTACGCATAATGAACTTACTGTATCTTGAAGTCTTGCAGTGATATGCTTGCGTTTCGTTTTAATTTTATACACAGCCTCCTAACTATTGAAATTAGAATGTTTTTTAATTTCGACAGCCTCACGTATCATCCTTGGCAGGAATTGATGTTCCACCGCGAGGATTTGTGGTCTATCAAATCTGATGTAATAGCGGGGGCCGTCTAGGATATGATCACAAACTGCAGACGCAGAACATATAGCTGACGTGAAACACCAACACTCCGGGAAGTCTCGCATTACCACCCTGGCCGTATGTGAACGCGCATTGTCGTGCATAAGCAGGAAGTTTTGACCCATCTGTGTTCGATGTGGAAAGACTATTAGTTCTAGCACCTCAATACGGTATTTTTCAGTTGTCATAATGCTCTGTATCCAAACGAGGTCCGTTCTTCCACCAAAATAAATTCTTGCCTAAACATAATTGTACCACCTTAGTATGGATGAACCTTTTCAGCGTTTTGAAGCCGGCTTGTACGACCAGGAATTTTCCAAACACGTACTCTCCTCGAATCCGTATGAAAGCCAAATCGGGATTCATCTGTGAAAAGCACCAACGACCATTGATGAGGTTCCCAGTTCACATGTTCTCTAGCCCATTGCAGTCTTCGTCCACGATTTCCTCTTCTTAGAGCTGGAGAACCCGCAGTGGTCTCCAAGTATAAAGGTTGGCTTCGTGCAGTCATCTCATCACAGTTTGGTCACTCACAAGCACCTGGTGTTCAGACTGTAGCCTTTGGACCAATTGCATCACCGTAACAGCCTTCCCGCAGCAATTTGCAAAAAACGGTTTTTTCAGGGTGTAGTAATGCGGCTTGGTTCTGAATGTCTCTCTGCCACGTCCCCCGTGGCACGATAGCGTGACTACAACCTCGAAATCACATTTTGCCTGGTGCCTATTGCCGCAGCGACGTCACATTGAAAAGCCTGCAGCATCACCACTGCTCTTAAGGACGTATGTACGTTCCAAGCGCTGATTAGCTCAAAACAATAATTTTCAAACCCATTAATATCCATCAACCGCTTATCTTATACAAATGTTTATTACTCATAACTTTAGGAAAATTTATGGTCTAAATGGTTATATGAGATTTTTTAATATTAATACAGTATTTGTGAATGCTATCAAGAAATCTAAACAGAGATTTTCTTAATTTCCCTTTAAGCGTCAATTTCAAAGCTTAAAATATGTGAAATGGCTGATAATTTTACGAAACAAAAAATAAAATCAATTTGTCAAACACCAAGGAAAATAGTTACTAGAAAATATATTTTGATTTAGGTAATATACATAAGAAATTAAAAATTCAAACCAAGTGAATTTTTTATGAAAATGCTGTGGATAAAACAATTATTTTCACCAATTTAAGTTACTCAATTTAATAAAATAATAGCTAAATATTTTTTAACCCTTGCCCTTTAAAATTAAAAATAAAATAGCTTTATTATTTTTCTATAAATATTTTTATATTACTATAAAACCACAATAAAACTGCGCTTTTTGATCAACTTAAATTAGAAAGTACCCGATATATTACTTTCCTCTATGATAAACTAAAAAATTGAGACCATTTATTTAAAAGTTTGGTAAATTTATCTTATACTAGCTACTTAGTTATACACATAAATAACAAGGTTTGTGTGCTTACTAGTTTATGGTTTAACTTCAGTTATAGTATGAAAATCCCAAGTGCTGATGAGATAAGAACGGAAAAGATTAAAAGTAATGAGATTCTTTTTTTTATTATTTTACTTTAGCTACCTACTAATGTCGTCTTTTTTTTAACTACAGGAGCTAAAATGTGTAATTAAAGAAGGTAAGCCAAAAGATAGGAGAATGATTGAAATTTATTGAGCAGTAGTATTAATAAATAAAAAAGAGCTGGCCTTCATTAAAATGATAAACTTCTTTGCAAAATGTGTGTTGAGAATTTAAAGCTCGAAAAAGTACTCTAAGGCGATAATAAAATTTGCATAAATCAGGAAGCTATAGCTGGAATTATATCTACTGGTGCTGGATATATCCAGCTTCGTATTGTTCTTGCCTATGGAGACATCCCACCGTACCTCTGTGGTTGTATGAAGCACCGCGTAATTAAGTTTTCCAATTGTGGGAATAAACGGCGGAGCATCGTATGGTTGAAGCTAGGAAAGAAGAGGTGGAGCTTGTAAAAATCATCGGAAATATGTCGTCTCAAGGAATACCAATGATAGCCGTAATTGCAGACACATGTTGAATAACGTTCATATGGTACAAGCTACGATGCTTCCTCTAACGCTGCGACAACTGTTGACCAGCACAGTAAAGAATTCCTGTACGGTGGGTTGAAAAATAAATATTCAGTCACATGTACCCGATCAGAAAAGAAAGGAATTGAGCCACCAGATCATATATCATTCAAGAAATTTTGTAAGTTCAACAGTTAAAAGGTCTTTGTCATGCCACGGACCTATACTTATAAATACTTGAACTTATTTTACAGTTGATGAAGTCCCCAGAGCAGAAAAACTTTATTGAAAGGAGCACTGTTTTATAGAGTGCAAACTCGCTCTTGAAAACTAGAAGAAAAATTGACAGCTTCATGGATTGCCAGACTTTGGAAGCGGTTTGAAAATACCAACTGTTCTCTCCTCGCTAAGCAATTACTGTGTGGTTACGATTTAAGCAATGTGCCATCTATAAAAAATAGCAAGAACAATGAGCGTAAATTCCCAAGAATTAGAAAGGACTTTAAATATGAACATACATGACTAGTTTACAAATATACCACAAATAATAATTTCTTGATTTTAGTCCAGACGGCAAATATGAACCTAGTTCTTTAGAAGTGAAATGCCCATGATCTGAATATAAAATGGTACCCGAAAAAGCAATCAAACAAAATAAAATTGACTTTTGGTTGTATAAATCGTCAACACAAAAAGCAAATGGTGACATGTTCAGGGCCAATTACGAACTGGTTAAAATATGTGTACATTTGTTTGTGGATAGGCGACGGTAACATTAAATTTGAATTCATAAAAAGAGACGACCAGTTCTGGAAGGAAAACGTGAAGGGACTTTTAGTAAAATTCTACAATAACTGCTTACCTCTAGAGCTAGTTGATATGCGAGATATATGAATCTAAGATATCATAGCTAACATACGAATAAAAACATACCGATGAAATAATGTGTAAAAGCAAACATTTACATGTTTTTTTTTGTTTTTTTTTTAATATTTTCCTCACTCGCACATGAAAAAAGTTATATGCGAGAGTGCGTGTTAAGAAGTTGAGTATGGTTTCAGCGTCACTTAAAATGTACGCAGCGCTCCGTCTTTCTTCCTTTGTTGGTCTGATTCTGTTCGCTTGGTCTGTTCTGTTGGTCTTGCTCAGGCAAGTATCAAGCTTAGTTAGGTGTAGTATAATAAAATATAGCGGAAAACTGTTTCAATGTGAGCATGCGTAAGTCAGCTTGCAATTCGAATATCTAAATTCGAGCACATCAGAAATGTAACTACGTCCCTAACATCTCTTCACCAGTTAAATGTCGACGTTGCATTGTAATCAAATGTCAAATTATCACAATCAACCCAAGTCAAATCAAAAAGATGTTTAAATAGCGGTATGCAACAAAAAAAAACGATTACTCGGAGTACAAAATTCGCTCCCTCTAGTTCAACTTAATTTTTACCACCAAGAAATTTTATTTTTTCTTTAATTTAAATTTGGAATCAATTTGGAATAAATGACGAACAATTTGATATTACAAACATTTGGCCAGAACTTTTTTAGTTGGTCAATGTTATTAAAAATATCCCTATACCGTGTTGATGTGTTTATATATATTATGGCTAAAATTTATGACGATATTCGTCAACTAAGTTTGAAAAAAGCGTGCTTCCTGAGAGTTTCCACGGCGTCGATAGTTAAATAGCTGACTTGTTCCTTTTGAAAAGTTAAAAAAGTCCGCTTCAGCATATGTCTATCTTCTAAGGATGACTCACAGTAACCATTTTTATATAAAATCTCTTGCGCGACAATATAATTATAATGGCAGTCAGCGCGGCGGTTGCATGTTGGTCTCTCTAGATCAGGAAATGCGGAGAATCAAGTTGTTTTAAAACCTCAGAAATACGGAACAAAAATATGGTATACCATTAAGTTTACCTTCCTAATATTTAAGATAGATAATTGTTCAAACCGGGCAAATTCAGGGTGGGCGCTAGTTATTAATAAAGTCAAAATTAAAAGTGATAAAATACTTTTATTATGTAGTATTGCGGTAGTTTTACAAAGTGTAGTATTCATGTAAATAGGTATAGAAATCACAGAAATCATCATATTTTTGTCTCATTAAAATAACTAACTTCAACTTTATATTTCTGTCACTGTCTGCTCTGCTATTGCCTTTAGGTTTTGTAAATTAGATAAGCGCTCTAGTTAAAATTTTATAGTACCCAAGCAAACCAAGCTCAACCTCCACCGGGACCAATGTAATAATTGTTCCTCCTCTCTTTTTGTAGGACAATTCATACAGCACACGTCTCGTACCTTACACATGCTTCCTTTTTCCTGTAATAATTTTAGATCACGCACGATTGAGATAATTTCTTAGCCATCAACCACAATTTTTCCTGGTACAACATTATAAATGTTGTATGTATGTATGTATATGCATTTGCACCTGCCACAAAATCTCATCACTCCACGGGTTGACTGGCAGAGAATGCCGTTAGGCATTAAGTCCGCCCTTTGTTACCCTAGTTATGAAGGTGTTAACAATCAAGACTAAATAAAAAATATATAAAAATATAAAATAAATGTCTCACACCGTTCTACTCCGCGATGTCTAAAAATGGAATAATTGTAGGAAATACATTTGTAACACGCTCTAGTTATTTCGGTAGATTCCAATCCAATAAATCGGGATCCGAAAATAAATAGAATGACTCCAAGCCGTATTTGTGTAGTCCACTGCAAATTGTTTAGTTTAGTAGTTTTTGGCTAACTTCAAAACAAGTGAGCCAAGTGAGTTTCACTTTTCGGCGTGTCGTTGGACGCGTGTATCACGGTTGATCGAGTAAGACTTATCAGTCTTGAGCATTCGTAAGACATTAGTATGATTAGGTACAGACATGGACACGGTTAATAAGAAAAACTCCTTTGATTCTGCGCATTGAATTAATTAATCTATTTATTCTCTCTTCACAATAGGTAATTCTAGTGCTATGTATTAAAGAAGTGCCATGCTGGTATCTATCTTGTGAGAGACTGGTGCCTGATGTAGGCTTAAAAACCTGTATTACAGGTGACCAGGGCTAACCCGCGGATAGAGCAACAATCTGGGTAACACACATCAAAAACATGGAGATTATAATATGAACGTGAACAAATGAACTTTCTTTTTAATGAATAAGGGTGACAAACGAGCACACAGTCCACCTTATGGTAAGTGGATTCTGTGGCCCATAGACATCTACATTTATCCTCGATTATGAATCAAAATGCAGATGCGTAGCCACCCCTGAGGACTAGGATGTAATGCCTCGTTTCCAGTAAAAAGGGTATCCGATTCTCTACACTCACCATACGAAACACAGCAGCATTAAGCTGCTATTTTACGCTGGTATTCTGTGAGAGCGTGCTCCTTCCCGGTCGAGCCAACCTATTCGTGCTACAACCATAATTATTTAGCTGCAGCGTGGCTCTACCACTTGTCTAAACTATACAGTGATTGCTGATTTTACATCAGTGGGTGTATGTTCAGTTCACAGCAAGATAAGTATGTAAAACAGTTTGTTTTGTATGAGTGTATTGTGTGTCTGTGTGTGTGTGTGTGTGTGTGTGTGTGAGTGTGTATGTTTGTGGATGAATTAGGATGGACATATTATGTTACTTTAAACCAAAAGCAAAAAGGAGGAAAAGGTGCAGGAGTAGTGAGGGTTCAGGACTGGGAGAGATTATTATTTATATAGGCGACTTCAATATATTTTCAGTCGCCATAGTCTAAAGATTTTAAATACTTAGTTAGTATGGATTTGCAACAAGATTTGGGTAACGGATATAAAGAAAATTATTCAATTTACTTTACAGAGCATGATGGCATTATAATATCATCCTAGAAAACAGAATAAATTGTGTAAGGTATCAGAATGGAAGGATTGGGTACGGCATCTTACCTGCATTTATCGTTTTGAAGCTCCGGATCGTATTTAGATTGCGCTTCATAAGGACAGTACCTATGTAGGATGAAAGTTTGTCTCACGGTTAGGACATCGCTGTAGAAGTCAACTGTTGAAAAGCTGAACGAGAGACCTGCACTAATATTTAGGATGGCCCTTTGAGCTCTTTTAACCTCGATTAGGTGTGTTTTAGCGACACCACCCCACTAGATGACGATGTAATAGTCTACAAGTGATTGGCATAGAGCGTAATAGACCATCTTGATGATTCGGCAGTCAGCTAATTGTTTCAAATATTTTTATGTAAATCATTAAAAGGTGTGTTCTTAATGCGGTATTCGCAACAACTGTAAGATGAGAATATTTTTGAAGTGAAATCTTCTTTAGAATCGTTGTGATTTGAAATTCGATGAAACGAAAAAGCGATACTAAAAAGAGACAAACATATACATCTATAGGATTTAGCCTGCGGGAGAATGAGATAGAATGTAGTGTTTATTATAAATTTATTTATATTTTAATTACATTAACCTTACCAATTATCCTACTTCTAATATTCGTCTCATTTTCTCGAAGTTTAGTTTTGTGAAGGATTCACTTGTACCGCGTTTGAACTGCACACATGTTTTTTTTAAATTATTTCAGTATATCAATAAGCACATTTGACGAACTGATTTATAAAATTGAAAACAAAATATCTCATCAATTGTCGCCATGTCTGTACACAAGACGTACAAACGCATGTCCAGCTGTGATCATCCAACTGCGATACGGGCCACTAATGGGGCGCGCGGGCTCCGATCATTGAAGTAATATCTGATCTGTGTAAAGCACAGACTAAGTAACTTTGAGCCCGCGGGCTTCTTACACGTGTTGCAAGCAACTAAGTTTTTACGTCCCCTCTAGTACGTAGTACGTGTTACTTCAATGGCTCCGGTAGCGCATTTTCACCGGCTTAGCGAGTCAAGAAACGCCGGTCGCACGCAACACTGTAATCGTCTTTTTACTAGGTGGAAGGACTCTACTTTGCTTAGGAATCTGTCTGGGTAGGTACTACACTCTTACTTGTTTCTGCCGCCAAATAGCAATACGAGCACTGGTGTGTTCTGGTCTGAAGGGTAGAGAGTCAGAACAATAACAGGTTGCTTTCATCGTTTGAAGTTCAAAAAAATGTTCAAAGCCACTTACTATCAGATAGACTGTAAGTTCTTTTGTCACTTCGGATTTATATTAATAAAAACTTCATACAAACTCCGCCGGTCGCACAAATGCGATGCGCACGCGACCCGCTGCCAGTGAAAGAAGCCTTATTTAAAGTAGTCGACGCTTTAGATACTAAGGTTGCGATTTATTTTTATTTTCGGGGCTATTACCCGTTAAATTACAGAAGGCCGAAAAAAAGCAAGGATATTTTAAATTAATATTGTATTTTGTTTTTACGCCATAGTTAAAGGGCCTTTTTTTAACCACTGACGCAAAACAGGGCTGTTATAGGTTTAGCCGCCATGTGTGTCTGTATGTCTGTATGTCTGTCTGTCTGTCGCACCGTAGCTCTTAAACGGGCGAACCGATTTGGGTGCGGTTTTTGTTTGGAAACAGGTTTTCTAGCGGTGGATCTTAGACATTTTTTTATCAATTACGTGGTAGAGCCATGCAACAGCTATATTATGGTTGTAGCACGAATGGGTCGGCTCGACCGGGGTGGGACCACGCTCTCACAGATCACCAACGTAAAATAGCAGCTTAATGCTGCTGTGTTTCGTATGGTGAGTGTAGAGAACCGGAGACCCTTTTTACTTGAAACGAGGCACTCCATCCTAATCCTCAGGGGTGACAACGCATCTGCATTTTGATTTTTAATCGAGGATAAATGTAAATGTCTATGGGCCACAGCATCCACTTAACATCAGGTAGACTGTGTGCTCATTCGACACCCTAATTCTATTAAAAAAAAATCAAAATCAGTTCAGCTGTTTCAAGGACATCAGGTGTTTTTTTTCGGAGGATTTTTTAAATTTTGAATTTTAGTAATTTATTATAGTATTTGGACTTCTAATATAGTAAGATATTATTTATACTAGGGTTGGCAACTCCAGGAGATTACTCCAGTATAGACGTACATTGTCCTCTGGGAAGTAAATTGAAACACTTTGTTACGCGTGATTGAGTCTCTAGTTCTCAACAATTTTCAATATTTCGTGGATATAGGAAGGCGACGTTTATTCACTGACAATTTTTTGTTTGATTTTTGTTACAATCAATGATTAATGTGCCAAAAATCTAATTAATTATAAGTGGCTTTGTAGCCACGTAATCAACTTCAAACAAAGGCGTTATCACCTGTTTTACCTTTGAGTCAAAGACGAGTCTTAGTCTGTAATTATATTAGCTTCTCATATTATCTTTCAGACTGGATCACAAGTGGTGATTACCGTAAAACCCAGTTTTAGGCCCTACAAATAATGTATTTCGAGTATAGGTATATACATATCGACGCTTGAAAAGCAATAATTACCAAGGACTTATTGGAAACTTTACACTAGAGCATTTTAAAGTTTTTTTTTGGAAAAAATCGGAAAATTCACCTATTAGTCATAACTACTCGATTCTAATTTTAGATAAAGATTAAAGGATTAGTAAACTGGCATTTAAAGATTATGATTTTTTTAATATTTTATGAAATAGTGTCGGTTAGTAATAATTTCATCAAAATCTTAAACAGGTAAAAGTTACTTACCGACATCAAAATTTTATTAGAAAACAAGTAAAATTAACTAAACCTCATTATTTTATAATTATATTTAAAGCAAAATGACGCATAAAATGATCTAAATACAAATCAAAAACTTTTCTACCAGCCAATCTTAATCATAGTACAAATTAAATAAGGTTAGTGTAGGATTTTTGAACAAGTAACAATGAATTAAGGTTTTACTACACAAAATCAAGGACTTTCAGGCAAAGGTTTTAGACGGACATCGTCATCATCATTATCATTACAGCCCTTTTAATAATCTACAATCACCCATTACTGAGTATGTGCCTCTGATGAAGGATGAATTAGAGCATAATCCACCACGCTGCTCTAGTGCGGGTTGATGAAGGTTTTAGGCCAGTGACTAACCCTTTGTTAATGACGTATATATTATATACCTGTAACATACGAATATTGCAGACAAATCTCTGCAAAGTGGATAGCTGATCTTATAAAGGATGTGGGCTGTCGTTGAATATTTAAGATAGCTTAAATCAACTGTTTGTAAAATAAAATAATTACTATTGTACTAATACTATTACTAAAATAAGTAATTTCAAAATCAGTATGGGTAGGTAAAACACAATTTCAACTAAGAAGAAAATTGCTATCAAGTTTTAAAATATTCTAAAATTATAAATACGTTTCACAATCAAAACAACATGAGTGAAAATATTGTGGTAAACTATCAATTAAACAACACAATTAAGAACAAGTCCTAACAATTTAGGGCTTTAGTTACTAATTATTAGGTATATATGGCATATTGTTGCCTATGCGATACAGTTCGGTGAAGACTAATCGATATTTTGTTACCAACAGCCCTCAAAATCTGCTTTACAGTGCGTTAAGCGACTAAACAAAATGCATGCAACAGTGGTAAGCTCTTTTATACAAATTTCATATCAGAAATAATTATCTAAGTAACAAAACAAAAACATTAAAAAAAACGGCAGGTAAAATATTACCAAACTACAAAATATATCGTTTTTAGGCAGGAAAATACTACTATGTTACGTCTTTAAGTCCATTGCATTTAGGAAAAATACTAAATGAAAATGTATACATAATGATTAAGGTGTGTTAAAAGTCTTAAATGACGAGACAAAAAAATTAATCCGGTAAAATTTTAAGTAATGAAACCCTAGATACTGTAAAGAAAAAAAACTTTATGTTTTACCGCATTAATTTGAGGTCAAGGAAAAATTACTAAGTGTATAAAGTTAAAATCGAATACCTACCAAGTGAAAATTATTCATAAATCGGAAAAATTTTAGTCGCTTGGTCGCCGAAAACTGTGAAAATGTGATTTTTTTTTAAGTTACCAAGCGACAACAAAACTCTTCCTAGCGGTACGAGAGTATAACATATCGACGCAGAATTTTTGCTGATTTCGATGATGTATGTAACTCAATATCCATCAAAATGTCGCTTGGTAATTATTGCCTTTCAAGCGTCGATATACACCCATATACACCTTATCAGACATAACATATAACGCTTCCGCAACCCAATAATAAATTACTACGGTGACGGATAAGATATTTTAAAAATACTGCCCTGATGCGGACGAAGGCAGCTAAATCACAAAAGTATGTTTCGAGAAAAATTGAAAAAAGCGCGAAATCGGTTTTTGATCACTGAAAAAATGTTTCAACTATTGGAATATATGTAAAAAAATACGAATCTTTCATACTTTTCTGTAAAATATAAAAATGTAGTAAACGTAAGTATTGAATCATTATATCTGAATTGTTTAAATTTTACTCTTAGACTACGCTTTATTGCTGTTTAGTGATTTGACTGCCATATAGTATAGTTTATCAGCAAATAATCAATTGATGAGATATTTCGTTTTCAATTTTATAAATCAGGCGCTAATTCTAGACAAAAAAATAATTCTGCCACCTAGTAGCGATCTACGGCGACCAGGCTTTTAAATGACAGATTCCTTTCAAAAATAATAAATTATTTTGAAAAAGTAAAATTCACAATTTAGAAACAATAAAAGGGTATTTAGAATACTGACCTGACTGTATCCGTAGGCGCTTAGAAATCCAATTGTTATGGTGTTCTTGCTGCTCCAATTTTCACTGATGTTAGAACACATCTTGGCACCACCACAATCATTACGCACTATGTCGAATAAGCTTACACCATTCGACTCAATATTATCTATAGATACATTATCCTCAATCAAATTTGTCGTAACACTAGAGTATATATTATTCAGGTAAATTGAATTTAAGCTATTTGTTTCAAAAATAGGTTCTTCAGTAATTGTATTTACAATACTGTCACATTTATTTTGTTTAGTGGTATTGAATTCCTCGTTGTCATTTGATAAATCCACTGTAATTTCTAATTTTGTTATATTTGAATGTTTCATATCTAGGTCAACAGTAACCTGACCCAACGAATGATTCGCATCAATATCGTATTCCTTTTCAAAAACCGTTGTTACCAATTTTTCAATTGTTTCATTTTTTATAAACTTGACAGATACACTGTCTATTACTAGAGCTACGATACACATCAGTGCTTGAATCGCCATTTCTTTGTTTAGTTCATTTTCATTATAATATTATTCAGCATCGTCAAATCTGTAACAAAAAAATAATCATTAAAATCGGTTCACAATCTGCGAGGATATCGCGTAACATACATACAAAATACATACAGTCGAAATAATATAATAAATAAATATGTTATTTTTTTCTTTCATATGTTGGATCCTCCTCCTTTTGAAGTCGGTTAAAAGTTTATCGTTGAAGACATTGTCATTTCATTGTTATATATTCCATAAAATAGGTACATCCGTGACATTGAAATCATATTAAGTTTAATATTACCATAAAGCAACTGACAGATATCAAGAAATTCCACTTTCAAGTGGAATTAATATAAAGATGAACAGTAATGCTGCGCGTAGAATAAGGTTGCTTGGTTTCGTAAAGGAGCAGACTGCAGACAATATTAAATACCTGGTCATGTAGCAATATGTCCTCAGAGTTGATACATACATTTGCTATTTTGTATATGTATATTTAACCCACTGCGGTAGAGCCCAAAAGTAGGGTAATAATTGGTGTGCATATATGTATACGCATGTATGAATCTATATAATATGTACGTATGTATGTACGGCCATTTCTACGGTCATCCGATATTCCTAATAGCCGACATACACGGTCAGTTAAACTGATGAGTTGAACTAACGTACATCCAAAAACCGACCGTCACTATGAAATCTTAAGTTGAAATTTGAAGCCAGTGAGTGGGTAAATCGTTTTAATTTTTTCTAAACGCTATTATCAACAGTTTTTAAAAAGAAAAGACAAAAATTATATATACCTATGTTAATGTATTACATAATAAAATATTTTATTTATTTATATTAGTTATTCCCCCTATTAGTAATATAAAGATCAGCAGTAATTATGAAGACATATTTACAGGAAAGAAAAACACAACCTGCCTTTTCGCATTAAATTTGCACAACACAATCTATCAGTGACGCTGGTTAACTATTGTACTTTTTCTAAGATGGGTAGGTATTGCGTTAATCTTTGTGAGAAAACATATTATTTTTTTGTTTGCTGTGTTTTAGATATAAATATATCATTGTAGAACATTATTTTACATCATTAAATTACGATTTCCAGGATTAAATTAAAATGCTCTCAACGCCACCATTAAACAATTTTCGTACGTAAACTTCAAAATAATAATCATAACTTTCGATAAAATTAACCGATTTTGATAAAACAAAATATTCTTTTCAAAAATATTAGTACTTGAAAATATTACTAGATGTGATACGTTCATAAACAAACAGAGAGACAGACAGATTCTAAAAATGGTAGAAGTATATTTAATTACTTATTTTTAGTCCGTCTCAATCATTTTTGTCTCCAAACTATAAAATGTACAGACTCATGCAATAAAAGTACAGTAGGTTTAAAAGATAAGACCCGATTAAGGTAAACTTTGTTAAGGCCGGCTAAAGGCCCCATTCGGTTTGTGTTTGTCGAAATTAGAATTTGTAATGTATGTAATTTTTAGTTTTTCAATTTTCTCTTATGAACCGTTGCATATTGCAAAAACTATGCGGTTCCAAAAAAAAAAACAAAATATAAAACAAATAACTGGGTCAAAAACTTAAAATGGCCTATATGTAAAGTTTCAAGTAATAATTTATATACAGTTCCTGTATAACAAAACGATTTTTGAATACAAAAATCTAACATAATACGATACTATAATATACGCTACAACTGTTCCGATTTATTCCAATTCAATAAATTGGATTTCAGAAACCGCATTTACTGCCCGTTTTGAATTGTTTTATTCAGTAAATTTGATTTTTACATAATAATAGATCGGGGAAAAAGTTTCTTCGTATTTTTTTTGTATAAAATTGTAGAAAAATCTCTTTGGTTGTACTGTTTGTATCTAGCTGGTTTTAATATAAATACATGTAGAACATTAAGAAAAAGAAAAATAAAAAGTAAAAACCACTCCATTTTTCAATTGTTTTTCTGTCCGCGAAAATGAGTGAATCTAACGAAGAAATTCCATACATTCTGAAGTTTTATTACAAAAAAGGGAAAAATGCGACTCAAGAAAAAACGTGTGACGTTTATGGACCTAATGCAGAGTCAGTAAGAGTAGCACAAAGTTAGTTCAAGTGTTTTCAGTCCGGGAATTTTGATGTCAAAGATGCAGCTCGCTCTGGTCGCCCTCATACGGATAAGGTCGATACCATTTTTGAAAAAATAGAGCAAGATCGGCGTATTATAGTCTTTGCGTTATAGCATGGTGCGGGTGACAGCTCACGCCTATGAAGTTTCGTATTTTTTAGATAAACTGTCATACAGATATTGTTGTACTTCATAGATGGGTACTGCCCACTTACGACAGTGATGTGCCACGCTAAACTATGCCATGCCATAACGAACAACCACAGACTAACAAAAATCGGTTTTGAAATGAATCGAATATATAAAAATCACGTAAATATGTATTGGAATTGGAACTAATCGTTCAACAAATTCTGATTTACGGAAACAAAACTCACATAGACGAATATGCAGTGTTTCCGATGCATGGAAGATAAATTATTCGTTGGTTAGCTCAGACAAAAAACTTTATCATAACTCATGGCGGCCAAAATGGCTACACAAAACCTATTTTTTATTTTTATTTCATTAGATTTATAAACCAACTTCTCGATTATTTTTACCTTCCGTCCCGACATTTGACCGATTGAACCTGACAAAACTAATACACATATAGCAAAAGGCGCTAGCACTCGTACCTTGAAAAGCTGCCGGTGCAGTCTAAGCCGTAATGAAAATTACAGATGTTGCATTCATTTTATTTGTTTAAATGTCAATATGAATTTTGCAATCAACATGAAATAGAAGATGATTTTTATTTTCAAACTAATACACAGTATAATCTATACATTGAAGTGTCTGTTTGTAATATCAAAATAACAGCCTTTTACTAAATACATATGAAAGTATATACGGTATTTTTAACAAAAAGACAAAAACAATTTTTAAATTGTTTGTCTTACTGTCTGTTTGTCCGGCTTATAGCTGGCACTGAAAGATAGCTGATATTATAAGGAGTAACACAGGCTAATTTTTTAGAAAAAAAAATTAGGATTCCGCGCAAAAAAAATTAAAACCCATGAAATCCAATCGTAATAAATACCAAGCGGGCGAGGTCCGGGGACAGTTATTATGTAACTATTATGTCATAATTTGTATTAAACTTTAACTTAATTTTATAAAGAAATATATTTATGTTTCGGTTTTAATTTTTATATCGATAGCTAATCGATAATTTTTGCTTTGCTTTCTGTATCGTTAATCGCCTTTTTTAAATCGATTTAACAATGTTCCATCTCTAGACACGCCAAAAGTGTAAGCTGTCACCCGCACCATACTATAACGCAAAGACTATAGTAATTACGAATGACCGAGCAATTGAGGATTGACCACAAAACTGTTTTCACCCATTTGAAAAAGTCTGGCTGTACAAAAAGCTCGATATTTGGGTACCACACGAGGTGACTGAAAGAAACCTAATGAATCGCGTACTAATTTGCGATTCTCTATTGAAACGTAATGAAACCGAACCATTTTTGGAAATATTGATCACTGGTGATGAAAATTGGATCATCTACGACAAGAACGTGCGAAAAAGATCATAGTCAAAGGGTAGTCAAGCTCCACATACTGTACCGAATCCCGGACTAACACGCAATAAGGTGATGCTGTGTGTATGGTGGGATTGTAAGAGCATTGTTTATTATGAGCTATGGCAAAACCATCGATTCAGATCTCTACTGCCAACAACTAATGAGACCCAAGCAAGGAATTGAGAAAAAATGGCCGGAATCGATCAACAGAAAATGATTGGTCTTTCATCATGATAACGCTAGACCACACACATCTTTGGCCACTCAGCAAAAATTGAGAGAGCTTGGTTGGGAAGTGTTAATACATCCACCATATAATCCTGACCTTGCACCCTCAGATTTTCACCTGTTTCAGTCTCTACAGAATTGGGTAGTGTTAGGTTAACATCAAGAGAGGACTGTCAAAACTACTTGTGGCATTTTTTTGATCAAAATTCCTAAGATTTCTACAGCAACGGATTTATGTCACTACCTACAAGATGGCAACAAGTTTTCGAACAAAATGGCACTGTTGAACATAGGCCTCCCAAGGAATGCCACAAAGCACAGTCCTGAGCCACCTGCATCCATCGATTTCTGCATGTCTTACCAGGTCGTCACTCCATCCAGTGGGGGGATGCCCTACACTTCGTCCGCCGGTACGAAGCCGCCACTCGAGAACCTTTTTCCCCCATCGGTTGTCGGTTCTTCGAGCTATATGGCCGGCCCATTGCCACTTCAGCTTACTAATCCATTGGGCTATGTTGGTCACTCTGGTTCTACTGCGGATATCCTCATTTCTAAGTTTATCACGCAGAGAAACTCCAAGCATAGCCCTCTCCATAGCTCTCTGAGCGACCTTGAGCTTCCTCATACGGCCAGCAGTGAAGGACCACGTCTCAGTTCCATAGGTCATTACTGGCAACACGCACTGGTTGTACAGTCTAGTTTTCAAGTTTTGAGGTATACCTGACGAGAAGATGTGCCGTAATTTCCCGAACGCTGCCCAGCCGAGTTGAATCCGTCGATTGACCTCTCGGTCGAAATTGGACTTACCTAGTCGGACTATTTGTCCCAGGTAGACATACTCGTCAACAACTTCGAGCTTAGTGCTCCCAAAAACTACCGGCATAGGTGTGACATGGACGTTATACATGATCTTCGTTTTGTCCATGTTCATCTTAAGACCTATCCGTTGGTAGACACTATTGAGGTCATTAAACACAGTGCTAAGGTCCTCCAGCGATTCTGCCATAAGGACTATATCGTCGGTAAATCGAAAGTGAGTGATGTACTCGCCGTTGATGTTAATACCGTATCCTTTCCAGTCCAGTAGCTTGAAAACGTCTTCCAATGCAGCAGTGAAGAGTTTCGGGGATATTACGTCACCCTGTCTTACACCTCTCTGCAGTTGGATAGGTTTCGTACTCTGGTTCTGTACTCGGATAGCCATCGTAGCCCAACTGTACAAACACTTCAGCAACTCGATATACCGACAGTCAATTTGGCACCGCTGAAGGGACTGCAGCACCGCCCAAATTTCGACGGAATCAAAGGCTTTCTCATAGTCCACATACGCCAGACATAGTAGCAAATTGTGTACTCCTCGGACTTCTGTACAATTTGCCGAAGGGTATGTATGTGGTCTACGGTGCTATAGCCTTTTCGGAAACCGGCTTGTTCGGGAGGCTGAAAGTCGTCGAGTCTGCATGCGAGACGATTCGTAATGACTCTCGAAAACAGCACGTAGATGCGGCTCAGAAGGGAAATCGGTCTGTAGTTCTTCAAGAGAGCGTTGTCGCCTTTCTTAAAGTACAACAACAAGACCACCGCAGTTCTGCTCCACGCCTCCGGTTTAGTGCCACCATGGAGGACGGAATTAAAGAGCTTCTGAAAGACTACAAGTACCGGTTTTCCACCCGCTTTCAGAAGCTCCGCTGTAATTCCATCCTCGCCTGGGGCCTTGACGTTTTAAGGTGCTGGAGAGCCATTCTAATCTCGCTCAGACTGACGTCCGGAATATCATCGGAATAGTGTCGGATAGGAATTGCTCTTGGATCGTTACCACACTTGCGTGTGGCTCCAAGGATGATGTGTACAGCTGCCCATAGAACCTCTCAATCAAACTCAAAATCTCAGGTGTCCTGGAAACGACGCTGCCACACTCGGTCTTCAGCTTAGACAGTTGGCTCTTTCTGGCAGACAGGTCTCTAGCAAAGACTTTGAGCCCTGGTTCCGCTCGATCGCTCCTTCAATACGAGCAGTATTAAAGTTGCTTAAGTTCCTATGCATGCATTTGGAAATCTGTTTGTTCAGTTTCCTGTATTTCCCGTCTAACAGCCATGAGATGACGAGTGTGATCGGAGTTTTGTGTTCTTCTGCGGCGGGTCTCGCAAAACTTAGCTCCGACGGCATGGACAGTTTCACGAGCTTGTCATTCATATCGTCCACTGCATTGCAATCTTCTAGGCATTGAAAACGGTTTTGTAACTCGAGCTGAAAGGTTTCGGGACTTTGGATTAGAGCACGAGGGGACGGAGCGTTGACTTCATTCGACGACACCTCTCCAACTTAAATTAAATGTACTGTAATTAAACTTTGAAAAAAATCTTGAATTTGTATATACGGCGCCTGCGCCATTGGACGTGCAGCGGCGCCGGTGTAGCTGGACAGAATTTTATAAACAACACGTGCACCGCACACCTGCGCCATTGCACCTGCGGAGGCCCCGTTTGCTTGTATAAAATGGACGGAGCGGCCGCCGTTAAGGCATTAGCTTTGCGACCCATAACCCACACTGCGATAGTGGTTCAAGTCGAGTTTCGTACCTCCTTCTGAGGCCCTTGAATCACATCGAGCCCCTAGTTTGAGGAGCCTCACCCGAAAGCAGGGGTCGGGGTGCCTCGGGACTGCAGTCGGCGAAGCGGCGCCTCGTGCCGCCTCGCCGTCGGCAGAATCGTTGCACTCAATAGCTCGTAGGACCTCGCCACGAGCGTAACTTGATGAAGCTGTCAAGGCCCCAGGGCCAACAGCGTACACTTTCAGAAAAAAAAAACCGTTAAGGCAGTCTTGACTCTGGCGTGGAATGGTGCACTTGTCGTATTCCGTTACTAGCTTATCCTGGACGCATTGGATAATTAATTCGTGCAAACAAGTTAATTATTGTTCCCAACTAGGAAATTGGTCTCGGTACGATTTATAGTTTGTATTAAGTGATATATTGTAAATTAATCTTGTTTGAAAGAAAAGTCCCGCTGGGTTTCTTGCTGGTTCTTCCCAGGACAGAGATTTTATCCGAACCGGTGGTAGTGGCACTATATTGAATAAAAGCGATTCTATTCTATTCTAAAAGCCTTTTCATGTGACTCTATACATCATAATAACACCCTTCATCAGAAGTGGGAATAAAGCTTTCCATTTAAGTTCTCTATATTCTTAATGACCCTTTCTACATATAAAAACGAAGAAACTTTTTCCCCGACCTATTAATATGTTGTTATAAAGCTTAGAAAAGAAACTTAGTATGCAGGGGCCATGGTAACTCAGTGGCTAAGTGCTCGCTGTAAATTTCACAATACGCAAGCAACCCGGGTTCGATCAACGCCGGCACCAATGAAATTGTCAATTGTAATTTTGAGTGCTGCTTTATCTGCATGTCTGAAAAAATTAAAAAATACTTCGGAGACCAAATGGGAGTAGAATATATGTTTTCCTTTGTTTAAATGAACTGTTCGAAGTTTGAATTATTAGCAGATTTATGCCACGGCTTTTTTAAATACGTTTGAACGTTACGAACTACGAAGCATATTATGCCGCGTGTTGGCGATGCCATTTTGTCTGTTTTTTCCTATCTTTTCCATTTTTTAAATATAGGTGTGTAAGAGGAATTTCTTAGTTTAGTTTACACCTTTTTCCGGACGTCTGAATAATCTGAAACTTTGCAGACGTATTATGAACCGATAACAATTAAATAATTCAATGACTATTATCTAGTATTATCACTACGATCATCATAGGTCATGATCAATACGTTTTGTTAAAATTGTTTTAACCCTAATATCATTATTATTTCTTCTTTATTATACCAAAAATACCATATTTGGACATGGAATTCTCCCTCAAGAAAAAGAGTTTACCGTAATCGATGTGCTCACACGGTCACCAGACGTTTCGCGATCTTGACTCTGCACCACGTTGCCGCTCTCGCTATATTACATACGATTTGGTTAATCCGCCATCTATCGGAGGCATAGTTGCCACGCTTGGCAGGTGACTTGGCAACCGCAGTTTTTTATTACTTTGAGTTGTTATCAGGAAGATGCTGTCCATCTAGTGTTTCAGTTTTCCCCTGTCGCCTCTTATGACACCCACGGGACGATATGGGATAGAGGATATTCCATTTTAACCCCGACGCAAACAGATGGGTGTTATATTTTTAACGTGTATCTGGGTGTCTGTGTGTCTGTCTGTGGCATCTTAGCTCCTAAACGGATGAACCGAATTAGATTTAGTTTTTTTTTGTTTGAAACGTGACCTGATCGAAAGTGTTCTTAGCTATGATTCAAGAAAATCTTTTCAGCCGTTTGAAGATCATCAGCTTTTATTGTTTCGGGGGTTTTATTAAATTCTCAATTTTTTTTTTTCATTTTCTTGCTATCCCACCGCCACTACAGCGTTAGTATCTCTCTTAATTACCTTTTATGATGTGGAACATGATGCGATAATACGAGTAGATTCTCTTACGCTATCATCACACAACGAAAATTGTAATGTATTTCCGACAAAAATATTTAAATCAAAATGAGTTTCAATTACCCCGCGTAAATACTATTACTCCCGCGTTGATCGTAACTAGAAGTTAATTCAGTTATCGGGTTTTGTAACCTAATTATATGACAGTAACTCTAAATCAATTTAAATCTCAACGTGACGCGTGCGAAAAAGAAATCGCTGCTGGCTGCTTACTGATAAACGTAAAAGAGTGTAGCTATTACAGTAAAAAATTAGGTATAATAATAGGTCTTTACCTATGAAATTGCCTCCTGCAGTACTGGCCATTTCAAATCAAAATAATTTTTGTTTGGCTAAGAATTCTAATTTCAAATTAATTTTATTTTAAAAACATGGAATTCTTTTTTTCAAAATTAGTCATTTGCTTATTGACTAGCGTTATGTTTTCATCGCATTTGAATCTTTTTTGTCATCATGGATACGTTAAAAATTCGAGTAATTTTGGAATATGAATACCGTCGTGGCAGCAACGCGGCACAAGCGGCAAGCAACATCAACGACTTTGACGGGGCGAATACTACAAACAAACGCACCGTCTGTTATTTTTCCGTTCTGGAAATTTCGAACTAAAAATGAACCCCGTGGCCGTCCGAAAACTTTGGTCGACAATGACGAATTAAAGGCGATTGTGGAAGCTGATGATACTCAATCTACGGCTGAATTAGCAGCAGCTTTCGACGTTAGCATCAAAACAATATTAGTCCATTTGCGTCAAATTGGCAAGGTAAAAAAGCTTGACAAATGGGTGCCCCACAAACTCAATGATCGCCAGCGCGAAGTACGCGCCGAGACGTCCTTGTACTGCTCAACAGGTAAACATACGAAGGAATTTTGAACCGCATTGTTATCTGCGACGAAAAATGGATTCTGTTTGACAATCGCAAGTGCTCAGCAAGTTGGTTGGATCCTGGTTCAGCACCTAAGCAATACTCTAAACGAAAACTTACCCCTAGAAAAGTGATGGTCACTGTTTGGTAGTCTAGCGCCGGTGTCATTCATCACAGCTTCTTACTAAACGGGATGAGCATTACTGCAGATGTGTACTGTGAAGAACTGAACACAATGATGGAGAAGCTCGCACGTCTTCAACCAGCTTTGGTCAATCGTTCGTCCCCGCTGCTCCTGCACGACAACGCGCAACCTCATACTTCACAACAGACGGTCTCCAAGTTACAAGAGCTGGGGTTGGAAGCTCTCCGTCATCCATCGTACTCACCAGACCTTGCACCTACAGACTTCTACTTTTTCCAGAATTTGGATAACTTTTTTGGCGGGAAAAAATTCAATACCCGAAGGGGATTCCTTTAAAGAATTTGTTGCCTCCCGTCTAGCTAATTTCTTCAATAAGGACATCATTAAGAAAAAAAATATAAATAAAAAAACTGCTACTGCGTTTGTAAAGATGCATCGATTGCATGGGTGATTACTTTGATTAATAGAAATAAAAAAATATAGAAAAAAAATTACGTTAACTTATTTCATAAAAAACGGCAATTTCATAGGTAAAGACCCAGTGTTTTAATTCTTATTAAATCCCTATCTTTTCCATTTTTTAAATGACAGCCTATGTTTTTTAATTTGAACCTAACATCTACTTTGTTTGTATTTATTCATTAGTACAGCACGTACAATATAATACGCTTTATTGTACGTCAAGATAAGACTACCATAAAAATACATAATCATTGAGGGAAAAACAAAAGGCGGTCTTATGGCTACACAGCAATTTCTTCAACACAACCCAAAAAAGAAATAAATTTAAGGGGAAGAAAGATTTATGAGTAGATTAATTTATAGATATCGGTTTACTGTAGTAATAACTTATGCATTAAAAATACAGCAGGCAGTAGGATATATCAGTGATTAAATGATGACTTTAAATATGGGTTAGAGAGACAAAATAATGTCCCTTAACTTGTTTCTTCAACAAAATAATATTTTTGATAAAAATAATATAAATATCACAAGGTTATTGAGTGTGGCACTTACGCGCGCGTTTATGCATGCGTTGGCGCGCGCGCGCGTGAGTGTGTGTGTGTGTGTGTGTGTGTGTGTGTGTGTGTGTGTGTGTGTGTGTGTGTGTGTGTGTGTATGTGTGTGTGTGTATGTGTGTTTCCTTATCTCATAATGTTAAAATAATTTTATTTTTAAACATTGATTTGCTATGGTGGAAAATGTCAGTAGAGGAAAATTCTTTATTATAGCTATCAACCCTCTGTGCACCAAGTGATGTATATCATACCCCAGTCGTAAATAAAACGCAACTAAGTACATCAAATTTGTAAAAGCGTACGTGACGTACTTCCAGTTCGTCTTCTCAGGGGCTGGAGATGTATTGCCGCTTAACTTGTGCTGTTAATATGATTGCTGAGATCGCTTGGGTATCACACACCACACCACGTTAGGCGCGTTGTCAGAAAGGTACGTTTTGTAATTCACGATTTTATTTTTATTTTTAAGTATTATATTGAAAACTTCTTTAGAGATAAAAAATATTTAACAAAATGTCTATTGAAGAACGATTTTGACGTTCTTTCGAAATCGTTCTTTCGCGAATCAGACATTTTTATACAATTAATCTGATCATTTCCGCATCCAGACTGAAAGAAATAGCGAAGTTGATGCTGAGTTTAATTCTTCTGGATCGGACAGTGATGACGATAATCCTTTTTACGCAGCTACGCGGCAGCGATATTTTTCTTGTTACTAAATCATGCAAGAATAAATGATATGATAACGCATATTATGTTTAATTGTGGAATTGAAAGTAATAAAAATAATTTGAGAAGAAAATTTATTCAAAAATTGGACATTGCTATATGGAAAGATCACTCGAACACAAGAAGGCAAAATCAGGTTCCTTCAGAACTGCAAGTTATTTTAAAAAAATCGCTTGAAAATTTAACTAACGGAAACTAACGGAACTATCTCCAAAAATGTCAAATCCTATGCACAATCTGAATAACAAAACTAAATACTTATGTAAAGAAATGTTACAGAATGCCTAATATTGAGCATAGTGATTTTTCCTATTAAGATTGCAGTGAATTAGACACCGTTGAGATATTTAAATAAAATCTTGTTTACGTTTAGTTTTTGCTTTATTTTAAGTACAAAATATATATTGTAGTTTCTTAAATAAAAAAGATTGTGATAATAAAAGTACCATTAAAAACTGCTTGAAAAAGATTATCATATTTCAAAGATTACAGTAGTTGTATTTTTTCATTTATTAATAAAAAGTAACACAACTGTTATTGAGTTTTACATTTACTATTTATTTGAATGTATAGAATTATATTCCATGTAATATAGTGCCTTGCCGCCTATAAAACCAATACTAGGAGGAGGACAGACACAAAACACAAAGTCGTATACTATAACTAATATATTATGAAAACATTGCAAACAAACTTTCTCAATAATTAGAACACTTCGAATCAACTTCAAAACAACTAACTACACTACACTTTAAAACCGACTAATATACTGTCAAAATAAGTCGATAAAGCAGCGCCCTTGAACCTTTATTATTAGATTTACTGATGAAGAGTTGTCGTATCACAGAACCATGGACAGATGTCGTACCACAGAGTATGCAAGCAAGGCTATATATAGTTTTGAGTTATAAGAAGGTGACCATATTAATCGGATGACATATTACCCTCGTACTATATAGTTTCATGACATGTTATATCATACAGTATGTCACCTCCTACTAGGAGGTTTAACGTAAATGTCGACATATGACCGAATTATGTGCATAATTTGAGTGGCTAAAGAGACATGAATAATGAAGAATATCTACTCTAATAAAATAGCGTTAGCAAGAAGTTAAAAAGGTTCTTTATAGGGCACTTTTGTAACAAACGTACAATAACCATGATATAGTTAAGACTGATGCCAAATTTTTATAATCTATTTATATACTAGCTGTCACATAATTGTAATCATTTTAAATATTTATTTCATGAAATTAAGTGGCTTTCATTTAGATATAGTATTTTATATTATTTAAAATTCTAGTAACAACATAAAAACCTAAAAAGTAATTTTACCAATTTTAAAATATTATATAATCCTTCATAAGTCGTGACGGCAGGTTTTTTTATTTTACCGGTTTATGATATCAAATTACGTAATGATGTTGTGTAATGTATGTAATGTGTGATTGTCATTCACTTTTACTTATATTTTTGACTTATTATAATACTTCTTACTGTTTTTCATATTATTAATGTTTATTATCTTTATTACTACTGTTATTTTAGAGATGTTGGTGCAAGCGTTACGTTTAGTTGAACAATGGGCGATCTCAGTGCATGATAGCTCAGAACATGTAATTCCTTATCTGAGCCAAAGCCATCGGCGACTAAAATGACTTGAATGATGACCCTTACATTACGTGGTAGAGCCACGCTGCACCTATATTATGGATGTAGAACCAATGGGTCAGCTTGACCGTGTTAGGACTACGCTCTCACAGAATACCAGCGTAAAATAGCAGCTTAATGTTGCTGTGTTTCGTATGGTAAGTGTAGAGAACCGGAGACCCTTTTTACTGGAAACGAGGCATTCCATCTCAGTCCTCGGGGGTGACAACGCTTCTGCATTTTGATTCCACAGCATTCACTTACCATCAGGTTCTATAAAAAAAACCCTGACGACATAATAATGTCTCCCAACGAAAACAGAATAAAACAATTTTATTAAAAGGAGTCATTTCTACATTATTTGTACCAGTAAGTAAAATATTGTTATAATAAGACTTCAAAAATATAACTTTCAAAACTTTAGATAAATATAGAGACAGATTTTCATACATTATAAAACTGTAGTACATTAAAGACAAAAAAATCTTGAGATTATCCTCTTTAAGCCATTATGAACCCAACTAAGTATCTATTTATCAACCAAAATAAATGTATAACCTAGCTTAACCAACCGCACAGCCTCACGGTCACACTAGTACAATATTCATAGCATCATGCTATTTTCCCCAAGAGGTTGAGCGGAGCTTCGGAACTTCGGATTATCTTCCCAAATCATAACGATAAAACTTTTAGCGTAGTTAAGTATAGATATTTAGTAATGCTCCTCAAGCGCTACTAGACGACCGCGCATGAGACGTGATAGTATAAATTCCATAGTATTTGATACTCACAACGGTCAATGCCCGAATCATGCTTGATGGCCGACGACATTGTCGCGAGGGCTTAAATAGCGTGGTTTATCCCCTACAGCGTTATTCGTAGAGAAGAGGAACTCGTGGTTAGTAGATAGCTGCGCAGATCAATAGATCTGCGAAATTAAGTTGCACTTGTCGCGGTCAGTCCATGAATGAGTGACCATTTTCTTAACATACCGAGATTGAGAGAATAGAGAGTGCATCTGTATCCTCAGACACTTAGTGCACTTTACTATGTTAAGATCATTATGTTTTTAAAATGCATGCAGCTAAAATGATAATAAGTTTATTATTACTTTATACTTTTCTAGGACAGATGAAAGAATATAAACATGAAGCATGATGAAGCCTCATAAACATATTGGCCTTAAACAGAGCAATCTTATTTAACTGATTCCTACAAGTTTCCTTCCTTAAATTATTGTTTACATTCATACTTAAGTCGAATGTTAAAATAAACTTCTATAATCTATTTAATTATTAATTATTAAATGTTTGTAATTATCACAAGTAATACTTATATGAAAAATAAAGCAGCCATTATGTTGTACTTGTGTCCCGTTTTTGTTTCCCCATTAAAACATTTTATAAATATATAAATATAAATAGGTATATACTTGTTAGTATCTACCTATTTATATTAACAATATGTTAAAAATAAATTCTGGGGAACTGCCCACGGCAGTAAATATTTTCTCCAAAGATCATAGCTCGAAAATACAACATTCTGATCTGATTATTGGGGAGTTTTTTTAGGTTTTCCGGTAGTCACCTGGGATTTTATACATTTGAATTAAAACCAACAAAAGGCAGGTAGGTTCAGCTTATTCCCAGGAACATGTTATATGAATATTTTTAATTATTTTAGAACTATTATGGTAAAATTCAGTAAATTTTGAAGTTATTCAACTTCATGCACTAAACAAATTTTTATAATCTTTTACCGCTTCCTTAACAATCATTTTCGATAGTCCTTTAAGTAAAATATACATCACTAGCTAACGCACACAATGACAAATCAAAATTGGTCACGTTTTCGGGCTGTCAGGTGGTCTATACGCTAGTATATTCTAAGTCTATGGTCTATTGAAGAACGATTTTGACGTTCTTCGAAATCGTTCTTTCGCGAATCAGACATTTTTATACAATTAATCTGATCATTTCCGCATCCAGACTGAAAGAAATAGCGAAGTTGATGCTGAGTTTAATTCTTCTGGATCAGACAGTAATGACGATAATCCTTTTCACGCAGCTACGCGGCAGCGATATTTTCCTTGTTACTAAATCATGCAAGAATAAATGATATGATAACGCATATTATGTATAATTGTGGAATTAAAAGTAATAAAAATTTATTCAAGAATTGGACATTGCTATATTGAAAGATCACTCGAACACAAGAAGGCAAAATCAGGTTCCTTCAGAACTGCAAGTTATTTTTAAAAAATCGCTTGAAAATTTAACTAACGGAAACTAACGGAACTATCTCCAAAAATGTCAAATCCTATGCACAATCTGAATAATAAAACTAAATACTTATGTAAAGAAATGTTACAGAATGCCTAATATTGAGCTTAGTGATTTTTTTATTAAGATTTCAGTGAATTAGACACCGTTGAGATATTTAAATAAAATCTTGTTTACGTTTAGTTGTTGCTTTATTTTAAGTACAAAATATATATTGTAGTTTCTTAAATAAAACGATTGTGATAAATAAAAGTACCGTTAAAAACTACTGCTCATGAAAAAGATTATTATATTTCAAAGATTACAGTAGTTGTATTTTTTTCATTTATTAATAAAAAGTAACACAACTTTCAAATTACTTCAGAGTTTTACATTTACCTATTTATTTGAATGTATAAATTATATTCCATGTAATATGGTCACATTATTGCCGCCCTATAAAACCAATACTAGGAGGAGGACAGAGACAAAAACACAAAGTCGTATACTATAACTAATATATTATGAAAAACATTGCAAACAAGCTTTCTCAATAATTAGGAACACTTCGAAAATCAACTTCAAAACAACTAACTACACTACACAATACTAAAATCGACTAAAATACTGTCAAAATGGAGTCGATAAAGCAGCGCCCTTTTGAACCTTTATTATTAGATTGACTGATGAAGAGTTGTCGTATCACAGAGCCATGAGACAGATGTCGTACCACAGAGAGTATGCAAGCAAGGCTATAGTTTTTGAGTTATAAGAAGGTGACCATATTAATCGGATGACCATATTACCCTCACGTACTATAGTTTCATGACATGTTATATCATACGGTATGTCACACTCCACCTACCACGGGGAGGGTTATCGTGAAGTATGCGCATATGACCGAATTATGTGCATAATTTGAGTGGCTTCAAGGAACATGAAGTAATGAAAATATCTACTCCAATAAAATAAAATAAAATAGCATTAGCCAGAAGTTAAAAAAGGTTCTTTATAAGGCACACTTTGTAACAAACGTACAATAACCATGATATAGTTAAGATTGATGCCAAATTTTTATAATCTATTTATATACTAGCTGTCACACTTAATTGTAATCATTCTAAATATTTATTTCAGGAAATTAAGTGGCTTTCATTTAGATATAGTATTTTATATTATTTAAAATTCTAGTAACAACGCCAAAAACCTAAAAGAAGTAATTTTACCAATTTTAAAATATTATGTAATCCCTTCATAAGTCGTGACGGCAGGTTTTTTTTTATTTTACCGGTTTATGATATCAAATTGCGTAATGATGTTGTGTAATGTGTAATGTGTGATTGTCATTCACTTTTTACTTATATTTATAATACTTCTTACTGTTTTTTTTTCATATTGTTAATGTTTTATTATCTTTATTACTACTGTTATTTTAGAGATGTTGGTGCAAAGCGTTACGTTTAGTTGAACAATGGGCAATCTCAGTGCGCGAGTAGCTCAGAACATGTAATTCCTTATCCTGAGCCAAAGCCATCGGCGACCAAAATGACTTGAATGATGACCCTTTCATTACGTGGTAGAGCCACGCTGCACCTATATTATGGATGTAGAAAAAATGGGTCAGCTTGTCCGTGTTAGAACTACGCTCTCACAGAATACCAGCGTAAAGTAGCAGCTTAATGTGGCTGTGTTTCGTATGGTAAGTGTAGAGAACCGGAAACCCCTTTTACTGGAAACGCGGTATTTCATCTCAGTCCTCGGGGGTGACAACGCTTCTGCATTTTGATTCTTAATTGAGGATAAATGTAGACTATGTTTATGGGCCACAGCATCCACTTACCATCAGGTTCTATAAAAAAAACCCTGACGACATAATAATGTCTCCCAACGAAAACAGAATAAAACAAACACCACTTCGTGTTTCAGAAGAGCAAGCTGTCATAAATATTTTTAAGCAAATTTCGGAGTCCTGACCTGCACCTTAATTAACTTAATAAACCTTAATAAACTCATATAATTAACAAAACCAATATGGTAGGTAGGAATCATAAAATAATTAAAAGTGTCATACACTGTGATGTGATAAAATGTTGTGATGTGATTTTCTTACAACCGTATCTCGTGCAACTGTGTACAATATGCTCAAAGGTACAACTCAGAACGTTTCCTGCAAACTGCAATTTCCCCTCGCCAACAGAAGCATTTAAAACGTGATAATATTGATGACATGACCTTAAGTGGAATACATTTTATACGTGGTAGAGCCATGCTGCAGCTATATTACTAGTATAGTTGTAGCACGAATGGGTCGGCTCGACCGGGGAAGGACCACGCTCTCAAAGAATACCAGTGTAAAATAGCAGCTTAACACTGCTGTGTTTCGTATGGTGAGTATAGAGAACCCGAGACCCATTTTACTGGAAAAGAGGCAATCCATCTTAGTCCTCACGGGTGACAACGCATCATCTGCATTTTGATTATTTATTGAGGATAGATGTAGATGTCTATGGGTCACAGCAACCACTTATCATCAGGTGGACTGTGTGCTCGTTTGTCACCCTATACTATAAAAAAAAACACAGGAAAATTCATTCGTTCTTCCTTTAATAATAATTCTGTAATAAATAATGAATTGCCGACCTCGGGCGAGATAGTAGAAGTAGTAAACAGTGACGAGTTTCTACCGGATTTTAAGAGAAGCACTCTGTTTAAACAAAACATCCGAGTGGCATCCAGCCACTACTATTGCCTGTCAGTTGTATAAGTTAATTAATACATAGGGTTATTTTGCAATAACCGGTAAAATTTACAGAAAAGATTCTGAATAAGTAATATAGGCAAATGGTAAATTTATTTAAAAAAATCTCAAACTTTCCGTCATTTTTGTCTTTTAAATTCAAAATGCATGGTAATGCATTAATTAACTGATTGTCATTCATAAATATCTAACACCTACCGCACGCACACATTCGTAAGGGTCGATCGGTCGGCAAAAACATTGTGAATTGTATCGCACACTGAGGAGCGCGCGTACTCGTAATTGTTGCCCATAAATCACATTCAATGGGGATAATTTCGAATAAAAGTAGAAGCCTTATTTACTCGTATTTCCAAAAACTGCTATAACGGTATATTATTATTCATAAATTTGAACTTAAATTAAAATTTGGCTACTCTTTGAAAAATAACCCTGTATAAAAGTTAAGGTTCATTATTATTTTTTAAACGTTACCTCCACACTAAGATTTTCTCCTGTATTGTGGTGGCAGTAGACATACATAAATTCACAAGGACAAACATCCAGACCCGGAACAATTATTTGTAGGCCATATAAATATTTGTTCCGTGTGAGATTTGAACCCGCGGCCCTCATCGTTGCAACTCATTGCTAAGCCACTGCACCAGGGAGCCGTCAAATTGCCATTGTTTTACTATGAAACAGATAATTTTATATAAATTAAGTCTCAAAATTTTACTACAAAAACAGTGAAAAGTTATTATAAAATGTAGAGGAGTGCAGAGGACGTTGGGAGAAAGTTTTCTTCGGACCGTAAGAAAATCATGAGAGGAGCCGATAAATATAAAATGTTCTTTTATGTTTAAAATAATGTACGCTAATTTAATTAAAGGATTAAAGGACGATAAAATTGGAGTACATTTTTACAAAAATATTATAAAATTATTTTGTATTCTATAAAAAAAAAACCTTACTAACGTAAAACGTAGATTGAGAACACTTTCTGATGGCAGAGTCTTTTATAGAGAAGCTTTTAAAAACCTTTCTATTTTAAGTTTCCGCCTTCCGTATATTTTAGTAGGATATCGCTCACCTATCCTCACAATTTATAACATATCGAATTCATGTAACATGTATAGATAACATGTATAGCTAAAGAGTTCATTATGAATGCCGCTAAATTAAGAAAAATATTGTTAAATTTTATAGTAAAAAATAAAAATAAAATAACAAATTAAGTTTAAAAAATCTAAATTATACGAGTACACCTCTAACGTAATATCATGATACCGTTACCGTTACAGCCTATAGGCCATAGATTTCCTATTTGCCAAAGTTCCACGCTTTGCAGGCGGGTTGATAACCACAGTTTTTGGAAAGTTCCTTATCGGACGGTACAAATTTGACAGATGGGGGCTAGGCGAGAAAAAGTGTAAGATTTTTCCGTCACGACCCCTTCTGACGTAGTGTAGACGGCCTTGGCGGCTATAAGGAAGCGAGATGGAATAATATCCATCTCCCTTGCACTTTTTCTTATATTGCCATAAAAGAAATATTATTTTAAATGACGCTTCATTTTAATAGACGCTAGTAATTCATTTATTTGTATTTGTTAATCAATAATATAATACGTTTATCAATAATAATACACTACGAAAGGATCTTCGTTCCAACTGAGTGTTCCACGACACTCACGCATGTTTTTTTTATTCTTTAGTTGTTATTAGAAAGACGCTGCTGCCCATCTTCTTGTAAAAAGTCGGCTAAAATAAATTATTTGTTAAGCTTGGTTGCGTTCACCTTACTCACAAAGATTTGTATCAAGCATGTTGTTAGTAAACATTATAATAAGCCTTTTGACCTTTGACCTTGTTAAGTCTTTGTTATAGAAGCATAGATAATTATCCGTGTATAAACTTTTGGTTTATTAAAATTGTGAAATTGAGTAACTCCTGTTAATAGCTTTTTTAATCCTTGTATTTACAGAATGTATTTTTTTTTACTTATCATAAGCCAGTGCTTGACCACAAAGCCACCTGGCGGTAAGTGGTGATGAAACTAGATGGTAAATCGCACTGACGCGTAACAAAAGACTATTCACCATTGCCTTGAATACGCCCAGATTGTATTCGGATGTAGACCAAATGAACAGCCCATAGTCGAGGTTTGGAGAAATCTCAACCCTAACAACCGAAGGCAGTCAGTGTACTCCAAAGATACATTCCGGAAAGTAGAAGCCAGTGCAAGCCATTGGGGCTCCTTTTAGCGGTGAAGAGACACGTTTGTGTTTAGGAGGCGAAGGCGACATTCGAGACATAAAGGAAAACATCAAGTGCTTTCCCACTGTTATCGAAGGCCTCGGCTTATATGTGAGTGGCATACGATGGATGGTTATCGATGGTGGTGTGTCGTTCGTAGTGTGGTGGTGCTGGGAGTGGTGCTGCTGGGATTGGTGGTGACGGGGATAGTGCACGCGATTGAAGGAAGGTGAAAGGTGCTCTTCAAACTAGACAGGACACATTTTATTTCATTACGCGGAAATAAGCAAATTAAGTTCTAACAACTTCAATAAGCTGTGAGACAACCATTCCATTCCATTTTAGTTCCCAGAGGTGGCAATGCCAAATGGTTGCAGGTATTCATGGGCTGCAGTAGCTACTTACACCATCAGGTGGACTGTGGGTTCGTTTTTCATTTCTGTTTTATAAAAAACATAGTATATAGTACAACAAAATACAGTACAAATAGTCATGAGTTTATTGTATTCTCATCAAAATACTTACGTCTGCGTAATTTCAGATTATTCGGATTTTTTACGTTGTGGAGCCATGCTGCAGCTATATTAGTAATATAGTTGTAGCACGAATGGGTCGGCTCGACCGGGGAAAGACCACGCTCCCACAGAATACCAGCGTAAAATAGCAGCATAACGCTGCTGTGTTTCGTATGGCGAGTGTAGTGAACCGGAGACCATTTTTACTGGAAACGAGGCATTCCATCTTAGTCCTCACGGGTGATAACGCATTAACATTTTGATTCGTAATCGAGGATAGATGTAGATGTCTATGGGCCACAGCAACCACTTACCATCAGGTGGACTGTGTGTTCATTTGTCACCCTTAGCCTATAAAAAAACGATTTTCGAAAGTGTGGAGAAAGAGAATCATAAAAACAGTATTATATTTATATACAAATACAACAATATATACATACACACACACATACATACATAAATATGTACATACATACACACATATACATACATAAATGCATACATACAGGACAAGCAAATCAAAGCGTGTTAATTAAGAAGAAAAGAAGAACACTTTTAATTAATGGGCCACTTCAACACTGTCCCTACATTATTCAATTGGTTTTCTTAAGAGAGGCAACAAATGCCTTTTTTACTCGTATATTTGACCTAATGGTCACACTAGCGCAATAAATTCACAAAGATCAATAGGCTAAAGCGGTCCACTTCAATAATAAACAAAATAATAGCATTTCATTTCAAGAATGAAAATAAAACTGTGAAAAATGTGTCTCTACCTTTCTAATTATTTTTAATTGCTCACACAGAGCACCTCTACACTGTATTGTGATAGCAGCACAAATAGGTCGACTCGACTGGAAGAGATACACCACCGCACATAATAGTAGCGTGAAAAAGCCGTTTAATGCTGTTGTATTTTGTATGAAGAGTGCAGAGAACCGGAAAACCTTTTTACTGGTACATGGGGTAAGAATTGTGTTTAAATATACTAGATGGTACCGGGCGCGTTGCTGCCGCAGATAAAATATTTGTGGAAATATCGTTTTAAATTTGGAAGGGTTATATTATTTAATTAGTTATAATATATTCATTGAAATTGAGTGATCAATAACTTTCAAATAAATTTGTTGGTACGATACGCGCGACACCTAATGTAATTTAATCGTAATATGCTTATAACCTTCGCGCAAATGCAAGCAATAAGTTGACAAAATTTTAGCGCAATCTGATCAGCGCATAAAATACGAACAAACAAATATTAATTTTTTATATATTAGATTAAGAATATATTAAAAATATTTATTTGAGGTGTACTTCAAATTAAATATTTTTCATTTATTTACTTAAGTTAATTTAAATATGAATTGTAAACCTATTAACATAATAATGTTGCATTGCGCTCTGTCTTTACATATTTTACATACCTATATAGCTAGAAAAATATAAAATTTACTGCGGTTTTGTGATTCCTTTACTTCTTTTCTGTATATATTTCGAAGCATTCCATCTTAGTCTTCAGGAGTGACGACATCTGCATTTGAGTCATATTACAAAAGATCCACTTACTATCAGGTGGAAGATGTGCTCGTTGTCACCCTAACTCATTTAAAGAATCAGATTTATTTTGCACTTAACACCTATTACTGTCTTCAACGTGAGGTTATCATAGCACTATGCACTTTATTAAATACACTGGTACAAATGGTGGAAACAGTACACACGGAATGTGTGTGTGTGCTCGTTTTCCACCTTTTTATTTTTTTATTTTACTAAATAACATAAACAGACATTATTTATATACTGTATATTGAACGCCCACCTTATGACATAATTATAGCAGAATGATCTCCTCATTGACCACCAGTACGGGTTTCGCCGAAATCGATCAACTGGGGACCTTCTAGCGTATGCCACTCACATATGGGACGAAGCCCTCGAGAACAGGGGCATTTCCTGTTTCCCTTAACGTATCGAAGGCCTTCGACAGGGTTTTGAGGCTAGCCTTTTGGGCAAGCTTCCAGCGTACGGCTTATCCCCTGGCCTGATCTTTCCGAGTCGTCATCGATGGCTGTTCGTCCAATCCTATCGCTATAAATGCCGGAGTTCCTCAGGGGTCCGTTCTCTCCGCATCTCTCTTCCTGCTGCATATTAATGATCCGCTTATTCCCGGTATATATGGGTATGCAGACGACATCACAGTTGCGGAGAGTTACGAACCAAACGGGTTGTTTGTTTGTGCAATAATTTGCCGGCGTCTGTCTTTCCGTCCGAATACAATCTGGGCGTCTTCAAGGTAGTGGATAGACATTTGTTACGCTAAGATAATTTTGGGGGAGGCCTATGTTCAGCAGTGGACTTGTGAAGGGCTGTAATGATGGCGCTAAGACAGTGCGATTTACCATCTAGTGCTTCATCACCAGTTACCACCAGGTCGAATTGTAGTCTAGCAAAAAGTAAACAAGATAATAAATAATAAAAAAATAAAAAGCCTTTTATTTCCTGCATGTTTTACATTTCATTTCATGGTAGTTAGTTTTATTCTAATCTGCTTATCTAGTGTTAATTATAATTACTATTACTATTATTAACAAGAACCCCGTCTTGACAGTTGAAGGCTTCCTCCAAAATTAGCCACTTGTCTCGGTCTTGGGCTACTTCTATCCAGTGTGGACCGGCGATATTTTTAATTTCATCGTCCCATCTCCTCATGGGCCTTCCTTTACCTCTTATGCCGAGCGGTCCTTTCCATGACGTCACTCTTTTGGTCCAACGTTGATCTGGAAATCGTGCTACATGGCCGGCCCACTTCCACTTCAATTTTGCGCATATTGTAGAGCATCTGTAGACTTCGTTAATTTTCTTATTTTTGTATGCCTTATTTTTTGTATTTTTCTAAAACTAAGCATGCTCCGCTCTATTCTTCGGTGGCAAGTTCTTGTTTGTAAATTTCCATGTTTGACAGCCATATGTCAGACATGATAGTAGGCATGAGTTCATAACTTTGGTTTTCAAGTATATAGGCAGGGTACTCTTGAATATCTCTCGCAGTTTCCAATATTTGTTCCAGGTGCTATGTGTTCGTCTTTCTATTTCCTGCTCGTTGTTTTTTTTTGTTAAACTTATTTGTTTACCGAGGTATATGTATTGATCAGTATATTTCAGGGGTTCCCCTCCCGCGGTTATTAGTTTCTCTGTGCTGTTAGTCATCACCATGGTTTTTGCTAAGTTCATTTCAAGGCCCACTTTTTCACTTGCTCTATGTATAGATCCAACCATATGTTGAAGTTGCGAGCACGTTTTTGCTAAAATTACTAGATCGTCTGCAAAGCGGAGGTGGTTTAGATATTTACCTTTTATGTTTATACCGTATTTCTTCCAGTCTAGTTGCCTAAAGATGGATTCTAGTACTGCTATGAATAATTTTGGAGATAAGGGACCCCCCTGTCTCACGCCTCTTTTGATGGGAAAACTCAGGCCTTTGGTTTCTAACTTGACTCTACCGGTGCTATTTTTTTAGAGATTCTTGATGAGTTCTAGATAATGTTGCTCTACACCTTGATTTTTGAGGGCTTCCCATATGCTTTCATGTGACACCGTATCGAATGCTTTCTGGTAATCAATGTAGGCAATATAGAAAGGTCTTCGTTTCTCCTGGTATTTTTCTATAAGTAGTTCCAGTGTATGAATGTGGTCTATTGTTGAAAACCCTTTTCTACAGCTTGCTTGCTCTACTGGTTGGTTTAGTTCTAGTGATGTGCTTATCCTGTTGTTGATGATTGACGAGAAGAGTTTGTAGACAAATGATAGTAAGCTAATTGGTCTGTAGTTTGAAATATCTTTGGGATCACCTTTTTTATAGATCAGAATGATGTTTATTCAGTCCACTGTAATGGTATCTCGGCTGCCTTTAATATGTAATTGCACAGATTTTTTAAAGGTAGAGCTAATATTGTTTGGTCTATCTTTAGGGCTTCGTTGTGTACATAATCTGACCCTGGGCTCTTGTTTCTCTTCAATCTGGATATCGCCTCTAGTATCTCTAATTCAGTTATTTCATTTTTTTCGCTTGTTTCACCAGAGTTTTCCGATGTATAGTTTTTTATGGGGGGCTTTTCACTGTATAGATTGCTGTAGAAACTAGTAACCACTTCTATGATCTCTCTGTGATTGTGTTTGGTATTTCCTGATGATTTGAGTCCCTCTATCCATAGTTTATTTGGTAAACAAGATATAAGTAAAAAATAATAATTTTATATAAGATGAACAAGAAAATAGACTACATATGCGCTGCCACACCCAACCCAACAGTCTATACTATACTGGCTGTCCTTGTCCTTCAAATCTTGACACAATAGGAATGCACTGCTGCTTGGTGTTACAAAGAGAATTATTTTACGGTTAATGGTATCGTTTTAAAATTTGAAATGCACAATGGGACTGGATAGGATAACGTAATCCTAATAATTAACTGTTGCTGCAGTGAAGAGCGTCGATCCTCCATGGAATTATCGAACGGTTACTGTTATCATTGTTTTAAAATTTGGTATGCGCTTGAGATTGAAAAAAACAGAGACAGCCATAAGGACTGCCGACAGAAGCGACAGCGACGCGTAGCTGCGCGACTCTTAGTAGACATGCTCGTGAAGTGTTGCGCTTCCGCGCAATACGTCACTAGCGTGTCGAAGTCATCGGTGACGCGAACCCATAAGTTTTTCCCCTACCAAAAATAGCTTAAGAAGTTTACAATATATTTATTTTCTTACCACAAAACCACAAATACTAATAAAAAATAACAAAGGTTCATTAATAGCTATTAAAACAAAAATGACTGTGAATCGCTTATGCCTGAAGTAAGTAATCAAAACCTGAATTACAGGTCACCAGGATGTGCACTTGAAATTGGATAGAAAATGTTACTACAAGGATGAACTGATGCATGCATATAGGCACAAACGTCTCCCATCGATGGAATTATAGGTTGTCGTTACACATTGGGTTTCGACAGAAAATTATATTCATGAGCATTGACCTTTTAGTAGTAAGTCATTGTTCATGACGATAATATTATGAAGCAATTAGTATCGTTTCTTCTTGAGATTGTATTATTACGAAACCCTTTGCACGTAAATTTAACTATTAATCACGGATTTACAACTTCTAATGCGTGTACAATAATAATAATAACCTCCACAGTCTCAACGGAGACTGGCCATCTATGCAGGACAGGATTATAACTTACGAGTGTGTGCGCAAGCACAGGTGCACTGTCTATTCCCTCACTCTCATAGTCCGATGAGACGGAAATTCGACGCGACCGGTGAGAGAGGCGAAGGAAAAACGGTTTTACGTGATTTCCGAGGCACGGGAAGAAACCACCATCTTCCTGACTCCGGGCCGCTACTGAGAATTTCTTGACTAAAACTCTGAAAAAAATTTGACCCGACCCGAGATTCGAACCCGGGACCATATGATCAGCAGTCGCGCTTACGACTATTAGACCAACGAATCAGTCAATGGTTTGAACGCGTGTACAAATGTATTAGTACGCGTGTTGTAATATTGCACACCTCACAACGTGAAGGATTATTATTAACGTCACAATAATTATGGACATTGAATTATAAGATTAGTTTATTTTCTAATTGATTCACTTTACATTACATAACAAAAAAATAATTGAAAAAATATATGGACTGCCGTTGGTCTGTGCGTCGGTGAGTCTTCTCGTTTCATAGAAATGTAAGCAATAGATTGAGATATATAGTATTAAATAAGATTCCATATATTCTAAGGAGGATCCCTATTGATTTTTGTTATTGAACTCAACACCGTTTAAAAGTTATTATGTAAATATTGCGTGTATTTATAAGATCGGATGTTATTAATAGATTAGGTAATATTTATGGTATTGATATTCATCATATTTACAAGCCGATCTGTTTTCAAACATGTTTTGATTTGAAAACTTATTAAGCGTACTATTTGTTTCGAAAGTCATACTCTAAACTTAGTTTGGCAGGATATACAATATTCATACGGCTGCAATAATACTACTAACTAATCAAACTTTGCAGCACTCGCCCATTTCTCGCTAGACTAGATAGGTTGAGATGAATATCAAATTTCCATTTGTATATAAACTCTAATAGATAAAACACGATTATGATGGAAATTAATTTTGATTGCAACTTCCACAATTTATATCAACTTTGGTTGTACAGGCAAATCCGAAATTTGGCCATTGATTTTACCGAGTTAAAGGGATATTAATTTATTAATATCCCTTTAACTCGGATAATATTTATAATAATTTCAGGCAAAGCCCATAAGTGTTACTAACAAATTAACTTATAGCTAGGGTTAGTAAATAATTACATTAAAACACTACAAAAACAAGAGAAAAAAATCTCGTATGGAATGAAACTAATTTCACGGATTTTATCGCGTTTATTTTTAGCCTTATTCCATGTGTAGCATTCACGTAAATATTAGAAGTCATTATAGGATATGTCGTAATTAAAACTTAGTGATTATATACTCTTTGGTCGTAATGAACAACGCACAATAGACGATGCTCTTCGTCACCATTGTGAGATAAATATTTTTAGTCTTATTACAAAACGTGGTTTAGTTATAATTCCATATTTTTTTGTTCGCAAATATTCCACGGGACAGACTAGTCTGCACATGAGACTAATTCTATCTATCTGTCACAGACTATAAAAGTCCACTGATGAACACAGGCCATAGATTTCATCATAAGGCGGATACTTACCATAGTGGTCATGCTGAGAATGCGGGTTGGCAACTGCAGTTTTTTATTTTCTAGTTGTTATTAGGAAGACACAGCTGCCCATCATCTGATTTGTGTCCCTCTGTCGCCTTTTACGCACCCACGGGGCGATATGGGGTAATGGATATGCTTACACGCCACTACACCGTTGCTGAGAATTATAAACAATACATACATACATTCATAAACACTCACGCCTGTCACCCAGAGGGGTAGGCAGAGACTACGGACTTCCATTTGGCACGATCCTGGCGCACCTCTCTCGCCTCCTTCACATCCATATATCTACGCATACACGCTCGTCGGCTAAGGGTACTCCTAATCAGGCCCATTTTCAATATATCGCCAATTTGGTCGCAATTATAAACAAGTTTTTGTAATAACCGTGTAGTGGCGGTGTAAGAATATCCACTACCCCATATCGCCTCGTAGCTGTCGTAAGATGTGGCAAAGGAAAACTGAAACAGGAGATGGGCAGCAGCGTCTTCCTATAAACAACTCAAAATAATAAAAATCTGCGATGGCCAACCCGCTTGCCAAGCGTGGCAACTATGAAAAAATCCCCTCTATGAAGCACCACAGGAGGCCTATGTTTAGCAGTGGACTTTTATAGGATGTAATACATATAATACATACAATTTTGTAATAAGATAGTTTAGGTCTAGAAAGTCTATTGATCACCCTCACTATGGGGAAGGTCATATCAAAATGAGTCAAAATTAGAGTTATCGATAATAGTTTGGTCTCTGTCAGATGCCATGAGATCGTTCTCTTAGTCAACATTTGCCTGAAGGATGAAATGCAGTTATGAATTTTTAATTATTTTACGTTGCTACCATACACTGGTCATAAAACAGTGCTTATGCTCCAGGAAATAGATCACTTCTATTAATTTCTGTTTTTGTAAATTATGATATCTTTAATTGATTGAAAAATTTTGTATGCAGCGTGTTTACTATCTTTTTGTAATTTCCGAAAATATCCATTACGTGATACTATACATTTTTAAATAATGTAAGAGTCATTGCAAACACATTTTGAACGAAAAATATTCACGTTTCGGAAACGCTTGAATGTTTTCTGTCTCTTTTATACATATTAAAGTCCATTTTCGTTAATAAAATAGTGAGTCATCAGGGTAAATGTGTATTTACAGTTGAGTGATAATTCAAACCTTTTTATTTGAAAAGATTAAGTTTAACGGATAAAAATTTTTTTTTATTATCACAAGTGAAAATAAAGTCATTTACATATTTTCATCAGTATCACTCTAGTCTTTGTTCGTATTTATTATAAAATAATTTTCTTCTGCAAGTTCCATGACGTCATCCAAATTCCACATTTTAAAGTACTTAAAAACATTGTAAATTAGTAATCAATGCTACAACTGTGCTATTTTTTTGCATACAAAATAGGAGACTATAGTGACATCTGACCTATCAGAGGATATAGCCGCTGAGACAAAGGCATGCGTATATTTCATAAGAACCCACACCATCGATTTTCTTGCATTGGCTTAAATTCAAAATTGTTACTTTTGTTTTACGCGGTTATTAGCAAGTTTATTTTTAACATCTTTAAATACAATTTTTAAAATTTTTGTTTTCTGTATGTCTGGCTGTCTGTTTGTTTCTGCTAATCTCCCAAATGGCTGGACAAATTTTGACAGAACTTTCACTGGCTGCTGATGTTATAAGGAGTAACTTAGGCTACTATTATTTTAGAAAAAGAATTAGGGTTCCGCGCAAAAAATTAAAACCCATAAAATCCAATCGTAATAAATTAAGCAGCTAGTAAGTATAATAAACGAAGAATTATGAATGTAAGAAGTATGAAAAGTATATTTATTAAAGTAAAAAAGCCTTAAAAATCTTTATTTATCATTTGTCCCATCTATTGTTGTAGCACAATATGGAACTTCTTTCTTCAAACAAATATCAATACAATTGAAAAGAAGCATATATTTTTAAAATTTCTTAACAATCGCAAAAATAAATCGCACAAAACGCTTGTTAACGTTGACAAGTGGATGAGGTAGCGGATGCGGTCTTCAAATATCATACATCTATAATCTACTAGGGATCCGCCGCTCTCGATCATAGTTAGACTTACCTAGTCGGACTATTTGTTGACTGTCGGTATATCGAAGTGCTGAAGTGTTTGTACAGTAGGGCTACGATGGCTTTTCGGGTACAGAACCAGAGTACAAAACCCATCCAACTGCAGAGATGTGTAAGACAGGGTGACGTTACGAGTATATCTAAGAAAACTACTGCACTGGAAAAGAAAATATATATAACACAGCAGCATTAAGCTGCTATTTTAGTATTTTAGGTAAGTATTCTGCGAGAGCGTGGTCCTACCCATTCCTGCTACAACCATAATATAGCTGCAGTGTAGCTCTACCACGTAAAAAAATGAAACAATAATTATTATTGCAATTATCGGAAAGCGTAATCAATTCAAGTCAATGAAATATTAGCAATAATGGATTGTAAATAATATACAATAGAATCTTGTTAATCTTGTTAGCAGAATTCAGTATTTATCTTCGAGGTATAGAGTATAAATAAATATTAATAGCTCATAGGGAAATAGTATTATGTTTGGGTTACAGAGCCTAAATATGAGATATCATGTATTTATAGCCGTGGTAGCTCAGATGGTTAGCGCTCGGTGTAAGTTTCACAGTATGCGAGCAACCCGGGTTCGATCCCCGCCAGCACCAATGAAATTGTTAATTGCAATTTTAAGTGCTGATTTACCACGTGCTCGGCAGTGAAGGAAAACATCTTGAGGAAACCTGCATGTTTGAGAAATAAGTTTTTTTTTCGAAAATATGTGAAGTTCGCCAACATACATTGGGGCAGCTCGGCGGACACTCCCTTGCCCTAAAAACTGTGCCCAGTTGTGGGACGTATATAGGCTGTAACTTTACTTTATGTATTTATAAGTTATGTCCCCTCTTATGGAATATCATACTTGATGAACTCCTTCCATCTCATATCATGAGGCATTCGCGGATGATGTCCTCCTAGTAGTCACTGTTGCAAACGTATGCGATTTAGAGAACACTACCAATCTGGAACTCTCCAAATTTTTCAGTGGGAGCGAGTGTCAAATTAATATTCGGACCCGCCAAGACAAAACTTATTGCTTTTACACCCAAAGCAAAATCGGTCAACATTTATATCAATGGACACCATCTCACTTTCGAACCGGAATTAAAACTACTGGGGGTCATACTGGACGAAAAGAAAAGGGGGTAATACTGGACGAAAAGGAAATTTCACTTAATTCAGACGACTCTTCACTCATAAACACGCTTTCAAAGTATTCCTTCCATCTCTTTAAATTAGAAACTTCATCATTCAGCATACAGCCATTCTCGTCTCGTATAGCATTCATTCTAGGCTGTATTGAATTTCCCCTGGCAGTTCTTACGAATTTCCAGAACATTTTAATATTTGCCTGGAAGTTATCAGATATCCTTCTATCATTCTTATCCGTTCTTTCTTGCTTTTTCCTTTCAACAACTTCTTTTATTCTCTTATTTATACGTCTAAAGTCTGCCTTTTTTCTTTCAATCTCATCAATCATACCGCTAGAATTACCAGCTTTGGTTGCTAGTAAATCTAGCCATGCTCTCTTCTTTGCTTCAACTTTCATCCGTACCTCATCATCCCACCATAACGAATTATTTTTCCTTTCATTCGTTCTCTTACTTACACCACATACTTCAGTGGCTGCATCCACCAAACCTTTCTTGACATTATACCACACATACATACATACCACTTATATTTTCTCTCAGTCTCTCGCAGAATACTTACCTAAAAAACTAAAATAGCAGCTTAATGCTGCTGTGTTTCATATGTTGAGTGTAGAGAACTGGAGATCCTTTTTACTGGAGACAAGGCATTCCATCTCAGTCCTCAAGGGTGAAGGTGCATCTGCGTTTTGATTCTTAATTGAGGATAAATGTAGATGTCTAGGGGCCACAGCATCCACTTACTTAACATAATTTTAAATTTAGAAATTCCGAAAGAAGTGGAGAGAGGTAGGGAGATAAGTGTAGATAAAATAATGAAAGCAATGACAAGCATGAAAGCAGGTAAGGCAGCCGGATATGATAGAGTATCACTCGAAATGCTAAGGGCTGGGGAGGGAGTGGTGGCAGGCCTGCTGTACACCTTGTTTAATTTATCTTGGGAACTGAAGCGGGTACCGGAAGACTGGTGCAAAGCCGTTATAGTCCCAATATATAAGGGAAAAGGGTCACAGCAGGACTGTAAAAACTACCTTGGCATTTAGCTTGCTTAGCTTTGTGGGTAAACTGTATGCTAAGGTGTTAATTGAAAGAGTTATGGAAGAAACTGATGGAAAAATTTGGGATGTGCAAGCTGGATTTAGAAAGGGGATGGGGTGTACGGATCAAGTCTTTTCCATGCACATGATTGCGGAGAAGTTTTTGGCCAAAAACCAGAAAGATTTTTGTGCGTTCATGGACTTGGAAAAGGGTTATGATAGAGTGGACAGGAATGTGTTATAGCAAACACTTAACTCATTAGGTTTGAGCGCTGGTTTGATACAGGCATTAAGGTCTCTTTATAGGGACTCTAGTGCTTGTGTCAGGATCAATGGGGTCTACTCGGACTGGTTTGACATTCAAATATGTGTCAGATAGGGCTGTGTAGCTTCCCCGTGACTGTTTAACCTATTTATGGACAGGTGTTTGCAAACTTTGAAAGTTGAAGAATGTGGGTTGAGAATGGGTGAGTTAACCGTCAAATGCTTTTTGTACGCTGATGATCAAGTCATATTTGCATCGTCGGCGGCCGAGTTGCAAATGATGGTTACTTTAATGAACTGGTCATTAAAAGAAAGGGGTATGAAAGTGAACGCAAGTAAGACGAAAGTAATGGTTTTTTAAAGAGAAGTAAGTAAAACATTATGTGAAATAAGAATAGAAGGGGAGATGATTGAGCAAGTGGATGAGTTTGTATATTTGGGATGTTTATTTAACAGGGATGGTAGATATGATAAGGATATAGAACGACGAGTGAACGCAGGAAATAGAGTGAATGGGGCTCTACACGCTATTATGAAAAGTCAGAATGTGTCAAAAAAGGCACGTATGGCAATTTATAATGCTGTGTTAGTCCCTACTTTAATGTATGGTAGTGAAAGTTGGGTCTGGCAGAAGAAGTATGAGAGGAGAATAAATGCTGTAGAAATGCGGTCATTAAGGAGTATGCTAGGGCTGAATCTGAATGACAGGGTGAGAAATAGTGTAATAAAAGAAAAGTGTGGTTTGCAAGATGACGTTGTGACCAGGATTAAGAAAGGAATGCTTCGGTGGTTTGGTCATGTAGAAAGAATGAACGAGGAAAGAGTGACAAAGCAAATTTATGTTGCAGAACTGAACGGAAGAGTTGGGAAGGGACGCCCTAGACGAAGGTTTATGGACCAAATTGGCGATATATTGAAAATGGGCCAGATTACGTTATCGACCAAATTGACGAGCGTGTATGCGTAGATATATGGATGTAAGGGAGGCGAGAGAAGTGTGTCAGGACCATGCCAAATTTAAGTCCGTAGTCTCTGCCTACCCCTCTGGGTAACAGGCGTGAGTGTTTATGTTTTTATGTTATTTTTTCATTAAGGTGAAATTGGAGAGCGGTTCAACCTCAGTTTTCGTTGATATGTCAGCAGTTTCACCTACGTAGTTTCCATCCTCACATTTGTACAGCTAATACTCTTAAACAGAGCGCCTCTATGTATATAGCGTTCTAAACGAACAATACTACTTTTATGAAAATCTGTAATAATAAAGATAGGTAAGTTCAACAGTCGTTAAATGTTTGGTGTTTAGAAACTTGTTAGTGACGAATGCAACGCCATTTACATGAATCAGACTGGTCGCAACTTCGATACATGTTATTAAGAACTTTTAACCGTGCAAAGGAAATCGAATACAGATGGATCCCATTTCACTAAATATCTCTTGGACATTGGACACAACCCGGCCAATGACAATTTTTGGAATATTTTTGGAAAACATTAATTAATTAATTATTTTCAAAAATCCACTGCTAAACAGAGCCCTCCCCCTACAGTGCTTCATACGGGGGTATTTGCTTACCATACATAATACTTACGACGCAGTTTTTTAATGATTTTGAGTTGTCATCAGGAAAACGTTGCTACCCATATCTTGTTTCATTTCCCTCTATCGCCTCTTACGACATCCACGGGATAATATGCGGTAGTGAAATCTCTTACACCGACAGTTCACAGAAATATTTGTATTTATTGCGTTTGGACGTGACAGCTACAAAACGAACGTCGAATCAATCAAACAAAAATAGGATAAAGGTGACAAACGAGCACGCAGTCCACCTGATGGTAAGTGGTTGCTGTGACCCATAGACATCTACATCTATCCTCAACTACGAATCAAAATGCAGATGCGTTGTCACCCGTGAGGACTAAGATGGAATGCCTCGTTTCCAGTAAAAACGGTCTCCGGTTCTCTACACTCACCATACGAAACACAGCAGCTTTAAGCTGCTATTTTACGTTGGTATTCTGTGAGAGCGTGGTCCTCCCCGGTCGAGCCGACCCATTCGTGCTACAACTATACCACAAATATAGCTGCAGCATGGCTCTAACACGTAATTATTTTTTACGTCATTATATTTCATTTTATTTCCATCGATTGCATAATAAAATATTTAGTCGGTAATCAGCTAATTTCGGATAGTGGAGACTACAGAGACCTACATTATGTAGATTGAATAACTAAGTCCCGTAAACTAACAATAACAGTAATTTTCTTTCATTCATTCCATAGATTATTCCATAAATAATAGGAAATTGTACTAGTAGATATCGATGAGAGACAAGAGCATGTGGTAGCTCAGGGGTTAAGAGTTTGCCGTGATATACAATATGCGAGTAGACTGGGTTCGATCCCCGCCGGCAACAATGAAATTGTTAATTGCATGTGCGGTAAAGGAAAACATTGTGAGGAAACCTGCATGTCCGAATTAATATGACAGAAGGCCTATGCAGTAGTAGGATGTATTCAGACTAATATTTTACCTACTTATAATAATAATAATTTAATTTTAGTATAAAATGATATTATGATGATAGGTCAATGATATAATATTAATGAAAACGAGATATAAAAATTCATTAAAAATTATATATTCCCTGAATTTTAAAGTGAATATTTTGATCAAAAACGAGCATTGCTCTATATCTGTTCGTGTCCGAGCAGACAGACAGATAAAAATTTAAAAATGGTTACTCATGTGATTATGCCATGCAAATAACCTCTTCAGCTCAATGGAAGGCAGTTATTTCGATATTACAGACAGACACTAAATTTTATATATATGCATAAAAAATAAATAAGTATTTGTAAACAATAAGTTTTTATAATCTGAGTGTAACAACGTTGAAAGTTCTGTAAGAGAGAATATTGTAAATGGTCTCATGGGAAATCATAACTGCGTTCAGTATACCGTCTTACTTCCGTATATGTGAGGATCCCTTTAATAAGGTCGGTGAGTTCGATGGCTCTCACATACGTCATAATTGTGACTTTGTTTCACTGCCTTTTTGGTCTATTGGTCGTAAGCGCGACTAAAGGGACAAACGAGCACACATTCCACCTGATAGTGATAGTTTTTGGTCTATTGGTCGTAAGCGCGGCTAAAGGGATAAACGAGCACACAGTCCACCTGATAGTGATAGTAAGGCTTATAGACATCTACATTTATCCTCGATTAAGAATCAAAATGCAAATGCGTTGTCACCCATGAGGACTAAGATGGAATGCCTCTTTTCCAGTAAAAAGGGTCTCCGGTTCTCTACACTCACTATCGAAACACAGCAGCCTTAATCTGCTTTTTTACGCTTGTATTTTGTGATAGTGTGGTCCTACCTCGGTCAAGGTCAGGGGTTTCCATGCTGGCCTACCTTCCGGTGATCCTGTTATGGAATACGTGGCACATGACCCGGCCCCGAGCTACTGTTATTCTCATACCTTTCCTGCCGAGATAACAGTATCCTTACACTATGCTCCTACCCCCAAACTTCTTTTCCTTTCCCAAAATGGTAGCTTCCTCTACCAACAATAGCATACCAAAGAGGGTTGGTGTCAGGCAGGCGGCCGACTGTAAAACTTCTGCCAAATCCCATGCAGTAAATGAATAGTACGAGTTGTGGGATATGTGACAGGGCTAGGGCGTACCCGCAGGCGACGCGCAGGGCAGCACCCGGCTCCTGTGGAAGTGGGCAGGGTTGTCGCACCTACGGAGCGGGTGCGACGTAAGAGGCAAGCCCGAGAGAGAAGAATGTCAGAGTGAGGTTTGCAAGCTGGAATATAGGTACGATGACTGGAAGAGGAAGAGTTAGCAGATGTTTTGAAACGACGAAGAGTGAATGTTGCCTGTTTGCAGGAAACAAAATGGAAGAACAATAAAGCAAGAGAGATTGGGGAGGGATACAAGTTTTATTATTGTGGAAGTGATGGGAAGCGAAATGGAGTAGGAGTTGTGTTAGATAGTGGAATGAAAGAACGAGTGACAGATGTGAAAAGAGTAAATGACAGAATGATAGTTGTTAAATTAATGATTGAAAACAAAGTAGTGAATGTTGTAAGTGTGTATGCTCCGCAAACAGGCTGTGAAGAGAGTGAAAGAGAAGTTTTGGGAGGAATTTGATTGTATGATGATGGGAATACCTGAGCGTGAGGATGTTTATATGGGAGGAGATTTTAATGGACATGTAGGGAGAGTGAATGACGGGTATGAAAGAGTACACGGTGGATGGGGGTACGGAATGCGGAACCGTGAGGGAAGTTCTTCTGCAAGCAGCATGTGCTTTCGACCTGGCTGTAGTAAACACGTGGTTCCAAAAACGAGATCAGCATCTTGTTACTTATAAAAGTGGCCACCACGCGACACAGATCGACTATCTTCTGATAAGACGGAACCAAATCAAGAGTGTAAAACTGCAAAGTGCTTCCAGGTGAAGACTTAGTATCCAGCACCGAATTCTGCTGGCTGACATCTGCTTAACTGTTCGCCTCAACAAACATAAGGATCGTCCCCACCCAAAATAAAGTGGCATTTGTTGCATAAGGAGGGTATGCAAGTGAATTTAGAGCTAGTTGTAAACAAGATGATAGAGATGGGTGATATGGAAGGAATGAGTGTGAATGAGTGCTGGAAGGAAATGGCTGATTGTATCCGAAGTGTGGCAAGGAAGGTGTTAGGAGAATCAAAGGAAGCGTATGATAGATAAGGATGGGTGGTGGTGGAGAAAGTATTAGAGAAGTTTTGAGAGAAAAGAAAATGCCTTTAAGAATGGCAGAGAGTAGAAGACCAGAATGAATCCATAAAAGAAAGTAAGAGAGGAGCGTATAAAGAATGTAAGAAGAGAGCGAAGAAGGAAGTTGCTATTTGTAGGCAGAGGCGCAAGATAAATTATATCGGTCCTTGAAAGCCTCGAAGGGCAAAACGACTTTTCAAATTGCAAGAGCGAGAGAAAGGAATGGAAGAGATGTCACATGTAAAATGTATAAAGATGATTCTGGAAGGATTTTGACTGACGATGAAAGTATAAAGAAGCGATGGAAGGAGTATTTTGAGAAATTGATGAATGAGGAGAATGAATGGAATGGTATGCTTGAAAACCCACCAGTGAATATGGGCTTAGTGAGAGAAATTAGTGTGGAAGAAGTAAAAATGGCTGTTAGGAATATGAAGAATGGGAAGGCGGTCGGCCCAGATGGAATACCAGTAGAAGTGTGGAAGTTGCTGAGGGCGGATGGATGGAAGTGGTTGAGTTTATTTTTCGGTAAATTGTTGCAGGAAGAACAAATACCTGAGGAATGGTGCAGCAGTATACTGGTCCCCATTTTAAAAACAAAGGAGACGTTCAAAACTGCAGCAGTTACCGGGAATAAAACTCATGTCACATACGATGAAAGTCTGGGAAAGAATAATAGAGAGAAGAATGAGAGAAGAGTGTGAGATAACACAAAACCAGTTCGGATTCATGCCCGGTCGAGGTACGACAGATGCCATTTTCGCATTACGCCAATTGTGCGAAAAGTACAAGCGCGTGCATAAAGATCTGCACATGGTTTTGTCGACCTTGAAAGGCGTATGATCGGGTTCCCGTGAGGTTTTGTGGTGGGCGTTAAAGATGAAAGGTATGCCTGGGAAGTATGTGAGGTTGGTCCGTGCTATGTACAGAGCATCCTGTACATGTGTACGATCTGCCGCGGGAACTACAGGCAGTATCGATGTGGCGGTAGGGCTGCACCAAGGTCGGCATTGAGCCCTTACCTCTTCCTACTGATTATGGACGCTTTGACGTCGGACCTGCAGGATGAGGCACCTGGTGCGTGCTCTTTGCCGATGACATCGTGCTTGTCGGGAAGAAGGCATCGAGGTACAGAGCAGACTGACGGGTGGCAACGGAGGCTGGAAAGTGTTGGCTTGAAGATCAGCAGATCCAAAACCGAATATCTGTGCTGTGATTTCGGCGGCCTTCCAGTCCTGTACCCATGTCGTTGGATGGCGCTATACTGCCTATCTGCTCAGATGTCAAGTACCTCGGTTCCTCATTCAAGGCGACGGCGGAATAGATAGAGCTGTGCAGCATAGGATTAACGCAGGGTGGATGAAATGGCGACAGGTCACAGCCACAACGTGGACCCCGAATGTAAGGCTGAAGGGAAAATTTACAAATCATTACCATTTAGGTCTGAATTACTACATAAGAGAAGAAAAGATAGAGTCGCAATTGCTAATCCTGTAAAAACTAAATTTGCCAAACGACAATACTCTACACATTCTGTATATATTTATAATATGTTAAATAGACTAATTGATATTTTTCAATTAAAATCGTGCGTATTAAAGGAAACTGTAAGTAAATGGCTTTTAGAAATGGCGAACCATGATATAGAATTAATGCTTCAAGAAATAAACTAATTAAACACACATACACACTCATACACACACACACACACACACACACACACACACACACACACACACACAGCGCGCGCGCGCACGCATTGCTTGCACACACATTAATATTATTGTTGCGCGCCACTATTAATGGTTTATACATGGCAACACTAGCCACTAGCGCCCTCTAGTATCGAGTAGCAGAACTAGGAGAGTCAAGATCTTTCTAGAAATTTCGGGACCGATATGTACTCGAACATTCTAGATGTTTCCACAGTAGAAGGTTCTGGAAAGTGTCGGAGGCGCTATATAAGGCCGGTATAGACCACGACCGAGGCAGTATTGAATTGGCGATACAAGCGAGGACTTCGAAGCGATACAACTACGAACTTAAGCGATCTGTAGTAAAATTGTATTTTGTTATTAGTGTGGTTTAAAGTTGTAATTAGTGTTGTATAATTAAAGTGTCAATTTTGGTAATTCAATCGGCAGTTTTTAATTGTCTCGAACCCCAAGCTCGTAACAATTGGTGTCAGAAGTGGGATCAGATCATGCCGATTTTACCAAAAGACGACACGGAGGGTATCCATACCGAAGTCAACGCCAGCAAGAGACGGACCAGAGACGATTTGGTAATGCAACGCCGCAAACGTCGGGGCCAGCTGCCGACCACGGAGGCCGGCCCGTCAGCAGCTCCTGCATCTGCAGCACCTGACTTAGGTGCTCTGATGATGATGCTGCAGGAGCAGGCTCGCCGACAGGAGGAACAGGCCCGCCGACAGGAGGAACAGGCCCGCCGACAGGAGGAACAGGCCCGCCGACAGGAGGAACAGGCCCGTCGGTTGGAAGAGCAGCTGCAGCGTGGACAGGAGGAACAGGCCCGCCAACAGGAAGAGCAGATGCTCCTCGCGAAGGACCTTCACGCTACCTTCGGGAAAGAGATAGGAGGTGAAGGATAGGTTGCTCAACATGACAACCGCCTGTCGGAAGCTGAAACCCGAATCGACCAAGTGAACAATCGGGTTGACAACGTGATTGCTGACGTGAAGAAAACGCTGGACGACCTCAAACTTGGGGATGGAGTTACAGCCCCCGTGGTAGCTACAATACCTTCGCTACGTGGATTCAAAGTGCCGCCGTTCGACGGGACTTCTTCCTGGTCGGCGTACAGAATCCAGTTCGAGGCTGTCATGAAGGCGAACGGCTGGAATAAAAGTCAGGCCATGACTGCTCTCACCCTAGGCTTGCGCGACCAGGCCTTAACTGTTCTGGAAGCTCTCGGTAAGGAAGTGACTTACGAGCAGCTCCTTGAGGCGTTGGAGGCGAGATATGGCGACGCTCACCTGGAACACGTCTTTCGTGCGCAGCTCAAAGATCGCGTGCAACGCAGCAACGAAAACCTGCAGCAGTGGGCCCTTGAGGTGGAAAAGCTGGTTCGAAAAGCATACCAGTCTGTACCTGCGCTCATTGTAGGAACCTGGTGCAGACATTCATCGACGGCATCCGCGACCTTGAAGTCAGAGCTGCTGTGAGCTCGGGCACCACAGACGCTTAGGACGCGTTAGCCCATGCACTGGAGGTTGAAGCCGTGCGGCAGGATCATCGTTCCCATCGCGTCAGGAGGTTGCAGCAGCTACAGTTCGCGACTGCAATACGATATGGCCCAATTGCTACGGCTGTGGGGAAGGGGCCATCTTCGATCCAGCTGCTAAGCGAACTGTAAAGGAAGGTGAACTATCTCGAGAGGGCAGTGCGGCTAACAGCACCGCCGAGCACAGCGGAAATCTCATGGCAACGCAGATGCATTGTCAAGAAGACCTTGTCCTGAAGATTGCAAGCATTGTACTAGGCAAGAGGATAAGGAAGTGGTGTCTGAGGATGCTCAGGACAGACCAGCTCAGCAATGAGTGGAAGGACAGCCTACAACATGCACAGCAGGAAGATCCGGACATCAAGCCGATTCTGGAATGGATGAAGGCCAGTGCTCCTAAGCCTAAGTGAGTGACGTCTCAGCGATGAGTTCGACCACGAAAGCTATTGGGCCCAATGGGACAGCTTACTGATTCAGGATGGAGTCCTGTGCCGAAAATGGGAAAATGTTCAGGAGACAGTTGTCATTTGCAAATGGTTGTCCCCAAAGCTAAAGTACCGGATGTTCTACAGCTGTACCATAATGGTTGTTCAGGAGGCCACCTGGAGTTAAACGAACTCTACTGAAGATCCGAGAACGGTTTTACTGGGTCCACTGTCGTGACGATGTCGAGGACTGGTGTCGCAAATGTACAAGTTGTGCGGCTGTAAAGGAACTCAAACTCGTAGTAGAGGTGCATTGAAATTGTACAATGTTGGTGCACCATGGAGAGGATAGCCATTGACGTTGCGGGGCCGTTTCCGGAAAGTGAAAGTGGTAACAAGTATTTCATGGCTGTGATGGATTACTTCACTAAGTGGCCAGAAGTCTTCGCCATTCAAATCAAGAAGCTTCAACAGTTGCAGATAAACTAGTTCATGAAGTCTTCTGTCGTTTTGAGTACCTTTAGAGATTCACAGCGATCAAGGAAGGAATTTTGAGTCTCAATTATTCCAGGAAACTTGCCGAGTTATGGGTACTCATAAAACAAGAACAACTTCTTACCACCCACAATCTGATGGAATGGTAGAACGATTTAATCAGACATTGGAAGGTACCTAGCAAAAGTTGTGGAAAAACGGCAACGAGACTGGGACAGGCACATACAACCGTTTTTGTTGTCATATCGAAGCGCTGTTCACGAAAGTACATCAGTGACACCAGCTTTCGCAAACTTTGGGAGAGAATTACGGCTGCCTGCAGACCTGATCACCGGAATACCACCTGATGCCCCACGCAGTATAACCGATTATGCAAATGACTTGGGACAAAATGAATGACATTTATGAGCACGTCAGACAATCAGGACAGCAAACGTCTGAAAAGATGAAAACACGGTATGACCGCAAATGAACAACAAAGGGTTTGACGAAGGTTCACTAGTGTGGTTACACAATCCAGTTCGCAGCAAAGGGAAATCTCCTAAGCTTCAAGCTAAATGGGACGGACCGTACCGGATTGTGACAAGGATCAATGACGTAACCTACCGGATACAGAAAGGTGCAAGAGGTACTCCTAAGATCGTCCATGTGGATCGACTGGCGCGTTATTATGGGGCCAATAATGCTCGGGACGAGCATGTCTTAGGAGGGCAGTGTTGCGCGCCACTATTAATGGTTTATACATGGCAACACTAGCCACTAGCGCCCTCTGGTATCGAGTAGCAGAACTAGGAGGTCAAGATCTTTCTAGAAATTTCGGGACCGATATGTACTCGAACATTCTAGATGTTTCCACAGTAGAAGGTTCTGGAAAGTGTCGGAGGCGCTATATAAGGCCGGTATAGACCACGACCGAGGCAGTATTGAATTGGCGATACAAGCGAGGACTTCGAAGCGATACAACTACGAACTTAAGCGATCTGTAGTAAAATTGTATTTTGTTATTAGTGTGGTTTAAAGTTGTAATTAGTGTTGTATAATTAAAGTGTCAATTTTGGTAATTCAATCGGCAGTTTTTAATTGTCTCGAACCCCAAGCTCGTAACATTATTAAGATTGTTATTTTTCTTTTCTTTTTATTTATTCTTTTAAATTTTACAATGATCAAACTTAGGTATGGAAGAGCGGGGCCTCCTGACACAAGTATACATAATATTTAAAAGGTTTGGCCCCAACCATTGATTGTAATAAAACAACTGTCATTGCTATTGAAATAAACATTTTTTGATTTTTTTTTTGAGTTGGACTCCGCTACAGTAGCAGCCACGCATGCCTTATGGTAGTCACCAAAAGATGCGATGACGCTAATGTGTCAACCCAAGTCGCATCCCATAGTGGGTAGCGCCTGTTTTTCCATAGACTGAGTGTAATTTCATCATGCCTCTCACCATCGTCCCACACTATACCATTGGACTCTTAGATAACAGGTACCTTGGCACTGGTTAAGACTCGTAGAATGACGTCATTAATGGAGGCATGGAGAGCGATGCGACCAGCGCTTTATTAGTATGCCAGGCTGTAATGGCCCAGAAAGTCGTCCTCTTTACCACAGTTTTTACACCTAATCTCAGGCTGATAAATAGAAAGGAAGAAGTAATGTTTTCAGAACAAACTGCGTATTTTGGCAATAGCTCTCACTGGACTTTGCTGTTTAAAAAAGCACATTTTAATCTTGGGAGTAAGCAACTCAAGGATGTGCCGATTCTGTCCCTTAACGGATGAAACACTACTGCACATCCTAACTGATTGCGAACCCTTAACGCGCAAACGTAACACTCATCTGCACGGCTAGCATGGGCTGGGGACAAAAAAATTATCCCCCGATTATATCCATTGACAAGAGATAAAATTATCTTGTCTTTAAGCCAAACACGGCAACGGCGAGAAGTATATCCCCGTTTGACATAGCGAGTACACATATCATATCCCCCGTCCGTAGCATGGAGCCAAATGAAAGATAAAAAATTATGCTTTTTTGACATTTGAAAGGGACAATTTTATCCTAGTTCATTGGATATGGGTTTGAGTTTATATTCATACAAAAAATCTATCTAAGTCTATCTCCCATTTTATCTACTGTGGATATTATACCCACCGGAGTGCCCATGCTCGAAGGGTGGATAAATCTATGCGAGGGGATAAACATTTTCTCCTTTCCCCGGGGATAAAATTGTCTCCTGCCCATGCTAGCCCTGCTGGGAAGTTACGTAGTTAGCCCAGAACATGTGAAATTGCTCACAGCTACTCTTTCAATTCATTGAATATATAGGGCTATGCAGTGAACTAGCCTATTGCTATGATCTCAATAGATTTAATTTGTCGCAGTGATACTGGTCTTATTAGACCTGTATAGCTGCTCGCACAAAAAAATAAGTAATATTTAAGCGTGTTGCGATATTTAAAGACGGCAGTACATTCAACCAGTATCTCGGCCCCTTCACAGATACTAGGAGACGAGCTCGCTCTGTAGGTATTTTAATACAATATTATTTTGGAACACGAAATACGCTAAATAACCGATCAGTAAACTGAAGTGGCATTGGGCTGGTTTTATTGCTCGAAGAACCGTCAATCGATGAGGAAGAAAGATTCTCGAGTGGCAGCCTCGTACCGGTAAGTGAAGTGAAGGACGGTCTCCCACTAAATGGAGAGATGACCTGTTAAGAGACGTAGGCGATGGATGCCATTGGCTCAGGACCAAGCTTTGTGGCATTCCTGCGTTCTACATATTTGTATTGTCATCTGTCCGAGATGGACGTTGAAAAAGTAGCATCTGCCGCTACTTTAATTTTATTTTTGCTGCAGAATTTCTTTATATCTTTCACTAAAATCAAAAGCATCATCTGGCAGTGCCAGCGATAGTAGGTAGTAGCCATTATCAGCTAACCTTAGAACCTTTGTTAGAAAATGTAGAATATGTTATGGGCGACATACACGGTCAGTTAAACTGATCAGTTGAACTGACGTACATCCAAAAACTGACCGTGAGTGTGAAATCTTGAGTTGAGATTTTTAACTGACGGCAACCCACGGATTTTTTCGGGCGCTCGGTCAATTAAACTGATCAGTTGAACTGACGTACATCCAAAAACTGATCGTGAATGTAAAATCTTAAGTTGAAATTTGAAGCCAGTGAGTGGGGAAATCGTTTTGGCTTACATCCGTTTTAACTGATCAGTTAAACTGATCAGTCCAACTGATCAGAATAACTGACTACTTCCGGCGGTTTTATCTTTATGATATTTTTTTTGGATTCCATATTGCGTGTTCATTTTGGTACGATAAATTTAAATGTTTCGTCATTAGTCCACTTCGTCTCTCACTGTACCGTAAACAAATAAGAACTGAGTGATCGGCGATCATGTAGACGCGCGCACGATCATGGACGAATTTCCTTTGATGTTTGTCCGAAAAACCGACACAGCGGCCATTACGCTCGATCATCACCGATCATGGGCAATTATAGGCGATTATGCCCTCTACACGATCGTGATCGCTAGTATTCGGCCATCATGGCCGATGTTGTATAGGCCCCATTAAAAATAATACAATTACAGTTCGACCATGCGATTACAATGTGGTGTAACATGAGGACGTTATTACACGATAACATCAAAGTATGCAAACCAACAGCAACACTACACATCTTAGTGTAACACACAGCAGCCTCTCAGAACACCATCTTCCTTGCCTGCATCAGACAAATTACTACCACGAACAGAACCACGACACTGTCTTATCTAGAATCTTAGCACTCGTAGTATGACTTCACTCGTAGAATGACTCAAGTAGAATCTCCTCGCGCACGGCGCCCACAATGAACTTTATACTGCACAAACGAGTGGGGTGGGGGGAGGTTCTCGATATACCCTCAATTCCAACTCGCCACCATCCATATGATGCTTCATTAGAATGACGCGACCTCTCGCTCACTCTCGATCCAACTGGTATTTTATAGACGCGCCGAAATATTTAATATTATTAGGTCAAAAACAAAGAATTTCTAAATCTCTACGATATGTCAATTACTAAAAATATGACGTTGTTTGTGCCCCTTATAATATCACAACAGGAAAAGCGGACAAAAACACAGAAGTAAGGCATTGGTAGTACAAATTATATTTTATAAATGATACTTATATCGTAAGTGATTGTTTTTATTATAATGTGTATTATGACCATAAAGACCATAAGGACTAAATTTTACAAATGATAAATAATACTTTAAAATTATATTATCACAATAAATGTGCGGATGAATGGATTTTAATTAATTCCAACATATCAAAAATCCACTGCTGAGCGTAGGCTTTCTCCATATATTGTCTGATAGGGGAAATATTTGCTTTGGTTGCCACCAGGCACCTGCAAGCGGGTTGGCAACCAAAGTTTTTTAATATTTTGAGTTGTCATCAGGAAGATGCTGTAGCTGATCAGAAAGATCTCCCATTTCATTCTCCTCTGTCGCTTCCTACGACACCTACGGGGTGATATGGGGTAGAGTAGCGGCTTCTCTTACGCCACCACTAAAAGGAAATCTCTATATGTAAAAATCAATTGCTGACCGTTAGTCGCGCCAATACTCAAAACCGGCTCGACCGATTTCGATGAATTTTTTTGTGTGTATTTGAATGGGTCCCTAGATGGTTTATATTCACATTTGGACCCGATAGGAAGCGCTGTTGTCGAGATCCAGAAATCACCCGTGCGAAGCCAGGGCGGATCGCTCATCATCATCATCATCATTACAGCCCTTCAGAAGTCCACTGCTGAACATAGGCCTCCCCCAAGGAATGCCGCAAAGCACGGTCCTGAGCCACCTGCATCCATCCACTTCCTGTATGTCTTACCAGATCATCACTCCATCTAGTGGGGGGACGCCCTACACTTCGCCTACCGGTACGAGGCTGCCACTCCAGAACCTTTTTCCCCATCGGTTGTCGGTTCTTTGAGCTATATGACCGGCCCATTGCCACTTCAGCTTACTAATCCGTTGGGCTATGTCGGCCACTCTAGTTCTACTGCGGATATCCTCATTTCTAAGTTTATCACGCAGAGAAACCCCGAGCATAGCCCTCTTCATAGCTCGCTGAGCGACCTTGAGCGTCCTCATACGGCCAGCAGTGAAGGACCACGTCTCAGATCCATAAGTCATCACTAGCAACATGCACTGGTTGTACAATTTCGTTTTCAGGTTTTGAGGTATACTTGACGAGAAGATGTGTCTTAATTACCCAAACGCTGCCCAGCCGAGTTGAATCCGTCGATTGACCTCTCGGTCGAAGTTGGACTTACCTAGTCGGACTATTTGTCCCAGTTAAACATACTCGTCAACAACTTCGAGCTTAGTGCTCCCAACAACTACCGGCATAGGTGTGACATGGACATTAAACATGATCTTTGTTTTGTCTATGTTCATCTTAAGACCTATGCGTTTGGAGAAACTATTGAGGTCATTGAGCTATGTCGTCGGCAAATCGAAGGTGAGTGATGTACTCGCCATTGATGTTAATACCGTATCCTTTCCAGTCCAGTAGCTTGAAAATGTCTTCCAATGCAGCGGTGAAGTTTCGGGGATATAACGTAACCCTGTCTTATACTTCTCTGCAGTTGGATAGGTTTCATACTCTGATTCTATACTCGGATAGCAATTATAGCCCTACTGTACAAACACTTCAGCACTACGATATACCGACAGTCAACTTGGTACCGCTGAAGGGACTGTAGCGTCGCTCGAATTTCGACGGAATCGAAGGCTTTATCATAGTCCACATACGCAAGGCAAAGTGGCAGATTGTACTCTTCGGTATTCTGTACAATTTGTCGTAGGGTATGTATGTGGTTTATGGTACTAATAGTAGACATACAAGTAGACGCAGCTCAGAAAGGAAATCGGTGCGTAGTTCTTTAAGAGAGTGTTGTCGCCTTCCTTGAAGAACAAGACCACAGCATTTCTGCTCCACGCCTCCGGTGTATTGCCACCATGGAGGACGGAATCATAGAACTTCTGAAGGACTCCAAGTACCGGTTTTCCACCCGCTTTCAGAAGCTCCACTGTAATTCCATCCTCGCCTGGGGCCTTGCCGTTTTTAAGGTGCTGGAGAGCCATTCTAATCTCGCTCAGACTGACGTCCAGGATATCATCGGAATAGTGTCGGATAAGACTTGCTCTTGGATTGTTACTCACACATACGTGTGGCTCCAACGATGACGTGTACAGCTGCCCATAGAACCTCTCAATCTCACTGAAAATCTCACGTGTTCCGGAAACGATGCTGCCACACTCGGTCTACAGAGTTGACAGTTGGCTCTTACTGGCAGACAGATCTCTGGCAAAGACTTTGGAGCCTTGGTTCAGCTCGATCGCTTCTTCAATACAAGCTGTATTGAAGTTGCGTAAGTCCCGCCTCATGCATTTGGAGATCTGTCTGTTCAGTTGCCTGTATGCAGTCAAATCTGTTGAAGACTGCAGCTTCATTTCCCGTCTAACAGGCATGTGGTTAAGAGTGTGATCGGAGAGTTTTTGTGTTCTTCTGCGGCGGGTCTTGCAGAACTTAGCTGGACAGTTTCCACGAGCTTATCATTCATATTGTCCACTACATTGCAGTCTTCTAGGCACTGAAAACGGTTATGTAACTCGAGGTGAAAGGTTTCGGGACCTTGGATTAGAGCACGAGGGGGACGGAGCGTTGACTTCATTAGATGACACCTCTCCAACTTAACGCTTAGGTTCAGTGTGCCTCTAACCATTATGTGATCACTACCAGTTTTCACCCTCGCGACCACTGACATATCACTGAACAGTTGTCGTCTGGTCGTCATAATGAAGTCAATCTCAATTTTTATCGGGCGGATCGCTAGTCCGTAATAAAAAAATCGAAAGTTATCGTAGGTCTTATTTTGTCTATAACTACCCTTTATAACAAAGACATTTAAGTAGTATACTATATATTTAAATCTGTTTGCTTTATAACAATGATGTCACATTGAATGGCTAACATGTATTTCAATACTAGTTAATATTTATAGTGGCCAGAGAAAAGTGCGATATTTACAAGCGTTTTAAATCTTAATAAATTAATATGATCTCACTCTAAACCAAAATCGTAATTATACGAGGTGGATTGAAAAGTACTCGGCCTAACACAGATCCATTCAATTCTAAAATCAAATCTACCCACATTATTTAGTTCAGTTCAGACTAGTTCATTGTGTGAAGTTCGAAACGTGTGCGATAATTAGTTGTGATTTTATAAATTTATTAACAAAGTAATCGGACATAATTTCCGCGAATGGAGCAAATCGAGCAGCGTGCCGTCATTAAGTACCTCCATAAGAAGGGCTATCATCAAAAGCCATCCATGATGACATGGTCAGTACATTAGGCGATTGTGCTCTGTCATATTCATCCGTCAAAAATGGATAGCAGAATTTAAGCGTGGTAGAGAGTGTGAAAGATGAACCCCGCTCTGAAGGCCTTCGACGTCAACTACTGACGAAAATATTAAAAGGTGGATTTAATAATGGGAGACCGCAGATTAAAAATTAGAGAGATAGCCGAGATTATAGGCATCTCTTATGAACGAACTCAAAACATCATTGTCAACGAGTTGGGTTTCCACAAGGTGTCTGCGAGGTGGGTTCCGCGACTGCTTTCAGTTGAACAAAAAAGGACGCGATTGACTATTTCACGCGACTGTTTGGAGTTATTTGAAGCCGATGCAGATGATTTTTTGAATCGTTTTGTTACTATGGACAAAACATGGGTTCATTACTGTACACCGGAAACAAAACAACAATCAAAACAGTGGAGAAGACCTGGTTCACCACCCCCTAAAAAGGCTAAGTCGATTTTGTCGGCAAATAAGGTGATGGCTTCAGTATTCTGGGACTCGAAAGGTGTGATTATGATTGATTATCTTGAAAGGGTCAGACTATAAACTCTGATTACTACTGCACCTTACTACGTCGTTTACGAGAGGAAATAAAGAAAACGTCGAGGAATGCTCAGAAGAAAAGTCCTGTTTCATCAAGATAACGCCCGTGTTCACACGTCAGTACAGTCAATGGCTGAAATTCACAACTGTGGCTTTGAACTGTTACCGCATCCGCCGTATTCACCTGATCTGGCACCATCAGCCTTCTTTCTGTTCCCTAACCTAAAAAGCACTTGGGAGGTCAAAGATTTTCGACAAACGACGAGGTCAAAGCAGCTGTAGACGCATATTTTGACTCTAAGGAAGAATCATTTTTTCAACGGTCTAAATGCTTGGAAGGGAGGTGGCAAAAGTGTATTGAACTTGATGGTGATTATGTAGAAAAATAAAATATTACTGATTTAGTATGTGTTTATTTTCTTGGTTAGGCCGAGTACTTTTCAATCCACCCTCGTATTATAAAATAGCAAAAGTAAAAGTAAATTTTAATAATTTATGCAAAGGATAAGTTTCATATTCTATCCGCAGCCATTATTTGTGATACAACAAATTTTATTTAAGAGTATTGCATGCGTGGCGTGTTTTACACTACAACAGATCCTTCCCCTTTACGTCAAGGGAATAATTACCATAATACGTACGTATTTAAGTTCTGTTTTACCATATGATCTTTTTGTTGAAGCCGCACTGATAATACGGCTAATAAAGTCCTGCATAAGAAAAGATTACGTCCCGAATTCTTGTAAGATGTTGCGAAAGCGTTTAAAGTCTGGCAAAACAGCTTGTTGAATAAAACTATTTTTACGGATTTTATCGCGTTTAATTTACTTGTTTTTAATTTCCGACGTTTCGGGTGCTTTACAGGACTCATGGTCACGGGGTGATTAAGATGTTTGACGTCCCGATATCATGGTTAGTCCGGCTTTATTCAGTTTTTGAATATTATGTTTTGATCCGATCTACGCAGAACGAACTTACAGTATCTTGAAGTCTTGCAGTATTATTCTTGGGTTTGGATTTAATTTTGTTAATTATAGGATTCCAAACAAATGGCAGCCTATCCATCTTCTCTATTTAATTTTGGCATGTTTTTAATTTCAATAGCCTCGCTATTGAAATAAAAAAAAAACATCGGGAATTAAGAACAAGTGAATTAAACGCGATAAAATCCATAAAAATAGTTTTATTTAATGTGTAGTATTCGCGTAAATATAAGAAAGAAAGCAGCAGAAACCTAATTTTTAGACAGTCTAAGTCTAACGAGAACCGTTCTTTCCACTATCGATTCGAAGAAGTGAACGCTCCAATTCAATCATTCAATATTGTAGTGATATTCCGTCTCTGTAATATACCCTGCGCTCAATGCAGATGAAACACCTCTCCTTTTCGTCGTATTTAACAAAGCCATTCTCACTAAACTTCTTCAAAGAGTCACCAAGTATTAAAGTGAATTCCGAGAAAAGGGTAGCAATATTCTTCCAAAAGATGTCATCAGTTATAGCCCCATCAGAATTTCAAACTGGGAAAAAGTTTTATGTACGATCACTTTGTTCGGCCATCCAAATACGTGGGTACCGAAATTTGACTTAATTTGGCATACCGCGCATTCGAACCAAACGTTTTGCTTTGTCATTTATAATGCGTACAGCAAAGGAGTGGAATAATTTGCCAGCATTTATTCCACTCCTTTAATCTTCGACTTCATCACCACTTACCATCAGATAGAATAGTAGTTAAGCACTGGATTACAATAGTAAAACAGATGCAGTCATAACGACTGCCGAACTCAATGATATATGCGTACACATAGGGCGCTGTAATACGTGTCGCTAGTCTGGCGCAAGCCAGACTAACGACGCGTGGTACACATTCTCGTGGCGTAATAACGTTTACGCGCAATACGTCACAAGCATGTCGAGGTTATCGGTGACGCGAACCCATAAGTTTTCCCCTACCAAAAATCGCACAAGACGGCTAAAGAACTTTTCACTTCAAAAAATATAAAGTAAAGAACAGATACTTGTCATGCAAAACAAGGCGTTTCTATTCGATATAACTTTCACTTAGATACAAGCTCTAGATCTAAACGACCCGCGCAAGACCTTACATGTCCTACACAAACGTGGTTTTCGCCCACGTTGGCTCGTCACTTAAACGAATTCCTAGTAAGGTAAAGTTGTTTTGTACGCAGAGTCACGGGGCTGGTGATATCAAGTCACTAGCAATTAATAAATTACATTTTGAGCCGACTTCAAAAATAGGTGGATCGACTCAAACAATTCGACTATATGTTTTTTTTTTCCTTTTCCTTTTTTCTATATATCTTCGTCATTTGTGAATAGACTTTGACGACGCTTATTTTATTAAATAGGGTATGCTTCAAGTTCCATATAAATTTGAAGAAAATCTCAAGCTCTAATGTTGGCAAAATATTGTGATATTCCTTAGTCCACTCAAAGGGTAAAAAAATAAACTTTTAATAAAAAGTAAAATCCAACTTCAAGGAACCAAAAAAATGTGTACAATTCACACGCGGTAGAAGTGAAACCTTCAAATGAAATGAATTGATGATTTATTTAATATAATAATGTTTAACCACAAGTGCGGCATAAAATATAAGGTAAAGGTTTAATTTTATAGCAAATAAATGTTACAATCCTTATTTTCAGACATGTAGAGCCTAAATTTAGTGTAATAAATGAAAAGTAAAATAAAATTGCTTTACAATAATGCCATCTACTCATCATTTTATAAGTAAAGTCATTTTATCGAACAAAATGATGTAAACAAAATGTGGTACGTAAAATAGGCGCTAAGTGGACTAAACTGGTTATTCCACCCTAAAAATCCACCCTACGGTGGATACTCGGAAACGCATATTCGTCTATTCACCGCAGACGAGGTGGATAATCGGAATTCACTTTTATTTGTTCTTCCGACTTTTCACCCCAAGTACATTTCAACTCATATACTTTAATTATTAATTAATTTTAATAACTACAAACTTAAACAAAAATCATATTACGTATTGCCGTTACCGTTACCGTTACAACCTTTTAAATTCCATACTTTACGTATTGCATTTACGAGATCAAATTAAACTTGCTCGTTTTAAATAATAGTCCAGGAAATTACCAACAATTTCATTATTGAGTATATGTAATTTCATATTCTGGATTTTTTTTGCAATCTTTTTCTAAATTTCTTTGCTACAACAGAAGTGTTAGCAAAAAACTGAGCGTTTTTGCAACATTCCAAAAACGTTACTTTTGGATGTTTGTCTTTAACTTAATTTTAAATTGTTTTATGCCAAGATTCCAATGAATCTGTAATCCTGTGTCCTAATCAATTAAGTATGTAATTATATATTTTAATGGGTATGCTAATATCTACTAAGTGTCTTGAGGCCAGTTATCATGAATAGAATAGAATAGAATATTTGAATTCTTATTCTTATTGAAAGTCATTTTACTTTACCAATGGTTCGGAAAAAACCTCTGTCCTGGAAATAACCAGCAAGAAATCCAGCGGGATGTGTCTATGTATTTGTGTTTCTATAAATATCTGTACATAGCCGAGGGAGAAAATTGGAAAAAAATAATATACGAATTCTGATTACCACACCGATACACGCGTTTCCGAGTATCCACCCTAGAGTGGATTTTTTAGGGTGAATGAACGGAATAACCCGACTAAACATGACTTTAATATAATATTCTATCTCATTCTCTCGCAGACTATATCCTATAGATGCATAAGTTTATCTCTTTTTGATATCGGCTTTTCATCTGTTTTTATTTGATTTGATGTATTTTTAAGTATGGTCACATGAGTAAAGAAACCGTAGAGAGGCAAAGCTTCTAAGGAGCTGTCAAAATTTTTACCTATTTTGGTAAGGTTGGCACAAGAGGATAAAATTAAATACACAAAACGTTTATCAGCTTTTATTATATACTTAAGATAGAATTTTTTTTAAACTACTTATTCTAAATATTTTATTTTATAATATTTGTTCTTCAACAATTTATTGTGCCTTTTAATTAAATGGTAAATTATGAATCTAATGTAAAGTTTTTTAATAATCTATTGGAAAGCACTCACATGGCACAACAAATGTAGTTTGGAAACCCCAAAAGTGCACGCCTCATGAGCGTTTCATTTAATTTCGAAGAAAAAAATAAAAATAGAGACGATAATTTTTACAAGAAAAAAAACAAGAATTTGATCGGCTTTTATTAATAACATTTAAACGGTGTTGATTTCAATAACAAAAATCAATAAGGATCCTCCTTAGAATATATGAAATCTTATTTAATGCTATATATCTCAATCTATTGCTTACATTTCTATTAAGCGAGAAGACTCACCGATGCATAGACCAACGGACGGCAGTTCATATATTTTTTCAATTACATTTTTGTTATGTAATCTAAAGTGAATCAAATAGAAAATGTTATAATTTAATGTCTGTAGTTATTGTGACGTTAATAATAATATGGATTTGATGTCTAGCTAAAAGTATAAGAACGATTTTATGTAGCGAAATTGAGGTATTGCCACATATCCAGAGTAGAGCACTCCCTCTCGTTGTGAGGCGCGCAATACAAACTTGCACACGTTTGAATATTTCATTACCAATATTTACAATGGTTCTTTCGAGATCAAAATTTATGCTCAATCAATTCATACTCACAGAGTCTATAGTGTTGCTTTTTTATAATAAAAATGTTTTGAAAGGAGATCTTCTCGTCCGACAGCTTCACTCTTGCCGTCTGAAATAATAATAATAAAAAAACGTGAACCTACGTATTTCATTTATAAACGTAATTATAACATAAACACTCACGCCTGTCACTCAGAGGGGTAGGCAGAAACTATGGACTTCCATTTGGCACGATCCTGACACACCTCTCTGGCCTCCTCCACATCCATATACCTACGCATACACGCTCGTCGGTTAAAGGTACTCTTAATTTGGCCCATTTTCAATATATCGCCAATTTGGTCGATACATTTTGCCTAGGGTGTCCCTTCTAGGGTTTCACCTCTGCCACATAAATTTGCTTTGTCACTCTTTCCTCATTAATTCTTTCTACATGACCAAACCACCGAAGCATTCATTTCTTAATCCTTGTCACAACATCATCTTGCAAACCATACTCTTCTCTTATCACACAATTTCTCACTCTGTCATTCAGATTCAGCCCTAACATACTCCTTAATGACCGCATTTCTACAGCATTTATTCTACTCTCGTGCTTCTTCTGCCACACCCAACTTTCACTACCATACATTAAAGTAGGGACTAACACAGCATTGTGAATTGCCATACGTGCCTTTTGATCATATTCTGACTTTCCACAACAGAGTGTAGAGCCCCATTTACTTACTTACTGCGTTCACTCGTCGTTCTATATCCTTATCATATCTACCATCCCTGCTAAATACACATCCCAAATACACAAACTCATCTACTTGCTCGATCAATTCCCCTTCTATTCTTATTTCACATATCGTTTTACTTTCTTCTCTTTCAAAAACCATAACTTTCGTCTTACTTGCGTTCACTTTCATTCCCCTTTCTTTTAATGAACTGTTCATTAATGTAACCATAATTTGCAACTCGGCCGCCGACGACGCAAGTATGACTTGATCATCGGCGTACAAAAGGCATTTGACGGTTAGCTCACCCATTCTTAACCCGCATTCTTCAACTTTCAAATTTTCCAAACAACTGTCCATAAATAGGTTGAACAGCCACGGGGAAGCCACACAGCCCTGTCTGACCCTTTATGGATGCCAAACCAGTCCGAGTAGGCCCCGTTGATCCTGACACAAGCACTAGAGTCCCTATACAGAGACTTCAATACCTGTATCAAGTCAGCGCTCAATCCAAATGAGTTCAGTGTTTGCCATAACACATCCCTGTCCACTCTGTCATAAGCCTTTTCCAAGTCCACGAACGCACAAAAACCTTTTGGTTTTGGCCAAAACTTCTTCCCGATCATGCGCATAGAAAAGACCTGATCTATACATACCATTCGATTTCTAAATCCCTTGCACATCCCAAATTTTCCCATCAGTATCTTTCATAACTCTTTCAGTTAGTACCTTAGCATACAGTTTTCCCACAATGCTAAGAAGGCTGATACCACGGTAGTTTTTACAGTCCTGCTGCGATCCTTTTCCTTTATATAGTGGGACTATCACGGCTTTGCACCATTCTCCCGGTACCCGCTTAAGTTCCCAACACAAATTAAACAAGGTGTACAGCAGGTCTGCCACCACTCCCTCTCCAGCCCTTAGCATCTCGAGTGATACTCTATCATTTCCGGCTGCCTTATCTGCTTTCATACTTTTCATTGGTTTTATTATTTCATCTATACTTATCTCTCTATCTCTTTCCTCTTCTTTCGGAATTCCTTTTTCATTTAATTCAAACGTCTCATCACTCATAAACACGCTTTCAAAGTATTCCTTCCATCTCCTTAAACTCGACACTTCGTCAGTCAGAATACAGCCATTCTGGTCTCGTATAGCATTCATTCTAGGCTGTTTTGAATGTCCCCTGGCAGTTCTTACGAGTTTCCAGAACATTTTAATATTTGCCTGGAAGTTATCCGATATTTTTCTATCATTCTTATCCGATCCGTTCTTTCTTGCTTTTTCCTTTCAACTACTTCTTTACTCTCTTATTTATACGTCTAAAGTCTGCCTTTTTTCTTTCAATATCATCATTCATATCGCTAGAATCACTAGCCTTGGGTGCTAGTAAATCTAGCCATGCTCTCTTCTTTGCTTCAACTTCCATCCGTACCTCATCATCCCACCATAAAGTGTTATTTTTCCTTTCATTCTTTCTCTTACTTACACCACATACTTCGGTAGCTGCATCCACCAAACCTTTCTTGACATTATACCACACAGTCTCCAAGTCTAAATCATTCATACACAATTCATCCATACCACTTATATTTTCTCTCAGTCTACATTTGAACTTCTCTTTCGCACCTTCATCTTGTAACCTCTCTGTTCTTATACGCTGTAACGCAGTGGTAGACACAGATGTCCGATGCCGCCAACGTCTGAATAGACCATTAATTCGGCATAAGACCAAGTAATGATCCGTCCCTACGTTAGACCCCCGGTAAACCCTTGTATCTACCACTGCGCTCCTCATTCTTTCATCCACAATTATGAAATCTATCATGCTTCTAACACCACCTCTTTCCCATGTATACATGTGAATCTTCTTATGACGAAATAAAGTGTTCGTCACAAAAACATTCTTTTCCACACATACGGTGAGGAGGCTTTCACTATTCTCATTTATACTTTCATCGCCAAACGTTCACAATATCCTTTTATAACCAAGCCTCTTCACGCCAACCCTTTCATTAAAATCTCCTAATATAACAATATTTTCATTACCTTGCATTTCATTAGCACCATCCTTACCATCTCCCAAAACTGCCCCTAGAACAAACAACTTCTTTAAGCCCACTTTCATTCGTATCCATACCAGTCTCGGGCTTACACATTCATACTCTTTCACACAATGACCCATTCTCTCTGAAAGGATGATACCGACTCCCTGGCATGCCCGCTCGGTCTCGTTTACACCAGACCAGTACGCGGTATACATGCCATGTGTAGTGGCATCCTTTCCCTTCCGTTTCGTCTCATTTACATAACACATATATTCCTCTATCATACATCATATCGCATACTTCATCCATCTTATCATTCATTGCTCCACATACATACAGCGTAGCCAGACGGGCTTCCACAATCCACTTTTCGCCCCTCCGGGAGACAGAACGTGAATGGGTGGCGAACCTCGTCGCCAGTTTTTCTCCCGGAGATTCTTCGCACCCCTGCCCCATTAAAGGGCGCCGGAAACTCGGGGCCACTTCTTTTATTTTGTGCCTCATGGTGCGAAAGTAAGTAGGGGTTGTATTTTTTACGCCGTTACCACACGGCGAGGAGCCAAGTCTGTAAAAATAATTATTAAATTAGAAACATTATAAAAATAACTATTCAATCACTTATAGGTAGGTAGGTTACTTATAGGTGAGTTATCTATCTACCACATTAAAAATAATAAATTATAGTCAAGTTACTACTTACCTAGTGGAGTCTTTGGAATAATTAAAAAAATATTTATTTTTATTTGTTCTATTATTGTTCATACAAATAGTACAGTAAACCATACTAACACTTTTTAATATTTCATGTGACAGGGACAATTCTTTAAAAATAAAATTTTCACTTATTATTCTTTACACAACCCTGAGTTTGAGCACTGGCCGAGCCGGTTTAAAGCAGTTTCTCTCTATACGTGACGAGTCGCCAGTGCTCATGCACACACGCGCCTCAAGCTTGTAGTAGTTAAATTATCATAGGGCGGTTGTATGAAGCTTTGCCTCTGTACAGTACGGTTTCTTTACTCATGTGGTATGGTCCCCTGTATGTACCATGGTAAATACATCCTCCATGGGAAAGTTTTTATGGTTTTCGATAAATCGCGGTATACCTCGTTATTTACGCCAGGCGTAAAATACCCAGACTGGACAAGGGAAGTGCGAGACGTATGGTACTTCGATAGTAAGTCCACGTGACAACCGTGAAGATAAAGGCAAATCCTTCCTATAACGGGGAAGTCCGACTACCAGCCGTGGATCATTAATGGCTGAAGAAGAAGACGATGATTACATGTATATTATATGACATCATATTTACGTTTTTTAAGTATTTATAATTAATATTTTATATAAATTACCAGAGTGCATATATTCCAACAGATCAATAAGCTGATGTGCCAATGGGCCGGCCATATATATAGCTCCATACTGAAAATCGATGGGAAAAAATGGTTGTTGAGTAAGCGAAGTGTAGGTCCTAACGAGATGAAGTGACAAAATGGGAAGTGGTGCATGAAGTCGTTGGATGCAGGATTAAGTACTTGTTTCGTGTAAAGTTCGAATCCGCGACCTGTAGCGCCACATCCTGACACAAGATACTGCGCAACCGAATTGTCTTATAACTGACGTTCAAGAAAATGATGATATTTAATTTCCTTACAAATATAATTTATTTTTATTTTTAATTTGAATTACATATTTAAATCCAATTATCTAGCCTGTCTACTTTTGTACAACCTTATCATCTCTAATTATTGTCAATTCGTGTTAATTTTCATCGAATTGCGTCGTGAATTTTATCGTTTGATTTGATGCGAAGGCATTATAAATAAATTATCATAAATATTTAAATACGGATTAAGTCGCTTTGATTTTCTGTCTTTTGACGGCGTAAATTAATCCATCGCTCCATTTTGTCCCGTGGGTGTCGTTAGAGATGACTACGGGAAAGATCGGAAGCCTCAATGCCTCCGACGGATAGAGATATAACTCTCTTAAATGACAGACGTAAAATACAATACAATACAATATCATTATTTCAGATATCAAGGACGTAAATTTGCCTATAGCAATATATAACTTAACCTAAAAATATTTTTTTAAAAAAACAATACTATTTAGGGAACTTGCTTCTTTGGTGCGACCATGTTTTTGCGATATACATCCCAAAGGGTCAAAAATCGGGACCGAGGAATGTCTCTTTGTGTTTTGCAGGAACTTAGAGTAGGTAGGATTTGAAATTCGTTAACCTATTAGACTCCAGACGCTGCAAATGTATAGAGATCGGATCCTCCATGCGGCATTGGCCTCGTTCTTCCACGAAGCGCAGGACGACTTCTTCCGACGTAATTTTGTCCACACGAGAAGTGTGGCCCTTACTCTCCGTTGCCTTGGACTATGTCGGTTACTCTGGTTCTACTGCGGATATTCTCTAGCATGTTGATAAGAATAGAATAGAATAGAATCATTTTTATTCAATATAGATTAGAAGAATACTTATTGAAAGTCAATTAAGCTTTACCACTGGTTCGGAAAAAATCTCTGTCCTGGAAAGAACCAACAAGAAAACCAGCGGGAACACGATAAACAATGTTTGCTTAGTAAAAATTTTAAACATTTTGATAGATAAGGCCTGCATATTTTCTGTGACTTTGTTGTAAATGCGTATACAATGCTTTACATTGATAAGAGAAAATTCTTTCAACTATGGTGGAGTCTCATATTCATATATTTGACTAATTTTATTTATATAAAACCTCATTATTTTCGGTGACACAAAGATTTTGAAGTACGTATAAACCCTACCATAGGAGTCCCTCTAGTTAGCTACCACTCCCCCCCCCCACGAACGGGTTCCTGCCTTGTCGTGGCGGGGGGGGCTTAGTAGCCATGGCTTGGTCACCCGCGGTGAACATAGAGGAATCCCTTGGCTGGCCCGTAGTGTAGGGCCGGCCCGAGGTGGCCACTCCGAGTGGGCTTGGCGAGCCCACTTCGGATGTGTGTCGGTGGGCTGCGGCGAGAGGGGTGTCCTCTCCCCCTACCGCTACAGCCGAGGTGGAGTCGCGGTGGAAGAGGAGTGTTGGTATGGCGATGCGCCACTCGCCCTATCTTCCGCGACTCTGACGGGGCCGCACCGTTGATGCGGTGGTGGTGAGCCGCGATGGGATAGGAGTGTCGGTATTGCGAGGTGCCGCTCTCCTACCCTCCGCGGCCGAAAATTGGTTGGCGGCGGAGCCAGAGACCAGATCCGCCGCTGGGGTCGGGAAAGCGGGTGCTACTAAGCACTCGATTTTCCTGTCCTCATGGCCTCCGCATATCGGACTCGGGGGGGCCCGTTACGCAGGTGGAGTTGGAGGCCGTGGAGGGGGGCGCGCCTTGTGTTCCTGGTGCGCCTTGCCTGAGAAGGAGAATGGGGAGGAGACGTACTCCCCCGAAAAGGGGTTGCCATGGGGCGGCCGGCGCTGGTGGGGCCGCGGATGTATGCGAAGGCGTTCCCGTGGCCCTGCCAATATGCGGCGAAGGTGGAACACCATGGGGTTTTAGTCGGTGCGAGTCCGACATAACCCGTCCTTGCCCTTGTCCTTGTCCCCCGCGAGGCGAGTATGCGTAGGCATACCATGTAAAAAAAAGCTACCACTCTTTTACCTATTTCCGTCACCAAATAGTTGTGCTTGCACTGCTATGGTCCGGTCTGAAGGGTATATAGTGAGCCAGTATAATTACAGGCTATGAGGCAATCCATCTTAGTCCTCAAAGATGACAATGCCTCTGTAGTCTTTTTGTTTGAAGCTAAATGATTAAAAAAGTTTATTTAATATAGCAGGATTTATTATATTGCCATAACTTAGGCTTCTATTAGTTTTCGAAATAAACTTTTTGATTTATTATGATTATCGACACTTTTGATAACCCAGACAAGTTATAAAAGTCAAGAAAAATGTATGTGGCAATTTTGTACAACAAACTTAAAAATAGCTTGTTTAATGGTGATTTAGGAAAGATATAATACTAGTGCATTTCATTAAAAAATACAAAAAATGCTATTTTAGTTCCAGAGAAGCTGATTTTGTTGAAAATGTAATTAACGTAATTTTGACAAAACCACTATGAGAATAAGTAATAGCTGCTCATTTACGCGAATTATTATAAAACTAGTTGTGACACGTAAAATGCGACATGCACGCGTAATGACTAAAGGTTTTTACCTGCTCGCCGACCGACCCGACCCGACCGGTTACTGTCTAACAAAAGAAGCGCATGTGCTATCCCGCTCTTTCTTGCATTGTGATTTTGTGTCTCACTCTCAACCTTATTTGCGACACTTGTCAGTACGCTACCTAAACCGTGCGCAACGCATCTCTGTGTTCACAAATTATTGTTTCGTACTGACGACTGTTTTGTGCCTTGGACCCCGGACTTTGTTTGCCTTACGATTTGGATTTTTATTGTGATCACTACGACGACTTGGCGACCACCTGGACTTTTGTGTTTTATAACATGGCCAACCGCCGCGTTTTTCCTGGTTATACGCAGCGAGAGTATGCTGAGATGCACCTTATTTACGGAGAAGCTGGCCAAAGTTCCCGAGCTGCTGCCACCCTCTACAGGGAAAGGTTTCCCGATAGGAGACATCCACACCATGAAATGTTTACCAGGTGCATAACTCCTACATGGAAGGCAGACTCCCTGGTCAACGTGGCGGTGGACGGCCTCAAGTTGTTGACGAAGACATAGTGCTTCAGGAACGAGAACAAGACCCGACAACTTCGGTTAGGGCGATACAACGGCGCACAGAATACAGATACCGAAGTCCACTGTTCATTCAGTACTTAAGAGGTATGGATACCATCCATTTCACGTACGACGCGTGCAAACTCTTTTAACTAGAGACACCTGCCGAGAGTTCAATTCTGCCGCCGCATGCTTGAAATGCATCGGGAGAACCCAAACTTTTAATAAGGTGTTATGGAGTGATGAGTCAGCCTGCAGATAGGACGGCTACTTGAATTTGCATAATTTACATAGTTGGCAATTAGAAAATCCGTATGTGTCAAGAAGACAGGTCCCAGTACCAATTCAAAATAAATTTATGGTGTGGGATTTTAATGGCCAGATTGTGGGTCCCGTCGAGCTTCCACCACATTAAATGCCAATAATTACTTGGAGTTTTTAGAAACCCTACCGCTCCGAAATGTTCCAGGTGAGCTAAGAGGTGATGTGGCTTCAATGATGGGTGCCCTGCTCATTATGGCCGGGAAGTAAGAGCCTACTTAGATGAAGCTTATCCAGGCAGGTGGATTGGGCGACTGGGACCGATATTATGGCCACCTAGGTCTCGGACCTAAACCTCCTGGATTTTTTTGTTGGGGTGCCATGAAGGACAAAGTCTATGAAACCGATCCAAAATGACAATGAATTGAGAGCAAGGGTTAACATTGCAGCAAGAAAAATATCGGAAATAAGCCTGAGAAGACTCAAAGCTCATTTTTAAGAAGATGCCGAGCGTGTATTAGGGCACAAGGGAAGCAATTTGAGCATTTATTGTAATTTATTTAAATAAATGTTTATTAAATTAACTCCTCTGTATTTTACTATCACCTTATCCTTCAAGATGTCATTTACAGACCGGCCGGCCGGTCGGCTGGAGATAGTATGTATTTATAAAGTACATCAACAGCAAAAGACATAAAACATTAATTTATATACCGTATTTTAATTAATGTTGTTGTAAGAAAGACAAAATCAAGCAACTAATCCGAAACACGAAGCAAATCTTAAACCGTAAGCAAGCAAACAAAGTCGAAGTTTAGTCAAATATCCGTCAACAGTGAATAGGTACCGAATGTGGTACAGATTGAAGCGCTCATTAACCATTCACTTTATATTAGTTCGAAAAAACACAACGTTACCGCGTTCTAAAACGATACCATCGCCATCTATTGGTAGGGATTGGAACTTGAAGATCAATACAAAATAGGTAGGTACCTAAGTATTTCTTTTGGTTTTGCCATTTTATTAATTTGTAAAAAATATATTTGGTTTGGTTTTTATTTTCATTGTTTTTTCATGTTTAAATTAGTATTTTTTTGTTCAGGTTTAATTTTGTGCAAATTTTTTGTACAAATCTTCTTGTCTATTTTGTTTTATGTTTTTGTGCAATGAAAGTATATTCTATTCTAATAAATTAAGTTTAAAATATTTATCAATATCATTTACGTTATTTACAACCCAAAAACCTTAAAAGTGACACCCAAGACACCCAACCCATGATGATTTTTACATACAAACATACATCCATCCATCTTTCCATCCATGTTGGTTTCAAACCATAATCGATGCCATTTTCGTAATTAACGTCACAAAAAACCATAAAACGACACCCATATTAACATTTCAACCACATCGCACCCCCACAGGGGATGATGGTAGGTATTTCCCGTCTGCTACGTTGGATTTTGAAATAGTTGTAGTTTTCGTAATCAGCGACCCGATAAACCTTAAAAACGATACCCATGTTGATTTTCAGAATTTGTCACCTCTTTTCCACCTTTTCGAGGTTGAATTCTGAAAGAGCCTGAAACACTTGTTTACTCATTTATTGATAGGCGTTTTCCTGTGAAGTTTCAAATAAAATAGTTAAACTAATCTTGTTTCCCCATACAAACTTTCAACCCTTTTTCACCCCCTTAGGAGTTGAATTTTCAAAAACCCTAGGACACGTAAGTGTTTATTTCTAATCGTTAGTCTAAAAGCAAAGTTTCAGGCTTCTAGCTCTAAAAATGACGGACTTCCATACAAATTTTAACCCCTTTTTCACCCTTTTAGGGGGCGAATTTTCAAAAATCCTTTCTTAGCGGATGCCAACGTCATTACATCTGTATGTATGCCAAATTTCAGCGAAATCCGTTCAGTAGTTTCGGCTGTGCGTTGATAGATGAGTCAGTCAGGTTTGTCTTTTATATATATATAGATAAAAACGAAGTATACTGCTTTTAGCTCATTTAAGTAATTATGCCACAAGCAAGAGTGAAATTTTGATGTTGCGAAAGACAGACGTCATCACCTAATACATTAAGCTGTTACTCCTGTAAAATCAAATATCATCTTAACTGTGTCAACATAAAAAAATCATTAAAAGACTTACCGGAGGAATTCAAATCTAAATGGACTTATCCATGTTGCCGTAGTAAGATACCAAAATTCGACAATACTGACACACCAATTAAAGCAACTACAAGTCAATCTGAGTCGGACAGTGAGGAGTTCTCAACAAATGTAAACTTAAGGAGGGGTACAGTACAAAAGTCGGAAGTATCCGCCGACAACATACGGCAAATTGTTAAAGAAAAGCCAGAAAGTATTTTCGAAAGTTTCAAAACCAACATACGAGTAATTAAACAGTTAGAGTTAAAAGCAAAGGAAATTCTTGATAAATTCAATCAAATATCTGAATCTGTGTCCAAAGTTGAAAGTCAACTAGAACATATTCAAAACGAAGTGCAAGCCAATTGTAAGAAAATTAATATATTAGAATCTGAAAATACAACACTGCGAAGTACAATCATTAATCTTAACTACAGACTTACTCGACTTGAACAACACTCCAGGGTCAGCAATCTCAAATACAAAATATCACTGAACATAAATCTGAAAACTTAATCACAATAGTTAAACAAGTTGCCAACATAGTTGACCGCAAGTTGGAAGAATCAGATATTCATCTGTGCACTAGAGTAGCTAAAGTAAATAGGGATAGCCGACGCCCTAGATCTGTTATAATAAAATTGGGTACCCCAAGATTACGTGATAACTTTTTAGCTGCTACACATAGATTTAACAAAACTGTTAAGAGTCAAAGTGAAAAGCTCAATAGTAGTCATCTCGGCATTGGCGGTGACAAGCAGCCAGTCTTTGTTGTGGAACATCTGTCACCCGCCTAAAAGGAAATACATGCTGCAGTGAGATCTAAGGCAAAAGAACTCAACTATAAATTTGTCTGGGTCATGGGAGGAATATTTATGCGTAAGACTGAAACATCCGAGTACAAATTAATAAAAAACATCCAAGAATTGTCCGAATTAAATTAGTTGTCATACCAAACTTAGTGTATAAAGGTATTTTTTTTGTTTTATATAAATTGTTTTGTTTGAGTAACTTGTATGTTATTAGATCATTTAAGCATATAGTACCAGAACGTGACGGCTTAAACACAAATGCAGTAGAGGTACGTCAACATATTATTAATAATAAATACGATGTTTATATATTCACAGAAATCTGGCTCAATAACGGTTCCTATGACGCTGTAATTTTTGCCAATGGCTATGTGGTGTACAGACGAGATCGTGAAACCTCTCCTCTATCAGGGTTGAAAAAGGGCGGGGGCGTGCTTATTGCTGTATCCGAACGACTCGCGTCAAGGCGTATCGTAGAGTGGGAAACTGATTGTGAAAATATTTGGGTGTCGGTTATATCTAACTCTACCAAAAACCCAATTACAACACTACTATGCGCTGTGTGTTTACCACCTCCAGTCACTAAAGATACTTTAGACATTTTTATACATAAAGCAAATGGTATAGTGGGATCCCGCACTGATAGGGAGTACACACTTATTGCCGGTGACTTCAATTTGAGTGGAATAACTTGGCTAGGCAATCATAGAAACGACACTTTTAATCATATGTTACCATCAGGATTCGGTAGCAATGAACTTTTGTGTAAATTTATTGATTTTATGTCTCAATAACTTAAAACAATTTAACTGTGTAAGTAAACCCCCGTGACCATGGGTGCTGTAAAGCAACCGAAACGTCGGGAATTAATAAAAATAAGTTAATTAAACGCGATATAATCCGTAAAAGTAGTTTTATTCAATGTGTAAGTAACATAAAAAATAATATATTAGATTTGATTCTTTACAATAAAGAAGTCTTGGATGTTGTGGAGACACAAGATCCTGTAAAAAATATTGACAATTTTAATCCTCCACTTGTAATTAAAATGAAAATCTTATTGGAAAGTAATAGAAAAGTACGTCCTACCAAACGTAATTTTTATAAGGGTGACTATAAAGCTATAAATACTTATCTAGAATCGGTGTCATGGGAGGATGAATTTAGTTCCTTTAATAATCCTAATGAAATGGTAAGAAGATGAAAAGATTTTATGAACTGCTAAACTATGCTATTGAAAAGCATATTCCTATGACTAAATCCGTCCATGGTCCTTATCCTGTTTGGTACTCTTCTCATTTAATCAATCTTTTAAGACAAAAATATAGATACGTTAAAATTACGAAAACGGTATCAACAGCTTCAGAAGCCCAACATCTCCAGGAAGACATTAATAATCTTCAGGAATGGTGTAACAATAATAAAATGTTCCTAAATGCTACGAAATGCTATCACATTAAGTACAGCAGAAAACGTAAAAAGTTTCAGTCAAAATACACAATAGCAGGTACCAAGTTGGAAGAAGTGACTACTACTCGAGATCTTGGTGTCATAATGGATAGCATTACCATTTGAAGTTTTCGGATCATATTGACAAGATAGTGGGGGAAGCAAATAGGTCGCTAGGCTTTATATTGAAAAACTCAAGGGATTTTTAAAAAAACAGCAACTGTCATTCAGCTTTACAACAGTTTTGTAAGGAGCAAGTTCAAGTATTGCAGCACTACTTATAAAACTCATATAGACAGGATCGAGAAAGTTCAGAAGAAAGTAATTCGTAGCTTACCTACCGTTTTGATACTCCAAGAAATATCAAAACCTATAGTGAAAAAATTAAGCATTTTCAACCAAAACCCCTTTTACTTACGCCGAAATCAGTTAGACATGTCACTCTTACATAAAATTGTAAATAATCACATAGACTGTGTCCCTTTATTGTCCAAATTCCAATTTAACGTACCATCCAGAATACCAAAATATCCGTGTAGTCTTTTTAAGAACAAATTTTGTAGGACAAACTTGAGTCGTGACTCCCCAGTAACCGTATATCTCGTCTTTACAACAAGCTCACCAAAAATATACCCGACCTTGACATTTACCATGATACCCTCACCCAATTTATGACCAAACTTAAGCATGTTGACGTACGTTTGCGGTTGTACAAATCAGCTTTTATTTATTTTCTTTTTATTTTTTAATTAACATAATTTTATTAAATTTGTTTAACTTTTGTAACACAACGCACGCTGTGATTGTCTATAATTATAAGAGCAGTTGATCATGTAAAATTTATATTATTGTAATGTAACCAAACATTTATTGCTGTTTCTTATGTTGGCAATCCAAATAAAAAAAAAATTTAAGTCGCCCAGTACAATTACATTATCAATATGGTTCAGCACACTGTCCAGATTATTTAAGAAAACCCTTTGTTGCTCCAATCTGGGTGGCGACGGTAAGTATACCTACTGCACAGATGGAAAGAGTGGAATATGAGTCATTTATTCTGAATCCAATGTTAACCCAAAGGTTTTCTCAATCAGTTTCCCAGTTAGACATTCGCATAGAAGGTATTTCACGGGATACTGCTATTAATACTCCGCCACCATCCTTCTTCTTTTGCGATCCCTACAGTATACAACATGTCTAGAGTCAATGAATTCAATGTCTGAGATACTTGCATTTAGCCATGTTTCGGTAAAGATAATTATGTTATAACTATTTACTAATATGTTTTTGTACACTTCATTAGTTTTCGTTCGAATGCCACGGATATTTTGATAATATATATGGAATTTTATAATTAAACATTATAACACTCGCTAATCTTTAACCTAATTGTTTAATTGACGCTACACTGTCCATGTTACGAATTAACAATGCCTCGCTGAATTCATCCTTCCGTACAAAGATTCGGCCATTTCACACCCAAGTGAACTTATATTTGCATTCCTTGGGTTTAATTCGTGCGGCAGCATGCAAAGACTTGTTTGTTGGAGACAGATGTTCAAAGACTAAGACTGGTTTGGTAGTGCCTGCAAGGCCGAGGTGTTGAGAGCTTATTTTATCCTTGTTATTCTTTTTGTTAAACGCAGAGACCGAAGCAAGAATAGCATCACGTTGTCTGGGTGCACGCAGCTTCACTATCACTGCACGTGGCCGATTGCTCAGCTTAGAAACCTGTGTTCCGGAATGCCATTTATTTCGATGTTGCTGTCTCTCATATTTTGTTTAACTAGGTGGAGCCGATGCGTCAATTCGCCTACTGCCCAATTCAACTTATCATTGTCTCTTTATAAGTTATCGACTAATGTATTCCTTTCGTCCAAAGCCAATTTTAGATCTTCATACTGCTTGTTGAAAGACGTTAGAGATTCCCTCAGTTCCTTGATTTCCCCCGACATATTCTTTATCTCCGCTGTCACAAGCTGCCTTATTTTTAACCAAAGTGCTCCCGCGAGTTCTTGTTGAAGTATGCTTCTAAGCTTAGTTTCAGTAATGTAATCGCCGCCATTCCCAGTTTCCTCTGATGAGCAGTCAACGAGATAAATCGACTTTGCCAGATCGCGTTTCCTCAGGGTGACATTTCTGGAGTGCAGTCTCAAGTTTCTAGTACCACCGGTGTTGCCAAGGTCTACGGTTTCCACAAGGTCGCGACGAGCAACAGGTTGGATGAGGCTGTTAGTATTATCCACTTTAGGTTGCTTACTGCAACATTCGGGGCACTTCCAACTATGCTTGCGATCTGAGTCCAGTGCATTAAAGCTATTAAAGCGACTTTGTGATATATTGTCACAGTTCATATCATATTTCATTTTGCATAAAGCGCATTCCAAGAACTCACGGTTCTGTATGATGCTGCGGCAGCCTGAGCATATACCAAAGTTACTCGCAGTAGGTGCCATCTTTCAATCGTTAGACAGTCAAAAAGCAAAAAAAAACTCTCTCCCTTCTCTCTTCTCTTTCTTTTCGCCTCTTTTTCCTTTTTTTTTCTTTATAGCAATTCGTGGTAAGCAAAGGTAGTAAAAAAAAAATGTATGCGAAATTGATGGGTTTAAACTTCGTGGCTACGCTGTGCAGGGTGAAGTCTTAGCCACCGCGCCAATCGTCTCGCTACGCAGTGGTGTGAAACAAACGATATGTATTCTCGCCCACAGTTGTGTAATGATGACAGCGATGAGCAATCCAAGTCGATACACAGTTGAATTTTTGCACTTGACAACGTATATTTTTAGTAAAAATCACTTGATTATCACTATTAAATGTTCATGTTTTACTCAAATCACAGACCGAAACTTTCAATATAGTGGGGGGGGGGGGGATTTAAGCCAAAAATACACCAAAATAACGTGATAACACTTATTTGGGAAATAAAATAACGAGCGTGCTACAACCTGACTGACCGTTCGGGCGCGCGCGCGCGAATGAAAAAAACTTTAATATTGTTTTACAAAAACTATGTAACTTTTACCGAAATTGATACTGTTTCTACGTTTTGGCGGCATGGATCAAGTAGAAGTAGAGTAGAGGGAGGTTATTTTATCGTAAATAATTTTTCGTCAGAGAACGCGATATATTTTTAGCTAGCGATATCGTCTGAATAGATTTTTTTAATGCGGTGTAATTTATGTTTAGGATAATCATCACAGACCATTTATTTTATATATTTTACGATTTCTCAAAAAAAAAAATCTTTAAGTTTTTCGGATAAAATACAGCCTACAGATCACTTATGGCATTGTTCTCTATCTGTTTGTCAAGTTTCATAACAAGCGGTTCAGCCATTCCGAGGGCCCGTTCAGTCAGACAGAAAGACAGACAGAGAGATAGACAAAAATTAATAAAAATGGTTGTTCATCTCTTAACGGAATTTAAATAACCACCTCAGCTCAATTACATGCAGTTATTTCGATATTACAGACACACTTTAATTTCTTTTATATAATATGAGTTGACTGGTAGAGAATGCCTCATTGCATTAAGTCTGCTGTTTGTATTATATTTTAATAAGGAATGCAATAGAGAATAAATAAATAAATGTATGGATTTAACGATTGACGCTGTTGAGCGTTGCTAAGTTGTAGCAAACGCTATCTCTTGAGAGTCAAACTTGTTTGTTTTGTACGTAAGAAATTGCGCCTTTCGGAGTTTTATACAATACTCGTACCTATAGTAAATTATTTTTTTCCAAAGTCTCGCGACATTTTCATCTGCCTGTAAATTGGGGATAATTTTTTGTTTGTTAAAATGTCCGTTTCCACAAGTACGAATAGTCCAGTATCATTCCGCCTGTTATTGCTTCATAGTTATTGTTATGTTAATGTGATGTCGAATTTCGCTAAAAGGTATTATTATTGCTTTTTACATTATTCTTTATTTAATGAAAGTGAAAAGAGTTGGAGGAGGTCTTCATTCAAAGAGGAATCCATATATCGGAAATAAAAGAAAATTAACCGTACAAATTATTAGAGTAAGCAAACCTATTAACACAAAACTACATCGTTTACAATGCATGTAAGAGATATGGAATAAATGGGTTTTTATTTTGTATCTACAAATAAACATTCTTTCCTTCTTTTTCTTTCATCCTCTCCCAGAACGGTTTTTTGATCATCATCATCATTACAGCCCTTCACAAGTCCACTGCTGGACATAGGCCTCCCCCAAGGAATGCCACAAAGCACGGTCCTGAGCTACCTGCATCCATCGACTTCCTGCATGTCTTACCAGGTCGTCACTCCATCTAGTGAGAGGCACCCTACACTTCGTCCGCCGGTACATGGCCGCCACTCGAGAACTTTTTCCCCATCGGCTATCGGTTCTTCGAGCTACTTCAGACAGGGTGACGTTATTTCCCCGAAACTCTTCACCGCTGCATTGGAAGACGTTATCAAGCTACTGAACTGGTAAGGATATGGTATTAACATCAATGGCGAGTACATTGCTCACCTTCGATTTTTCGACGATATAGTCCTTATGGCAGAATTGCTGGAGGACCTAAGTAATATGCTCAATGACTTCAATAGTGCCTCCCAACGGACAGGTCTTAAGATGAACATGGACAAAACAAAGAGCATGTGTAACGTCCATGTCACACCTATGCCGGTAGTTGTTGGGGGCATTAAGTTCAATTTTTTTTACGAGTATGTTTACCTGGGACAAATAGTCCGACTAGGTATGTCCAACTTCGACCAATTCGACTTCGGTCAATCGACGGATTCAAATCGGCTGGGCAGCGTTCGGGAAATTATGACACCTCAAAACTTGAAAACGAGAATGTACAACGAGTGCTTGTTGCCAGTGATGACTTATGGATCTGAGACGTGCTCAGCAAGCTATGGAGAAGGCTATGCTCGGGATTTTTCTGCGTAATAAACTTAGAAACGAGAATATCTGCAGTAGAACCAAAGTGACCGATATAGCCCAACGGATTAATAAGCTGAAGTGGCAATGGGCTGGCCATATAGGTTTTCTGATTCACTGACTTAATGAAATAAATATATTTTAACATTTTTAGCCGGCAAATATAATGTTAAAGCACGCCACATTCCTTTAATTCAAGCTAGAATCCTCCCAAAAAAGGGCTACGTCTCCTAAATCCTAAAATATTGAATCACTATATTTTTTTCTTAAGTCACTAAATCTTGACATAATAAAATTCATCTTTAGGAAGGATTCTGGCTTGGAGGTCGCAAAGTTAAGAAGACATCATTATCGTCATACAAAACTATTTATTTCAGAATGTACAGACTGTCTATTTTTACATTCCAAGTAAAAAAAAACAAATTTTGTTATCTGTCAAACTACTACTACTCCGCCCACCTGGCGAAGAGCAATTTGCGTTTCACGCTTTCAATTTATGCTTTATTACAAAATATATTTATTACAACGTCGGGTGCACAAAATAAGTGAAATTCGGCCATATTAGTTTTATTCTTCGCATAATCAATAAGTTTTATAACCAGTCTTCAGTTAATAAAGTCACAATGTAGTAGTGGTGTAAGAATATCCACTACCCCATATCGTTCCGTTGGTTTCGTTAGAGGCGACAGATGTAAACTGAAACAGGAGATGGCAACTGTGATGAAGATGCAATCCGCCCTATGAGGCAATCAATAGGGGAGGCTTGTGTTCAACAGTCGATTTTATAGTCTGTAATGGATGGATGATGGATAGTTAACAAAGTCGTAGGTCTGTTAGTGATCGTGTAACTTCTGAACCACTTGACCGATTGAAGTCATATCGCATATTGTATTTGTTTTATCAAGGCGATGGTTTTAGCAATGCTAGGATCTGATAGGTGACGCTGTTACTAAAAACTTCTATATTTGTGGACCGAAATGACTTTTATTATTATCATTATAATATTATATACTACCCGTGCAGTTAAATAATGGGATTGAAAATGGCGTCGTCTTTATTAACCTTTCGCTCGCACACTGTCGCTATCTATACTCACACCCGCCGGTAAAGACTGCAAAAAAAATACGTTGCGATATGCGTTTTTCGTTCGTTCTATAACCTCAGTCCAACTTGTCATTGGAATCAATGATAACAAAATGCCATAAACTACGAAAAAAAATCAGTCCTGTTTCACTAATTTTAAGCTATGACGCGTTCTGAGTTTTCTTCATAATTATTGTTGAATTTTTTGTTAATATTTTTGAATAAAGTATTTACATGCTATTGAGATATTAGTAACCATTTTTAAAATTTTCGTTTGTCTGTCTGTCATTCTTTATCCGTGCCGAGATTAAGTCGAGCTATTTATATTTCTTTTATTTACACTGTAAAAAGTCCGGGGTGGATTTGGAGTGATACACTTTGGCACCACCTATCGGAAACGACAGAATAACATCTACCAAGCTTGCTAGGTTTTTATTTTTTTATATAACCACTTCAGTCTTTGGTATCATATTTAATATCTGTAGTCATTATTTTTTTCTGCTCATATATGATATGAATTTAGCAGTTCTATGAAAATATTTGGCAACACTGGGACGCCATTTTTTTGCCAGCAGCTTGTCAAACTTATTCGTTGGTGAACCTTAACAATGTGGTTAAGTCGTGCAGGTAAGTTTTATTTTATTTTTGTGGAAAACGGCGGAATTTTGATAGTTTTTGCATAATTACTAAGACATTTACCTATTTAATTTCAATAAAAGTTTAGTGACTAATAGACGCTTATCTGTTTTCACGTGGTAGAGCCACGCCGCAGCTATATTATTAGTATAGTTGTAGCATGAATGAGTCGGCTCGACCGGGGTACGACCACGCTCTCACAGAATACCAGCTTAAAATTGACGCTACTGTGTATCGTATGGTAAGTGTAGAGAACCGGTGAACCTTTTTACTAGAAACGAGGCATTCCATCTTAGTCTTCAGGGTTGGCAACGCATCTGCATTTTGAGTCGTAAACGAGGATATATGTAGATGTCTATGGGCCACAGCAACCACTTACCATCAGGTAGACTGTGTGCTCGTTTATCACCCATATACTATAAAAAAAACTGTGGGGCAGATTTTGTTGTATATCCTATAACATACCTATAAACTCAACTATGTCGTTTTCATAAAAGTTAAAAGTGAATTATATTTTATTTGTTTAGATTCCAGGGTTACCGTCCAGAGAAATTGAACAATATTTGGTTGGTTTTGATTCAGAAAACTCTGATTTGAACACCGATGATAACATCTGATGAAGATGAAGATGAAGAGCTTATACTGGCCCCAAGAATCCTTAATTGTCAGATGAGGAGCAGTCCTCAAATTAGAAATACGAGGAGAGTAACATTATTTTGTTCCAATTGCTTGAAATAAATCCAAAATGGAGCCATAGGGATGATTTTGATCCACCTCTATTACAAGAAATCCATGAAAATTTTCGTATTACAGACTGTTAGAAAATCATTTGAATATTTTAGTAAATATTTTGATTACTCCTTTTCGAAGAGCTTGCTTCGAAGTCTAACACTGCTTACATGTCCCGCTTTGGAAAATATCTGCAGATTACTACCAAAGAAGTAAAGACATTTTTCGGAGTCAGTATTATACTGTCTTTGTTAGGTTTTATCACGACTAAGGATGGCTTGCGAATCCCATACAAGATATCCACTTGTAGATGATAACATTGCAAGAGACAGATTTTACCATCTCCGAAACAATCTTCGGATGGTGGATGACATACGGTTACAACAGAGGTAAAATAAAATTATCTTTTCTGTAAAGTGAGGCCAATGTGTGTTAAAATTCGCAGCAAATGTCTGCAGTATATAAGACATGCCAATGTGAATATAGATGAACAAATTATTCCCTTTGAAGGACATGTTGCTATGCGACAATATATTAAAAGCAAGCTAAATCCTGTAGGCCTAAAAAATTTCGTTATGACTTCAAGAAATGGCTTGCCTTTAGACTTTATGCTATACGGAGGAAAAGGTAGAGCTGTAAGCGTCAGCATTCTAGCCTCCGGTACCATTATGGCTAGTCGTATCGTTGTTACCCATTAGACCACCATCTATATATCTGAGGATGTTGAAAGACTATAATTATTTTTAAGATTGACAAAACGTGGATCACAAATTATTAGAGAAAAAGAATTCGCAGACGGACAGCATTAACACGTGACGTCACATTCGCAGTGGGAATAAAAACCCTGCGCTTCTATATAATATTCACAACAATCCTGTCTTGCGCAGATGGCTAGTTTCTGTTGAGATTGGCCGCAATTCGGTCAATAATAAGATTTAACTATGTACTATATACAGGTGTCCGCGCGCAGATTTTACACTTTGAATCGGCTTTACGTGGACAGGAGTTGCGGCAGGGAGGGGAATGTGGTATCGTTCGACGCGGGTGTGTTATTTAATAACCATGAGTCAGTAAAAGGGAACGTATCGCGCTTTTGCAGTTGAGGCGTATTTCACAAATAATAATTCTGTGAACGTAGCAAGGCGTCGTTTTTGTTCGCAGTTTGATATTCGCAAAATAAAGGATGGCCCTTCGAACTAATTAATATGGTCATGAGTACGGAAGTTCAGAGAGACAAGAACAGTTGGAAATGAGCCTAGGACCAGGCTTAGAAGAGGGAGAGGCTATTATGACCAAGTGGTAAGAAATGAAGGAACGATATCACTTATGAAGTGGTTTGACAATAAACTCATTTATTTTATACGTGGTAGAGCCACTCTGCAGCTATATTATGGTTGTAGTACGAATGGGTCAGCTCGACCGGAATATGACCACGCTCTCACAGAATACAAGCGTAAAATAGCAGCTCAATTCTGCTGTGTTTCGTATGGTGAGTGTAGAGAACCGGAGAAACGAGGTCCTCAGGTATGATAACGCATCTGCATTTTGATTCTTAATCGAGGATAAATGTAGATGTCTATGGACCACATCATCCACTTACCATCAGGTGGACTGTATGCTCGTATGTCACACATATTCTATAAAAAAATCTTATCTACTGCTTATGGTGTTCAGCCCGTTTAAAACTGTCATCGCTGGTCAAAAAAAGACAATAGGTATATACCTACACCACGAACCCATGCCATAAAAAATACAATAAATATATGGGTGGGGTAAACCTACTAGACCAGATTATTTCTAAATATGCCATAAGAGGTAGAACTAAAAAATGGACAATTAGAGTTTTGCATCATTTCTTTGACTTTGTTATAACTTCTTGTTGGATTCAATACAGGCTACAAGCTTAACATAGCAATTGGCTCAAAAGGAAATACTAAGGGAATACATAGAAAATGAACAAAAAAACCTACGAAGGTTCTCTTTGTGCCAAAAACCTTCCTTAGTACGTACGCAACACTCACCAAATTTTCATCGTAATCGGATGAATTAGACAGGATGCCTGGAGAAGACAATTTTAGTTGATATTTTTCGAATAAAAATAAGTGAAATTATAATTATCGAATGAAATAAAAGGTTTACTTTTTAGTTCGGAATGCGTACAGTAACATGACGGAATAATTTAGCGCGTGTGTCTTTCCCTCCGATTTCAATGTAAATGTCATCGAACCAAATTAAATACGAGTAGGCCTTTGTTTAGGTGAATTAGAGCACTTTAGCATCTTCGTCTGCATCACCACGTACCATCTGCTGGGATATTAGTCAAGCACTGGCGTATAATAAGTATAAAAAAGTATTGTAAGGTCAAGGACTTTTTTATTGGTCTGAGGTCAAGAGTCGTTTAGATTCTTGTTCAATTATGTTTTCTAAAATATCTTAGTATTCCAAATCCAAATATAAACAAAGACTAACAAACTACATATACGGTACTTAGGTACTAGGTTAAATTGAGTCATTCGTTTATTTGGGAAAAATCAAACACGGTGAACTGAGCACTTATACAGCACCTGAAATAGTGTTGTAAGTTGGTTAATTCCCTTGTAAAAAAAGGCTTAATCCTGGGACTCTAAAAAGGCTTCTACAGCACACATCACCTCAAAGTTGCCGTCGAATTTTATACCATGCAAGTGCTTTTTCAGGTGAGTAAAAAGGCGAAAATCACTCGGAGCTAGGTCCGGAGAATATGGTGGGTGCTGCATAAACTGAAACCCAGCAGTTTGGATGGCGGCACTTGCAACATCAGATCGATGGGCAGGGGCATTATCATGGTGAAAAAGCGCTCCAGCACGCAATTTTTTGTTTTTTGATTAATGATGCGTAATAATCTCCGGTTACTGTCTCTTCTTCACTTAAATAATCGATCATTATACCTTCCGCTTCCCAGAAGACAGAGGCCATTATTTTTCCAGCTGATACAGACACCTTGAATCTCTTGGCTTGCGGCGAGGACGGTCTTTTCTATACCTTGTTTTGGTTTTTCGTCTCCGGGTCAAAATGGTGTACCTACGTTTCATCTACGGTTACGAAACGAGTGCAAGAAGAATTTGGATCTCCTTCAATTATTGCTAAATTTAGCTTTAAAATGGCAACTCTTGCTTTTTTTGGGCGTCTGTTAACATTCGAGGAACCCAGGGCACGGCCACCTTTTTGAATTTCAACGTATGAGTTAAAAATAAACTAAATTGTACCAAACGAAAGCTTTAGAATCTCAGCTAAATAACGGATGGTCACACGTCGATCTGCCGTAACAATTTCTTAGACTTTTTTAATTTTTTTGCGTAGCGGCCGTTTTGGCCGCTCGGAGCAAGTGTCGTCTTTGCAGGCGGTTCTGCTGCGTTTAAATTCAGTATCGCCAGTATGCCACTGTAGAATAAGACGGAGCATTGTCTGTTGAAGTAGACTGCAGTTCTTCAAAAACACTTTTTGTAGAAAAAAATTTTAGACATAAATATTTAATAACCGCACAAAGTTCCAGCAGTTTGCAGTTTATCAATTTTGCATACGAATCAATTTCCCGCCAAATGTGAAGTTTGAAGAAGAAACATTGGGTATAGTTTTTAATTTATTTTTTCTGGCCGCGGTTACTAACGAATTTAAAATTCGAAAAAAAAAATAGACCACCTTTCTATAATTCATTGATAAATGTCCTATTCCGAAAACTTATTGATCAACCTAGTAGTACAATATCTCAATGCACTTACTAATTAATTACTTACTAAACTATATTTTACGGATTATATCGCGTTTAACTTTTACTTTTTAATTCCCGACGTTTCAGGTGCTTTACAGCACCCATGGTCACGGGGGGTACTGAGGTGTTTGACGTCCCGATGTCATAGTTAGCCCGGCTACCTTCAGTTTTTTAATATTAATTTTTGGTTCGATTTACGCAGAATGAGCTTACAGTATCTTGAAGTCTAGCAGTGGTATACTTGGGTTTGGATTTCATTTTATTAATTATAGGATCCCAAGCAGATGGCAGCACCCATCCATCTTCTCTATTGAAATTAGAATGTTTTTTAATTTCAATAGCCTCGCGAATCATCCTTGGTAGGAATCGGTGTTCTTTTGCGAGGATTTGTGGTCTATCAAATCTGATGTAATGGCGGGGACGATCTTGAACATGTTCACAAACTGCAGACTTCCCGATACGTCGGTGTTTCAAGTCAGCTATATGTTCTTTAACGCGGGTTTTTATAGATCTTTTCGTTTGTCCTATATAAGAGAGACCACATTCACAATCAAGCTTGTACACTCCTGCATCTTGTAGAGGGATATGACACTTGACCGATGGTAAAAATTGACTAATCTTCTTCGGCGGCTTGAAGTATGTTTTAATGGAAGCTCGCTTCAAGATGTAGCCAACCTTGTCTGTGACTCCTCTGACATAGGGTAGTACAGCAAGCACACGCTCCACTGTGGCTGGCTTCACTCGGTCACTGTGACGTAGGCGCGGGACCCGAAGCTTGTTGTCTTGCAGTACTTGCTTGACGTGCTGAAGCTCGGCGGCCAGATGTTTTCTGTCACAGATCCCTCGTGCTCTCTGAAACAAAGATTTTCCCACGGTAGCTAACTGTGATGGATGATGGTGCGATTCACCATTTAAATATCGGTTGGTATGAGTCTTTTTCCTATACACAGTGTGAACAATAGTGTTATCAGGATTTCGGATGACTAAAACATCTAGGAAAGCTAAATAATTGTTTGCCTCTAACTCCATTGTGAATTGTATTTTAGAGTTTATGGAATTAAGGTGGTTTAAAAATACAGTTACTTTTTCAGATGGTAAAATTGTGAAAGTATCGTCTACGTACCGCTTGTAGAATCTTGGATTTACAGGAGCAGTAAGAGGGGCTTTCTCCTCAAAGTCCTTCATGAATATGTCGGCGACTACGGGAGATACAGGTTAGCCCATCGCCACACCATCTACTTGCTTGTAGAACTCTTCCTTCCACAATAGATAGTCAGATGTGAGGCAGTGTTTAAGTAATACTGCATATTCTGTGGGCATGTTGTTATCTTCTAGCTTCCTAGTTATAATTGAGATGCAGTTTTCAATAGGTAAGCATGTGAATAGTGACTGAACATCAAAACTGACCATAGTTTCATTGTCAGCGAGATGTAGGTCATTTATCTCACTAACAAAATGGTATGAATCCTTTGTGTGTGCTCTGGTATGTCCTCTCAGTGGTGATTGTATTTTTGCCAAGTGTTGAGCCAACTTATAAGTTGGTGAATCGATCTGACTCACTATGGGACGTAGTGGAGCGTTTCGTTTGTGTATTTTCGGTAACCCATACAACCTCGGTGGTTTGGCACATGATGATATTGTCGAATTCACGTCGAGATCTAATTTTCGGAGTATTTGTTTATTAAATCAGTAGTTGTTTTAAGTGTATTAGTTGTAGGGTCTATTTTGACCTTTTTGCATGTACTTTCGTCCGATAAAAGTTGATTCAAAAGGATGATTCGCGAGGCTATTGAAATTAAAAAACATCCTAATTTCAATAGAGAAGATGGATGGGTGCTGCCATCTGCTTAGGATCCTATAATTAATAAAATTAAATCCAAACCCAAGTATACCACTGCTAGACTTCAAGATACTGTAAGCTCATTCTGCGTAGATCAAACCAAAAATTAATATTAAAAAACTGAAAGTAACCGGGCTAACTATGACATCGGGACGTCAAACACCTCCAGTCTCCCCCGTGACCATGGGTGCTGTAAAGCACCCGAAACGTCGGGAATTAAAAAGTAAAAATTAAACGCGATATAATCCGTAAAAATTAATTTCATTTAATTACAGCCCTTCACAAGTCGACTGCTAAACATAGGCCTACTCCCAAAGAATGCCACAAAGCACGGTCTTGAGTCACCTACATCCATCGACTTCCTGCATGTTTTACCAGGTATTCACTCCTTCTAGTGGGGGGCCACCCTAAACTTCGCCTACCGGTACGAGGCTGCCACTCTTTTCGAGAACCTTGCTTCCCCATTGGTTGTCCGTTCTTCGAGCTATATGGCTGGCCCATTGCCACTTCAGTTTACTAATCCGTTGGGCAATGTCGGTTACTCTGGTTCTACTGCGGATAACCTCATTTCTAAGTTTATCGCGCATAGAAACCCCGAACATATCCCTTTCCATAGCTTGCTGAGCGACCTTGAGCTTCCTCATACGGCCAGGAGTGAAGGATCACCTCTCAGATCCATAAATAATCACTGGCAACACGCATTGGTTGTACAATTTCGTTTTCAAGTTTTGAGGTATATACCTCACGAGAAGATGTGTTGTAAACTCCAAAGCTGCCCAGCCGAGTTGAATCCGTCGATTGACCTCTCAATCGAAGCTGGACTTATCTATTCGGACTATTTGCCCCAGGTAAAAATACTCGTCAACAACTTCGAGGTAAATGCTACCAACAACTATCGGCATATGTGTGACATTGACGTTACACATGGTCTTTGTTTTGTCCATGTATATCTTAAGACCTATCCGTTGGTAGGCACTATCGATCACATACATACCCTTCGGCAAATTGTACAGAAGACCGAAGAGTACAATCTGCCTGCTGCGGTGCTGCAGTCAACAAGTTTATAACTTTCAAATGATTACTTAATAATTCAAATACATTTCTTGACCGTGTTTGACAATCTATTGAAATACGGGAAACGTTTATTAAAAATTCTCCTAATGAACTAATTTTGTCAGTATTATCTAAAGTTTTAGAAAAGGTAATGTTAAATTAAGTGCTGAACTTAGAAACTAAAAATATGATAAATTTCAATCAGGCTTTCGCAGGGGTCATGATACAGAAACTGCACTTTTACATGTCACAGATGACCTGACGGAAGCTTCGGATATGGGGATTAATAGCATAATGGTATTACTTGATCATCGTCGAGCAATTGACTGCTTGCAACCTGAATTACTTTTAGCTAAGTTAAGCTGCTATCGATTCTCAAAGAATACATGTCGTTTGTTTTCACAGTTTTCTCGCTAATAGACAGCAAATGGTAGTAATTAACGTTAAATATGGAGAAAAGAGACTGTCGTCACTCAGGTCAGTTCAGCGCGGCGCGCCTCAAGGCTCTCTACAGTTACTAGAGAGCCTTGAGGCAGTCCTATTTACAATTTTTACAGCAGGATCTACCCAAGCATATAAAATTTTGTAAATATCACTTATATGCTGATGTACACAACTGTACTACTCGATTGACAGTAAAGATCGACAAGCTATCGAAAAAATTAATGACGACCTCAGCAATAGCACACATGGTCTCAAAATAATGCTTTGGTTCTCAACACAACTCAATCTCAAAAGTTGGTCTTAGGCACTAAACATCAAATAAAAAATGTATTAGACGTTGGAGAAAAAGTAAAAATCAATAATGTTGTTCTGGAACAAATAACCTCTCCTCTGCACGTAATTTCGGCTTGGTTTAGATGGGGAATAAAAATTTATTGATCACGTGAATAATTAAATCAGGACAGACGTTTTCAGCTTAAAACCCTCTACAAAATCAGGCCTTATGTTAAGGAGGATTTACGGATACTTTCATGTGATACTCTGCTGCTATCTCGGTTTAATTACTGCAGACCTTTGGTCCAAGACTAAATTTCAACACAGAGAGAGCAATAGAGTGCCAAATGCCTGTGTTCGTTTTTGTTTTAATGTACCCAAAAGAGAATCCATTACCCCGTATCTAAATAAAAAAGGCTTACTTAACATGAGTGCTAGAAGGAAGCTTCAGTACGCTTGTACTATGTATGTGGCTTTTTGCTCCATATTACCCTAATATGGAGCAAAAAGCCAGAATATTTATTTGAAAAACTCCTATGGGTCAAAGATATTTCACATCAAAGCCTTCGTACGAACTCATTAAACCTGTTAAATATACCAAAATAGAAAACAACGCGGTACAGAGGATGTTTTAAATTTACTGCAGCAAGAATGTGAAACAATCCGCCCCTCCTCTGCGAAATAAAATGAGCACGGCAAGCTTCAAAGCCAAATATAAATCTACATTGCTGAAGCGGCAAATTGCTGCAGAAAATTTGAAACATGCCTACTGGAAATACATAAACTTAAGAGACTTTTTTTAAACATTTTAGTGTAATATAACCCTTTAATAAAACCACACACACACACACACACACACACACACACGCACACGCACGCACACACACACGCACACGCACACGCGCACGCGCACACGCACACGCACACACACACACACAAATATGAAATTTCACAACCTTATGTAAAATTCCAATATTAGATGGTGATTGGGGAACTCGCAATTCTCACGACACCCATATAACATCTCAGGGAGGAAGGACCTGAAATCCAGCGGTTCATGAGATCTTAATCCCATGTGACCTTTTTTATTTGTATTTCATCAAAGAATATTAAAAAAATATCTTTTATATCTTACTCTTTTTCTTTATATATTTTAATGAGTCAAAAGTATCCGAATTTGGGATTTTTCAAACATTTAAATATTCATTACTCCTAAAATATAAACTTTATCGTAAAATGTTATGGAACCTTTTTTTATTCGTATTTAATCAAAAAATACAAAAACTAATTGTCTCGTTTGAAAATACAAAGTTTGTTTCAGCAATATGGCACCGAGTTGCCCCATGGCAACATTCAGTTATATTATCAGTACGACAATTTGAAGAGAATCGCATAAAAAAATTGAGGTGGAATAGTTTTCGGTACTCATGCGCCGATTCCTCCTGGACTAAAAGGGAAGTCTGTTATAGTGCCTCAAGATTCCGCACAAACTAAATGACATTTTGTCATATTTTAATGATCAAATCCGGATGAAATACAACAATAATAACATGTAATACTTAAATAATTAAAAAGTCTAATTAAAAGACCAACGTTTACCGAACATCGACCTCCATAAAGTCTGCACTTTGTGACCGGGTGGCAGGATCGTCACCACCTTCATATAAGATTCGATAGACCATAAATCCTTGCTAAAACAAACCTTAGCAAATAGTAATTAGGTATGTAATAATGCAGTTGATTACTCTTAATTGTTCACAAAAATAAATATTTCAGTCACTAACAAACTTGTTTTTATGTAACCATGGCCTTGTTTGTATGTAATTTGAAAAGTTTGTAACTATGATTACAAGGACATGAAACAAATTTAGGCAAAAAATAACCCATAAACGGAATGTTTATACTAAATAATAGCCTATTCAATTCCTGTGTTGTTTACATTTTCCACAATTGATACGTAACTTTAAGGAGGAAAATGTGTTTACTAACATTCGAGAGTTACATAAGGGTAATAATATAATGTAAGCTAAATCTGTACATAAAGTAAGAAGTAAAGTTACGTCCCAAATTTCTGAGAGGGTTTTAGGGCAAGGATGCATGCAGTAATAAAATAAAGGAGTTTCAGACATGGTTACGTACTGAATTTCAGTCAGATTTTGATCACATTTATAAAAACACATTGCAAAATAACTCTGCTCAATGTGCACTGTGCTCAGACAGAATACAACCGACTTTTGTTGAAATAATTGATAACATATCTTTAGAAATTAATGCCCGATATTCTGAAATTTTCAAATAAAATTTTTTCCAATTGTTCAACAACAAACTATTCGAAAAATATCGTTCAGATTTTCCTTTAGAGGCATTAGATTCATTATTTGAAAATTACACAAACCATTTTGGTAACATTCAAACATTGAAAAACCAATTGATTTCATTGTATTCTTCCCCTGAATTAAAAGACCACAATGTTTTCGAACTCATTGACTTTATAAACGAAAATAGTCTTGAAGAGGCCTTTCCCCAGCTTTTAAAGTTAGCTTATCTTGTCGTAACTATTCCAGCCACAAGTTCCTCCGTGGAACGTGCTCTCTCATCTCTGAAGCGCATCCATACTTATTTGAGAAATACACAAGGTCAAGAGCGTCTTTCAGACTTATCAATTATGGCAATTGAAAAACAGTTATTGGTACAATTAAAACGTTCACCAATATTTTACGCGGACGTAATCAAATCTTTCCTTAAAAAGAGAGACGATTCGATTTAGAATATAAATATTTTTTTTTTTTTTTTTAATTTTGTACATAGTTTGTTTGTACTTTGTTCATGCTTTTCTTTTGTTCATGTATTGTATTGTATGTAAATGTCTTTTTCTTTCGCTCAAGCAAACCCAAACGGCTTTTTTCAAAGCCACCGAAGGTATGCAATTGCTGATATGTCATACAATCTATCTAGCAGTAGTATGCCTTCTGTGTGCTTTGTTAAGCACGTCCTCGACATCATTGAATATGAAATTGAAGAGTGGAGACAGATCAAGATTGGTGTATTTTTATATAACTGCTAAAAACAACAAAACCATATCTTGGACTTGCTAGGGCTTTGGAGCCCTAGCTTCGCCACTGGTGGGAAGTGGCTCCATCCTGCTAAAACCACGTCCGTGAACTTTAAACAAGATATTCTCGAAGCTGGGGTATAAAATAACTGGATATAATTTGCCTATATGCCTCACCAGTAACAGTTACCATTGCACCTCTCGCATTTTCACAAAAATACGGCCCGATTATTCCGTTCACTGACAGAGCGCACCACACTGTTACTTTTAGGCTATGCAGTGGTGTTTGATGTTTTTGTCTGGAATTAACAGGTGACCAGAAATGACAATTCTGTTTATTTACATATCCAATTAAATGAAAATCTGCTTCATCACTCCAAAACACATTATTCAAAGTGCGAAATGTTTCTATGACTGTCTGGCGAAAACTTTTACGTAAATTGTGGTCATTTTCAGTTATTGCCTGCACTATCTGAATTTCATGGGGATGAAATTTCAAATCGTGCTTCAAAATCCGCTCTATGGTTGATTTGGTGACGTTCAAATCCGATGCTCTTTTGCGTATTGATAAGTGCGGATTGTGACGAACGCTAGCTGTGACTTCGTTTATTATTTCTTCCGTCCTTGAAGTTCTGCTCGAGCCCGGCCATTGTGGATTTGTAGCGGAACCAGTTGCTCGAAACTTCTGTACCCATTTACGAATGAAGTTTTCGCTTGGTCCATCTCGTAAACGTCTGATATTGTAGTGGGAACAAAACTGCCTCCGTGCAGTAACGTACGATTCTCCTCCTTTTAAAAATGCTTCGATAGCGCAAGCACAGTGCACGCCCGACCACTGTGACATCATGTCTGACAAATCCGCACGAACAGTAAATCTACTGCGCCCCTCGTCCTATGCTCAATTCAAACGGTTTTTTAAATATTCAAATTTAAAGTCCTAACTCTGCCGTGAGACACACGTTATATTATAATGTCAATTGTAATTAATAAGTAGTAGTATAATTAAAGATCTAGAATAAATAACATGTCTCCTTCATTGAGACGTTCCCAACATTACATCATTAAGTAGCGGTAACTCAAAATAAAACCCCTTCCAGGTTTTGACTATATGCTGTGGCGGGTAATCGTCCCAATCAAGTTTCAACAGCCACAAACATTTTATGAGAAGTTTAGCGAAGAGAACAACAGGCGCTACGAAGCCCATTATGTCCCAAATTCTAACAACAACGGCCAAAATGAAAATATTGCCGCATTTTAAAAGTTTGACTGTTTTGAAGTTGAAGTTTGATGAATTTACAAGCCGCTAATTTTAGTCACGTCACGGGAATACATAACCTAGCTGATTTTTTAGGTTTTGTAGGTCTTACACCCGCAAAACTAATATCTCATCATTTACCATCAGTTACCGCGTCCGATATAAGCGTTGCCGAACGCATAATAATAGGCGATATTCAAAAAAGACATTTTGCATTCGACATTCGACAGCTAGGAGCCGGTAAGGATTGCTTTCCCGCGTTTATGAAGCTTAAATCATTTTTATATGATGGCCTTATTTACGTCGGTGGCCGTCTTACTAAATCCGCTGAAAGTTCAGAATCCAAATTTCCGATTATTTTACCGCGTCACGACGCTCTTGTTGAGCCGTTAATCGATTACTATCATAAAAAATATTTACACGCCGGCCCAGAGCCACTCGTGTCTTAGTTAAGACAACGATTTTGGATCTTGTCAGCTAGACGAATTATGCGGTCTAGAATTAATAAGTGTAACACTTACTTTAAATTAAAACCTCGCCCGCAATTTCTTTTAATGGCTGATTTACCGGGACAAAGAGTTACGCAAGCCAAGAAAGCTTTCGCTCATACTGACTGAGACTCTTGCGGCCATATAACGTATAAGCCTATACGGGCTCGCGGTGTGAAAACTCGCAAAGCTTATCTATGTATCTGTACTTGCCTTGTTACGTGTGCATCGAAGTAGCCACGGATCTTTCCACTCTTAGTTTTGTCGCAGCTTTAAAGCGTTTCCTATCGCAACAGGGTCCCGTGAAGCGTCTTTACTCCGTTCGTAGAAATTTTTTGTCGGCACACACTCTTATCTACGCGACTTATATAATTTCACCATGAAAGAATACCGCCTGCGTTTAGAGGAAGAATTGGCCGAAAGTCGCATTAAATTTAAGTTCATAGCGCGTGCCGCTCCACATTTCGGTGGTTGTTGGGAGAGTATGGTAAAATGCGTAAAGAAGTTAAATAAAGAGTTGTCATAATTACAAATCCCCGACCCCGTGTAGTGGCGGGTAAGAATACCCACTACCCCATATCTTCCCGTGGGTGTCTTAAGAGGTGACAGAGGGAAACTGAGGCAGAAGATGGGCAGCAACATATTTCTGATAACGCAAAACAACAATAAAAACTGCGGTTGCCAACCCGCTCGCCAAGCGTGGCAACTATGGCAATATACCCCCCAATGAATAAAGTTGCGAAGAGACGGCCTCCAGTCCCCGGCGGCCCCGCTATTCCTGGCTACGGTGGCAACCATGGTAACGTTGCGGCAGGGGGTGCTAAGAACCTTCGGTGGAGGTTCGGTTGCCACCTAAGACGTCTCAACCTGGCAACATATAACGCACGAACTCTGAGGACTGACGAGAAGATCCTGGAGCTGGAAGAAGAGATAGACAAGTTGCGCTGGAATATTAAAGGATTATCAGAGGTTTGAAGAGAGGGGGAGGACATGGTAATCCTCGAATCCAGCAATATCTAGAGCCATGCATTCCTCCAAAACCTACTATACGGTGTTAATGGGAGACTTCAATGCAAAACTAGGCACAAAAGAGAACGGTGAGCTGGAGGTAGGGAAATTTGGAATGGGGCGACGGAACCCAAGGGGCCAACAGCTGGCCGAATTCATGGAGAAAGAGGGACTCCTTATGAAGAACTCTTTCTTCCAGAAGCGGCCCCACAGGAAGTGGACCTGGTCGAGCCCTGACGGTTCGACAAAATATGAGATTGACTTTATTATGACGACCAGAAGACAACTGTTCAGTGATGTATCAGTGATCGCGAGGGTGAAAATTGGTAGCGATTACCGAATGGTTAGAGGCACACTGAACTTAAACGTTAAGTTGGAGAGGTGTCGTCTAATGAAGTCAACGCTCCGTCCGCCTCGTGCTCTAATCCAAAGTCCCGAAACTTTTCAGCTCAAGCTACAAAACCGTTTTCAGTGCCTAGAAGATTGCAATGCAGTGGACGATATTAATGACAAACTCGTGGAAACTGTCCATGCGGTCGGAGCTAAGTTCTGCAAGACCAGCCGCAGAAGAACACAAAAACTCTCCGTTCACACTCTTAACCTCATGGCTGTTAGACGGGAAATGAAGCTGCAGTCTTCAGCACATTTGACAACGTACAGGCAACTGAACATACAGATCTCCAAATGCATGCGGCGGGACTTACGCAACTTCTATACAGCTCGTATATAACCAGGGCTCTTAAGTCTTTGCTAGAGATCTGTCTGCCAGAGAGAGCCAAATGTCGAAGCTGAAGACCGAGTGTGGCAGCGTCGTTTCCGGGACACCTGAGGTTTTGAGTGAGATTGAGAGGTTCTATGGGCAGCTGTACACATCATCGTTGGAGCCACACGCAAGTGTGAGTTACGATCCAAGAGAAAGTCTTATCCGACACTGTTCCGATGATATTCCGGACGTCAGTATGAGCGAGATTAGAATAGCTCTCCAGCACCTTAAAATGGCAAGGCCCCAGGCGAGGATGGAATTAGAGCGAAGCTTCTGAAAGCGGGTGGAAAACCGGTACTTGAAGTCCTTCAGAAGCTCTTGTCTCGCATGCAGACTCGACGACTTCCAGTCTCCCAAACAAGCCGGTTTTGCGAAAGGCTTTAGCACCATAGACCACATATATACCTTCGGCAAATTGTACAGAAGTCCGAGGTACATTTTGCCTCTATATCTGGCGTATGTGGACTATTAGAAAGCCTTTGATTCCGTCGAAATTTGGACTTTGCTGCAGTCCCTTCAGCGGTGCCAAGTTGACTGTCGGTATATCGAAATGCTGTACAGTAAGGCTACGATGGCTATCCAAGTACACAACCAGATTACGAAACCTATCCAACTTCAGAGAGGTGTAATACAGGCTGACGTTATATCCCCGAAACTTTTCACCGCTGCATTGGAAGACATTTTCAAGCTACTGGACTGGAAAGGATAAGGTATTAACATCAACGGCGAGTACATCACTCTCCTTCGATTTTTCGACGACATAGTCCTTATGGCAGAATCGCTGGAGGACCTAAACACTATGCTCAATGACCGATGAACATGGACAAAACAAAGATCATGTATAACGTCCATGTCACACCTATGTCGGTATTTGTTGGGAGCACGAAGCTCGAAGTTGTTGACGAGTATATTTACCTGGGACAAATAGTCCGACTAGGTAAGTCCAACTTCGACCGAGGGGTCAATCGACGGATTCAACTTGGCTGGGCAGCGTTCGGGAAACTACGGCACATCTTCTCGTCACATATACCTCAAAACTTGAAAACGAGACTGTACAACCAGTACGTGTTGCCAGTGATGACCTATGGATCTGAGATGTGGTCCTTCACTGCTGGCCGTATGAGGAAGCTCAAAGTCGCTCAGCGAGCTATGGAGGGCTACTATGCTCGGCGTTTCTCTGCGTGATAGAGTTAAAACGAGGAGATCCGCAGTAGAACCAGAGTGACCAACATAGCCCAAAGAATTAGTGTTCCTAAGTGGCAATGGGTCGGCCATATAGCTCGAAGAACCGACAACCGATGGGGAAAAAAGGTTCTCGAGTGGCGGACTAGATGGAGTGACGACCTGGTAAGACATGCAAAAAGTCGATGGATGCAAGTGACTCAGGACAGTACTTTGTGGCATTCCTTAGGGGAGGCCTACGTTCAGCAGTGGACTTGTGAAGGGCTGTAATGATGATGATGATGATAATTACAAATGATAACTCGCTGACCCTCTCCTGGCCTTTGCGAGTGATCGTAAAGGTTCACACTTCTAAGGACGATATAATTCGTGTCGCTACATTTAAAACGGCAAGGGTTACACTCGTGCGACCTCGTACGTTTGTGTACTTTACCCACTCAATAATAATACTCTACATAACTAACATCTTCTTTACATATATGTATTATAATATATAATTACATCCGCATTGCTTTAGTTAGTATTACTTGTATTTTTACGCATCATAATATTATTATCTTTTAAAGGTGACCCATTAGGGCGGGGGAAATGTTACCGCCATATCTAATTTATTCTCAAATTGAAATATTCCCGCATTTTTAAAGTCAATCATATTGACGAATCATATTTCCTCTAAACCCTTTATTCATTCGTCGCGACCGGCACTTTTCGTACTTACTCGCACGCACGCTGTCAGTATTATACTGTGTCTCAACTTGCTTTTACAACGCATCGCTTAATCTGTTTTAATTATCATAAACTTAAAATCACGGCCGTGAATTGTGTTAAATTTGTGTAACTGTGCAATACAACTCGGAGTGCATCGCCGGAATCAAACCTGAGAAGTACGAGACACGTCACTGGATGTCACCAGGTTAGTGCGTACTCCATTTGCCATGTGCCGGTTGCCAATTCAAACTTAAATCTAACCTAATTCCGCAAATACAGTCCACTAATTTAAAAATAAGATCAGTTTCCGATCCAAGTAGCTTGAATGTTTTTAAGTCGTATTGCTCCGGAAATATCGCTGTTGGTAACAGATTCTCTTAAGGAGTTGTGCGAGGAAGAAAACTTCTGGTAAATCACACAGTAGTGTACCGCCTGTACCGTTAGGGGTTCAGAAGTAGGTGGGTTCTTAATAAAGTCAAGGTTTATAGTTAATTTTTTTTATTTATCTTACTTCCGCACACGTACAAGTAAGGTTCTAGGAAGGGATCACTGGCCTGACGTAGGGGCGAAGTCCGAGCGCTGTTCAGTCAGGATCGTAGACAGCCAGCTAGTAGAAGGAGCCGATGATACCCGAGCCCGACGGTGATGATGGCCGTTAGTAGGAGGGTAGGCCAACACTCCGTTAGCTCGCGGCACGGCAAGCAGGTAGCACTTAGGTAGTAGGTAGATCCTGGAATCTCAGACGGAGGCCAGCATTAGGGAAACTTCCAATAGTACTATATGCGCCCTAGTCAAATTCAGCACCCCCTCTAGGAAGTTAAAATTCCTAAAGTTAAGCACTAAGCAGCCTCAGCAGAAGAGATAGGAACTAAGCAGGACAGTTACAATGTATGGATAAATAAGAACTCACCCCAGCGGGATCAACTGCACTTGAATAATTTAAATTTTGGATGTAGGTAGCAAGTTCAACGGTCGTTAGTAGGAGGGTCACGCGCGTTGCGAACTCGAAGCAGTCTCAGGTAGAAATGAACAAGGAATGGCCCGAATGGGGACTCGTCGTCGTGTCCGAATCCTACCGAGTCTTTTGTTTTAGAGATCGGTGAACAAAATGGTTCACGGTGTGCGGATTAAATTAGCTATTCTATGGTTCCGTAGAATAATTATTTTAAATTAATAATATGTAATAATTGATTTGTTTTATATTAAGATTAAAATATATTACTATTATCTATTTAAGATTAATTAATTATAATTATTTGTAAGGGTGCATTCAGATGGACCGTTACACGCCAATCATCCAGATTGTATGGATAGTATCGCGAAATAGTGAGGCACTCTCTTTTAGTACTTAGGGATGACAACGCATCAGCATTTTGCCACAGCATCTACTTACCATCAGGCGGTGGTTGCCCAAGATCCTAATCCTGGATGCGGCAGGAGCTTTTGGGTAATTAATCGAATTCCAAAAATGAAATTTTTTACTTTTGATTGTATTTGCATATAATTCAGGAAATTTAAAGATGAAATAAAATTTCTTTATTGAGAAAAGAATGCAAAAGAACTGATTTGTAACGAATATAATTGTTGTATGATGAAGTCTTGAACCGTTACGAGTGATTCTCTTCGTCCGTTCAAAATTCAAATTTTTGATAGGCCCGAGCTATTTGTCACTGTTGCGTTTCGATGTACGGTAGAACGCAACCGGTAGACTGTGCAGTTGTTGTCATCCTTATTCGATAAAAGAGCTCGGTTGAACGCTCGTCCCTTAGGCTTTACAGGCATAAGTTTACTCCTATACTCTTTGACATTGATCTACAGCGGTGAGATGTTACAATGGTGATGCATTTTAAGACGTTAGAAATCCTAATCCAATTTGACTTCGGGTGACGTATAGGTTAGAATTGAGAAGAGTGCCGGTTGCGACGAATGAATGAGGGGTTTAGAGGAAATCTGATTCGACAATATGATTTACTTTAAAAATGCGGGAATATTTCAATTTGAGAATAAATTAGGTATGGAGGTAACACTACTCTTTTAAACCAGCAATGTACCTTGTGCTGCAACCATAATATAGCTGCTACGTGGTTCTACGACATTGAAATGCATGCGGCGTAGCAATGCGTTCGGCATACATTTTGACATTTACTTTAAGACAGAATGCTTAAAATGGGTAACTTTTTCTCGTCACTTAAAATACGAAGCATAGCAGTGTTATATTGCTATTTCATGCAGATATTTTGTGCGATAGTGATCCTTACCCGGTCGAGCCAACGCATTCGTGCTGCGTCTATAATATGCTTCAGCGAGACTCTACCACGTAAGTTTAAATAAATCCAATCCACTAAATACCTACGTAAGGTTTATCAAAATAAAGTTTTAAAATATTTCAGCCGTTCTCACCTCGCTCAAGATCAAAACAAAGTTGTTATAGGTGTTGAGTTATTGAAATCAATTGACAAAGATTGATAGTGAAATTATACTGTAGTACAGCAGATGTTTTTGTTTTGATTCATTTAACAACTTTGATAACAAACAAAGCGAATTAATTAGTTTAGAGTTATTAGAAACTAACGACTGCTTGTGTTGAATCGAGCTATTGATTGAACAATTAACTTACAAATAATCTAAAGATATAGTAAGTTACTAGATTATGCTCATAATGCTACAAGACGTGCGCTTATTCGACTTGTTTATTTCTAGTATTATTGCGTCATCTATGTGCTCCTTTCGGATCGGGTAGGGTTTTCTTTGCATATTATATATTTTATTTCAGACCCACATAGTCCATGATTATGTTAGTAATTGGCTTAACCTATGTTAGTTTTAAATATGAATAGTTATACAATAGATAATTTTCGACATCCAATGACACCAGGCACATGCATGTGCATCCAGTGCCCAAAGATGGGACAATCAAATTATCAGACATTGCTCTCAGAATGCCATTGAAACTCCGCCATTGGAGGTAAAAGAAGCAAATAAATGTTGAATGATGTTAATGCCGGACACAGCGACAACGTGTGGCTACTTCCAAGAAGGCAGTGGACACTTTTCTAAATTGAGAAATTGGAGATACGTTAGAAACTATAATTTTTAAAGCATCAATTTGGAAACGTTACTTAAATTAAGAATTACTTAAATTGAAATAATGAATACTTCACATTATGATAGTCTCAAAAAACTTAACTTAAAATATTTTAATTTTTCAATTTTACTTATCAAAACTAACCCTTATGAAGATTGTTTTGTGCCTTATGAGGTATCAGTTTATTTGTATCCCCCAAAAAAACATAAATTTGAAGATAGGCCGAAGTTCGGTACGAATGACGTTTGGGGTTGTCGGCTTCACCGATAAAAGAGTTGAATTCTGAACGGGCGCCAAGTTCCTAAGCGCCAAGAAAACGTTGTAGATCCTAATATGATCGGTGAAGCATATATAAAACTCTTTAGAACATCGAAATCTACTACCGGTCTAAAAAGCGACCTTTGCATAGAAGAACCTGCAAAAAAATCTCAAAGCAATTTCTTTTTCTTTCTTTTTGTTTTGAAAAATTTGATATTATATTTTACGAATCAAAAAATACAGACACGTTGTTACCTCTGACAGATAAGATGACATGCCTCATTACCAGTAAAATCTGTCCCCGGTTGTCTTCACTCACCATACAAAACATTGCACCATTATACTACTATTTTATGATGGTATTTTGTTACAGCGTAGTTAAACCCCGGTTTTTCCAACACTCATTGTAAAGTCATAGTACTCATCGAGGTTCTGTCAAGTTTGCCCAAGCATGGTCTCCACTCCGTGATCTGACTCCACTACCTCATTTCTCTTGTCAGATATGAAACAAAATATAACTTAAAACAAAAATAAATTAATATATTTAAATTAATTTACAATTTAATAATGTTACTCGATATAATTTAAGCTAGTCTGTGCATTTGTCGGGAAATTACAGTGTCCGAATCGATTCTGTAAATCTAAACGTGATTAGAATCGTAATCAAAACGAGTAATTACCAGCGTGATTGGAGAGTGCACATAAATAGATGCAGGCAGTTAATTCGTGATCGGCGATGATAACAAACCTAAACCACAATATTCGGTGTTATTACAAACCTTAGAGTATGTAATTACACACATATTTTGTTACAAACGTTCATAATATACGTTCATAATATGACGTACATATTATATATGTAATAATATGTAGTAAGTCCGGGGTTTCTTGCAAAACATTGACATTTGTTTTCAAATTACATACTAGAATATGTATATACTCGTATAAGAAAAATAGAACATTTTCCACGGGACTACTTTATTGAAACAAACTCTAGTTTTAACGTTAGACTAATTATTATGAACTACGTTTAGTAATAAGGTGGGAAATGTGTGAAGATGTAAGGCGATTGACGGTGTCGGTTACCTGACGAGCGTGGCGATGATTTATAATGTAACCAACTTAAAACAGGGAGTGATGAATGAGCGTGAGGAAATAGAGAGTGCACTTGTGCTTACGCATATTCTCGGGCAATATAATCCTGTTTCACGCAGCTGGCTAGTCTCCGTTCAGAAGGCCGCCTTGACCGGAAATTCGGTCTGAAGAACATTTTATTATATTCTACTTCGATATGTTGTTTTTATATATTTAACTAGCAACCCGCCCCGGCTTCGCACGGGTTCAATTTACATGTTGTATGATTTATGTTCAAAAAAGCACTGTTCGATCGATTTAAAGTTTGTTTTGGTATTGATATTTCATCATTACAAAAAGTGCGCTTAGCAAAAATATTATATTATTTTATTTAATGAGAAACATGATTAATATCAATATTGGTAAACATTCATTGGGTTTAGTTGTAATTTTATCGTTCTGTCTTTAATCATTGAGCAACGACTGTGCAAAATGCCAGTTTTCATGTGCAGAAAATTAAGGAGGCCGCGGCAGTGGCGTGCCAGCCAACCGTTTCAATGTGGGTGATTTTTTGGATTGCGCGTGATTTTGATTCTGTGATATCTTCTAAAGAATTATTATAAATTATGTAAGGGATAACTTTAATTTATATCAAATTCCCAAGGTAACTAACACTTTAATCTGGATAAGTATTAATGGTGAATTCGAGATAACTCTGGCCCTGTAAGGGGTTGTTTTGAAAAATCGAAAAATACGTATTAATTTATTATATTAATTGAGCACTTACAGTAAGTTTCTAGCCGCCAAATCGTCCCATAAAATAAAAAGTTTCATACAAATCATAACATGTATTTCACCCTCTTAAGGGTTGAATTTTCCAAAATTCTTTCTTGGATACCTTAGTAATAAAAGGAAGCTTTGTCACAATTTCACGCTTCTACGTCCAGAGGTTTTGGGCTGGGCGTCTTAATAAAATATTTTTATTTCACACTTTGCACCCTTGTTTTAAAACCTCAATGGTAATTTTTTAACAATAAAAAATGGGTACTTTATTATTTTAATCAAATATCAAATATCAAATAATTTATTCAGTATTAGAGTTTTTACATAGCAGTGTTATGATTGAGGATTTCTTTTAAGTAAATAAATACTTGTGTTAGAAATCCCCCTCTCCGTAACATTGATTAACGAATACTAATGTGATACTTACTTACTTAAATAATCTAAAACATATTTATAATTTTGATTATTAAAAGTTGCTCCACAACAGACAGATAACAAATGTAATATGATACACAAAGGTTTACAATATTTCAAAATAGTTGTGTGTGTGTGTGTGTGTGTGTGTGTGTGTGCGCGCGTGTGTGCGTGTACTTGTTTGTGTGTTCTTATATACTTAAGTTTAGTTGAGTTTATCATTCCTATTTTATTAAATACAAATTTTTTAATCAAGTTTCTGTTGTGTGTAAAATATAATCCAAGAATGTGTTAGTTTCGGTTCAGCAAGAAAGACTCAGTTTATCATAACTCAAGTTTTTAATAGTGCTGTCAAAGTCATTTTGCATTTGTACTTAGTCATAGGGTAAATGTTTATAACTTTATTAACTTTATTATATAAATAAGCACATCGGGTCGTAAACTGCCTCCTAGCATAACTTGACTTGACCGTAGCAATGGGAGCTACATTATGCTTTCGTCTTCTAGATATTTTGGAAGGATCATATGGAAGCGTTTTGTGACGTTTTAGAATTATATTTAATATATACAATTGTCTAACTGTAAGAACATCACTTATTTTGTATAGGTTTTCAGTGGAAACCAATAGGGTTTAAAGCTCATTACTTTTAGGAGTACTCTTTGTGCTCTTTCTAGATCAAGAAACTTCGTCTTACTAGCGCCACCCCAGACTGGGATACAGTAGGCCAATAGTGACTGAGCCAATGAAACATAAATTAATTTTAATAGTTTCTTGTCAGTAATATGTCTCAGCTTTTTAAATACCCATATGAGTTTTCTGACTCTTCCCATCATTAGTTCTAGATGGGCGTGCCAGGATAGCCTCTGGTCAACTACAACTCCCAAATACTTTGTGTTGTGAACTTTGGTAATGGCTTTGCAAAAGCAATTTATTTGAAGGTTGTTACAGTCATGAATTTGAATTTTGAAATTACGAGTATGTTCAGGTTGCGTTGAATTATACTTTGTGAATGCTATGTAGTTTGTTTTGTCCGTATTCAATGTTAAAGGTTGGATTTTAACCAGTTAGCCACCATGACAAGCCCTCCTCCGTGACATGGCGTACGGAATCCCACGTGTTGCCAGTGAAGACAATGGCAGCGTCGTCTGCATAAGAAAAACTTGTCCCGTTGATACTCATATTGCAAAGGCTGTTGATGTAAATCAAGAACAGAGTTGGCCCAAGGATACTTCCCTGTGGGACTCCATACGTCACATCACATTGGTTACTAATGTATTGGCCTATTTTCACGCATTGTTTGCGCTCATTGAGGTAGTCTGATAATAGTGCCAGCGCCACGCCTCTTATTCCAATACTCTCCAGCCCTTGTATAAGAATGGGGACAGAGACAGTATCAAATGCTTTTCTTAAATCCAAAAACACTGCAATACATTTCTTTCCCCTGTCGATATTGTTAACGATATGAGCCGTTAATGCAGTGACTGCATCTTCAGTTGAAAAGTTTTGACGAAAGCCGTATTGCGATTTTGAAAGAAAATCAATTTTATTTAAATAATTTATAAGTCTCTTGTTGATTAATTTCTCTAAAATTTTTGAAATGGTGGTTAAAACGGAAATTGGTCTATAGTTGGATACATCTTCTCTGTCACCTTTCTTATACACCGGCGTTATTATTGCCTTTTTGAGCGCAGCTGGGAAGACTCCATGTTTAAAACAAAGGTTAGCAAGGTGCGATATTATGGGTACTATTTGCTCATTCGCTTGTTTTAAAAACTGAGTAGAAACATTATCCCAGCCTGGAGCGCTCTCAGATTTTAGGCTCATCAGGATTTTGTGAACCTCGTCAGCGTCGGTTTCCAGAAAAAACATGGACGCAACAGGTGAGTTAAAACAAACATTGCTAGCACCAACTTGTTGTGTATAAGTGTTTGTAAGAATATCCTCAGCTAGGGTTTTGCCAACTTTAGTGAAGTAATCGCATACATAATCAACAGACAACTGTGGGGAAGCGTGTATGTCTAGCAACTCCAGACTATTTGCTTTTCTTTTGTTACCGCTTGTTATGGTATTTATTGCATGCCATAAAGTCCTGGGGTTTTTTCTATGTTTAGTCAAGAGTTCTTTATCATATTGAATCTTTGATTTTTTAATTATGTTATTACAAAAATTACGGTATCTTTTGTAAGTTATTTTTAAGATATCATTATATGGGTCAGCACGTAATTTTCGTTGCATATCGTTCCTATTTCGGATGCACCTTAAAATACCTAGTGTAATCCATGGTTTAATTAATCGATCCTTGGAGGATATGCGTTTTGAGAAAGTGTTGTCCATTAAACATTGCTGCAATTTATTAATAAGGGTGTTAGTTAATTCTGTGGGATTCTCATATAATATTAAATTAGCTAGATTACTTTCTTTTAGGCTTAAGAGTGCATTTTTATAATTTGTAATTGTTTTATATTTAATGTTATTTTTATTTATATTTTGTGTATCGGTATTTGTCAGTTTTAAGAATATCATCTGATGATCAGTTATAGTGGTGTCGAAGACTATAATGGACGCCAAGTGTATATTAATATCTATTTTCAGCATAAAATGGTCCAAGCAGTTGTTTTTCCTTATAGGCAATACGTGACCTGGAAGTATGCCATGCATTGCTAACATATTGAGGTATGCCAGTCTATTTGTACGTTTGTGTGATTGTTCAATGGTTTTATTGATAATATTGATATTAATGTCACCGGTAAGAACAACATTTTATGTCCTTTTATAGTGTCTAAATGTCTGCTCAATGAGTCTATAAAAAGTTCAGCATATCTAATTGAAGGCGACCGATAAATGCAAAGAATTGTATAGCTGGGTAATACAACTTGCACGCATGACGCATGTATTAATTTAATTTCTTTTATATTGCTTTTAAGTGTGTTTTTTACATAAACGACTACCCCATCACACTGATTAATATGATTTGTAGTCGAGAAAGAGGTATAATTATTCAACTGCGGTATTGCTTCATTACCGTCAAGTCTACATTCACTTAATACCAACAAGTCAACCTCAAAGTTAAAGTTCGATAGAGAAATGTAAAAGTCGTCAAAATTTTTAAAAATGCTTCGGATATTTTGTGCGATTATGGTGAAGTCAGTGTTTTTTACGTAATGCAATATTTTCGAGAAGTTATGAATTGATTCTGCTTTTGACTGTGCAACTTGGATTTTATCTATTACTCCCAGATTAATGAGAGAACTATCCATTTTTGTTTTCGTATATAAGGCTGATTTTACGTACCATAAGGAATTGATTTACTTTTATTAATATTACGATTTCTTTTGATTTATTTATAATTTGGTAAGGAAAGTACATAAATATTGTAAGTATGTGCATTGTGTGTATGTTTGTGTTGTGTGTTATGTATTTGTGTATACTTTTACATAGTGGGCTTTGCCCGAATATGGAGCAAATTAAATTAGTCAAAACAAATAATGGAATATAACTAATATTGAACAACAAAGAGAAATGTCTAATGCCTACCATATAAAGCTCAACGTATAGTCATGTTTTCTGAATCAAGCCATTTATTTGGGCTTCACTTTTAACCGTTATTACGGGGATGTCATGCTCTCATAGTACACTCGGCCATACGCAGTCCAACAATACTTGAAGGTATTTGTTTTGGCGAGTTCCGTGCTAAAAGTACAGACGAGCCTTTGGCGGTTAGCTGCTCCGACACGAAAATAGGCGTATCTTCATTCCTCTTAAAGCCAAGATGTTTGGCACAGAGCTTTTGTTTATTTTTCCTATTGAAGGCCTTACACATAGCCAAAAGTTCTGTCTTCACGATTGAGGACGAGGTCTCGACTATGATTGGTGAGTCACCCTTCGCACCCTTTTTTCCTTTTACTCGAAAGATGTCCATGATATGTCCTTCATTAATCTTGCATCCGACTGTTTTTGACAATGTCATCACCATTTCTATCAAGTTTTCTCTTGTTTCTTCGGTTGTTTTGGGTACGTTCTTAATCTCAAAGTTGGCCTTACGGCCCTCGCGCTGCATATCTTCCAATTTTTGCTCTAAAATAGCTATTTGTTGTTTATCCTTTTTGTTTTGGCTTTCGAGATGTTCCAGTTTTTTTTTGAGATCTTCATTTTGCGTTGCTAGGAACGATATTGTATTTTCTATGCTAGAATTTGGTTCTTAATTTCTAAAAGCGTCGGGGTAATTTTATTAATTTCACGTTCTTGTACCTTAAACATAGTGTTTATCATGGTCCTCATTTCCTCTCTAAACACATCAAACCTATCAGGTTCAATATCATCCTCCGGGCACTTTCTTTTGCAGCGTTGGGCAATAAAGCTACTATCCAAATGATGTCCTGTCAGGTCTAGATGTGATTCGGAGTGAGATTTATTCAATAAATTAGCTTCCATTTGTATAACAGTGTGCGCTGAGCCTTAAGTCGAACGCCACTACTATATGAGGCGGGCCAAGTAAGTAAGCAGGGATGGCCGAGCGCAGGTAAAGATGTCCTCGGCTGCGTGCGCGTCGATACGTCGGTGGGCGGGGCTACTATTGCAAGGGCAAGATGTCGTTGACCTCGCAAGCGCTGATTAGTTGAAGTTAAACAAAAGGTCTCACGGTACCTTGCAAGCGTTGTACCAGGGTCCCAGATTTTAGTCGGCGCTGCGCGGGTATGTTGACGCTTCTTGGTTCTTATACACTCCTAATATTTCGCGTTGATTTAATTAAGTTAAATTTTGAATAAATATTTTTGAATAAAAGTTATAAAGTTTCTGTATACGTCTACTCTAGCGGAGGTCCGGAGGGAGCAAAATATGCCCAATAAAATCAAGAGTATAATATGCCCCAGCTTATAAATTAAAAGAGACCATTATTTTTTGAAGGGAAAACGTTAGAATCGTTGTGATTTGAAAGTCGATAAAACGAAAAAGTGACACTAAAAAGAGACAAACATATACATGTGTAGGATTTAGCCTGCGAGAGAATGAGATAAAATATAGTGTAGTAAGCGACAGTAGCCCAATGGCAGGGAGCTGACCACGAACTCAAAAGGTGGGTTCGAAACCACCATACGACTACTGTCGTGAACCACTCCTAACACAAGCATTTTCAGCTTACCGGTAGTGGTTAAAAAGAATATTAGTAATGTTAATGGCATTGCTAGTATTAAAAAAAAACAGTGTTTCTTATTATCTCGGTCTCCTCTTTATGTGGTGATTTAAAGATGGTTAATATAAAATTTTACTGTAAAAATAAACATTATAAAAATTAACAAATTTATTAAATAAATAAAATTATGTAACCGTATTGAATAAAATTATCATGTCTAATCCATTCATAACAATCCACGATTTCATAACTTCAGGCCATCTAGCGTCTATTTTACGTCATCACCTTAAGAGTCAATCAATTTTTGTTTGATAAAATGACTTAACCTATAGAATGAAGTAGATGGCACCAAAGCAATTTTAATCGAAAGAAAATATTATTTTAATTCATTATACTAAAAATGTGTCTAAAAATAAGGATTGTAACATTTATTTGCTTTAAATTTCAACTTTTATCTTATATTTTATGCCGCACTTGTGGTTGAACATTATCCTATTAAATAAATAATTTGCCGTGAAATATTTTTATTTTATATTTCATTTCATTTGAGGGTTTCACTTTTACCGCGTGTCAACTACACGCACATGTTTTTTTCTCAATACAAAAAACATCTTTTGGCCCCTCTTTAAGAGTTTATTTTGGAAAATCGCTAAATATATATTAATTTATTTTATCTAAAGAATACTTTCAGTAAGTTTCGAGTCAATCGCCCCGTAAAATAAAAAGTTAGGGGTTGAATTTTCAAAAATCTTTTCTTAGTGGATGCCTACGCCATAAAAGGCGGCCACTGTCCAAATTTCAAATATCTATATCAAGCGACTTGGACTTTGCGTCGATAGATGAATCAGTCACTCAGTACATGCTCTTTTATATATTATATAGAATAGAAGATATTGTCACTCATGGTCTTATATCCATATATATATTTTGAGTTATACTTAATAATGGATGTACAATAGACTTCGACTACATTGATGATGTTCTCATTATATTTATATTGAAATTGGTTGTACAAAATTTTAATTTTACCACTTGTGTTGTACCTTCTTTACTTGTATAAATAAAAATCAGATTAATGTTGCACTTAACACCTGTTTCTATTTTCAATGTGAGCTTATGATAACACTATTTACCCTTTATTAAACACAGTTTATATTAATATTAATGCATGATGGAATAATCTATTAAAACAGGCGCAGATCACGCTCCGTGCATTTGCTTAGAGACAAACAATTTTATAAAGTTGTTTAAGAATTAGCGTTCATTCTTAGGATCCAACAAAATTTTCGAGCATTAAGTAATTTTGGACATAAATTATAATAATAATGACCTTCATTACCTTTTTATATATAACTAGCTGTTCCCCGCGACTTCACCCGCATGGAATTTATTGCGATTGGATTTCATTTTTCACAATTATTTCTAAACAACGTGTCATTAACATAATCATCATAACAGATCATCACAAGTCCACTGCGAACATATGCCTTCATCAAGGAATGCCACAAAGCACAGTCCTGAGCCACCTGCATCCATCGACTTTCTGCCAGGTCGTCACTCCAACTAGTCGACTTACTGGTACGAGGCTGCCGCTAGAGAACCTTTCTTCCTATTCGATCTTCGGTTCTTCGAGCTATATAGCCGGCCGTGGTATTGGGCCACAGCTTACTAATCCGTTGCGCTATATACTCGTATGTTACTCTTGTCCTACTGCGGATATCCTCATTATGAAGTCTATTGCGCAGAGAAACTCCAAGCATATCTCTTTCTACAGCTCGTTGAGCGACCTTGAGCTTCCTTATACGGCCAGCAGTGAAGGGACACGCCTCAGATCTATATGTCATTACTGGCAACACGCTCTAGTTGTTTACACAGTTGTCTGTGTCTTGTTTTCAAACTCTGAGCTACGAGTAGATTAGTTTAATTCAGTTATTTCCATAGCACAATGTCTTATGGGATTTTACATTGGGGAAATCCGGTTGATTTAGAAACTATTTTTGTTTTCCATAAAAGGGTCATAAGAGCTAATTTTGCTCCAGCGTATATGTGGAATTCGCATCATGTCCTCAAAATATTTTATTCCTCATACAAGCAGTATCCTAGATATTTTACTTCATTGCCAAGCACGTGCTTAGTCAGCGTTTAAACAAACAATTAATTATTTCATTGGTGACAACGAGGATTGAACCCGGGCTGCTCGCCGTCCTGTGAAATTTACTGCATGCGCTTAGAGCCCTGCAATACCACAGCTCTTGTGTGTACAACTTCTCAATGTGTCGCTTCGCGTAAGTATAAGTAATCGTTACAATTTCATAATTCGTACATTTTTCTTCTTATTTATCATCATCAGCCCAATAAAGACCACTACTGGACATGAGCCTCTGCCGTTGTAGTGAAGATTTGGCTTAATGGCGAATTGACAATCGCAGTACTAGATACTCTCACTTTTGACACTACCACCCATGGCGGTATGGTCGTTATTTTTGTGGCACAACAGTATATTGTGGCACGATTACAGAGCCGTCACTCCAGGTTGCAATGCACGTCGATGTTACCACTTTGGTGAGTGAAGAAAATGGGGAGATCTGCTGCTTAATAATGTAGCATGCTAAATTATTCTGCCCGGGGAGCGGACAATGCTTCTTGTGGCATTTTTTTATAGAATAAGGGTGACAAGCGAGCACACAGTCCAACTGATGGTAAATGGATGTTATAGGAAATCAGAATGCAGATGCTTTGTCACCTTTGAGGACTAAGATAGAATGCCTCGTTACCAGTAAAATTGGTATCTAGTTCTCTACACTTACCATACGATATTCAGCATAAGTCTGCTGTTTCACACTATTATTCTTTGAGAGCGTGGTCCTACCCTATACAATAGAATAATTAATAGTATTACGTACAGAAGTTGCACTCCTTTGATTTTGACTACTTGCCGACGCTTTAATAGCCTACATAGTTATTATTAATGAGATAAATCGCGCACGCAAGGTAAATAAAACTTTATCGCTGCGCGCGAGTGTCCGTATTACATTGCATCTTTTCTCCTTCCTAAGTTACGACGGACTTTCCGTGGTTACTAAGGGCTGTTAATAAAGAGGAAACAAATACATTGTGAAATGGTAAGTTACTTAGGTAAAGTACCTATTCTGACTGTAATCGACCATATTTCCGCTACTACGTGAGTTCTGTGATGCCCAACACATGCAACTTGCAAGGCCATTCGTTGGGAATCGCGATGCTTGACTCGGAAGAAATAGGTAGATAGTGTAAACAACAAATAAACCCGAAATACGATTCCTAACAGAAATGTGATCGTATTCTACTTAGTTAAAATTCTTCAAAATAAAGTTTAAATTTCAGTATTTAGTGCCATTATAACTTTAAAATATTATAATTACAAAGACTATGTCTAAATGACTATGACTATGTATTATAGGTATGTAAGTAGGTACTTGGGTAGTGAAGTAAATTTCAACTAAGTTTTGTAATAAAGTACTTAGGTATTACTTCTGTAGTTAAATTATTACTTAATTCTTTTTTCACCATAAGTACCTACCTAACAAAAAAATGAAATAAATTCACCTTTCATTATCCTTCGGTAATTTAAAAAATGATATATCTGAATCCTTTTTGAATTACTCATTAAGCATCAATCCCCGTAATTTATGAAATAGATAGGTAATATACATATACCGGGTGTATGTGAAACGCTCCCGAAAACGAAGACAGACGATAGTACTAACGATACCTTTGATGATGGGTCAGAAAGAAAGTCGATCCCGAGGAAAAAAAATCATCTTTTCACAACGTTTTATTAGCTTTATTCACGCTCCATCGTGTTAGTACAGCTAAATGAAACGATAATTTCATATAAAAAATCATGAAAATACTTAAACATAAAACCAGCAGTGGAATAATAATCAGCTGAGGGGATCAATGAACGCGCGGACGCCGAATTCGCGCGGCCCGCAGCTAGCGATGGTACCACAATACCTAAAAATTTACAACACTTGTCTAAATACGTAACTTATCTACTTAACCTACTATTTTGCCACTGTTCTTGTCTCCACCTAGCCACTTTATTAACAGGTTAAATAAACCAAATACCTGGTTCGATTCCCCGCTAATAAAAAAATTACTTAAATGAAATGTTAACAAGGTTAGAGACATACTTTTTTGTGTAGGTATGTTTATTATTCTGATGTATTCAGTTCTGTACCTATTCAGATGAGTTCAGTACTAAGTTATTTAAAAAAAATTAGATATGAAACAACTTACCGATCTAAATCCTAAGTGGCCTTATGAGATTCTCCAGGCACATTAACATGTTGCCGTATTCACGAGCACTATAAACGTACCTAAACGTTAGGCATTATTAAAACAAAACAAGAAAAAGAAAACGTAACAACAAGTAATAACAACAAGAATGTAATAAATTGAATTGAAATTGCTCACGCGCACGTAATAGTCAACAGTCAACACGGAACTGTCTCAAAAACTAAAATTAATAATCAATCCCGCGAAAACAAATGCGCACGAGGCATTCGTAAAGTCCTTGAAGCACTGAGCACTACCACAGATCGTTAAACCGTTACGACATTGCCAACGTTTATTTTATTTATAAGTTTAGTTATCTCTACGACTAGTCTTCATATGGAATTTAGAAGTTATGGTTGTCATTTTTAATACAATTACACAATCAATTGTACCCTCACGCAACAAGCAGTTCCTTACTACAAAAATTATATTGAAATTAATAAACGTACCTAATTGTGTACTCAGTACTCACACAATTATAAACACTATTTCATCGTTATTTTTGATTTTGTATAAGAAAATAGAAATGAAATGGTACTGAATAATTTAATAGTTAAAATCAATTACAATTATGATCGACAGTTAATTACTCTATCCGAATTAATGTAAAAAATAATACCTTTTTTTTTAAATTGACTTTCCGTATTTAATCTGACCAATACTTTGAATTTAAAAAGAGGTACGTCAAAATTATTAAAAATTACTTGCAAGTTTCATAGTGATTGCCGCCTCTAATTCTTATGTCGCCGGCAAACTAAATTTCGGTGCAACATGGCAGCGTTGCCAACACCAATTTGTCAAATTCTCCGAAAATTCATATCAAATTCCCTAATTTAAGGACAAAACTTCAACAGATTCCCCATAAATTCCCCTTAATTTTATTTTAAGAAATGAATCAATTTTCAACAAATTTTATAAGATTTACTTTTTAACTAACATTTTTTTTTTAATATTAAAAAATAAAGAAATGAAAAGCATTAAATTATACACAAAAGTTGCCGAAATAAATGCAAAAATTAAATGTGGTGCAATGAAGATAAGTAAAAAAGGGAGTCATTCGATATTCATAAGTAACCTAACAAAATGTTAAGATAAGTATTCAGATTTCTTGAATAAAGGTTCTGACTTGGCCCTGGCTATCGATTTTCAAAATCCTTGCATTTTCCCCGCATAATACCAATCCTCATCAAATCCCCAACCAACTTTAAATTCCGCGCAATTTGGGGAATTCCCCACATATTGGCAACGCTGACATGTGTAAATTCCACAGCGCGAGGCGACACGAGTCGGCCGGGCGGCAGCAGCGCGTGTGTGAAAGGGAAGGGTAGAATGAGTAGTATACCTAATGCATTGTTTCGTACCGAGCTAGATAAGAGTTCGGCGCCCGCGAGGATATTGACCGTATTGTCAGCTGATTTTCTTTTAAGTTTCACTGCTGGTTTTATGTTTAAGTATTTTCATGATTTTTTTTATGAATTATCGTTTCATTTAGCTGTACTAACATGATAGAGCATGAATAAAGTTAATAAAACGTTGTGAAAAGATGACTTTTTTCCTCGGGATCGAATTTCTGTGTGACCCATCATCAAAGGTATCCTTAGTACTATCGTCTGTCTTCGTTTTCGGGGGCGTTTCACAAACACCCGGTATATTATTCTTAATTACATTAAAACTTTTTCAACTATTTAATCCTACAATTAAATACATTAAACACTAAACAAAAACTATTTCGACGAGTATTTCAACAAGTATTTTCAAAACACTATTTATGTAAACAGCGTTAAAAAACTTTAACATTCAATCGCCTAGAACGCGCTAGCCCCGACTGCGTTCTGCCCCGGGGGCGCCTCGAGATTGTAGGTAATTATTTCACGCAGGTAGCAAGAGTGATAGGGGCCTGCCTATACTTATGGCGATAATATAGCTACAGCGTGTATAGCTGCATGGCGATAATATAGCTACAGCGTGTATAGCTGCAGTGTGTACGGAACTTGACATATATTTAGGGCTGTTCGGTCTGGAAGTCACTGCTATTTGGCGGCTAGTCCCCGTTGAGACTGGCCGCCGTGACCGAAATCCGGTCCGGAGGATATTATTATTATTATGATCGAAACTCAGTGAACCAAAATGAGATGAATAAACAACGCTCAAAGTGAAACCGAAGCATATTGACATAAACATAGAAAGACTAACCCAATCGTTTTTTGTTACACTCGACTAGACGAATATATTGCGGAATGGTTCGCTTACTGCTGAATGAAATATTTACATACATAAATCTTTGTCATTTAAAATGGAATGAGTGCTCCTCACAAACTAATTAAACAGAATTTTACTAAGAACTTTTTAAGGACCACGCTCTCACAGAATACCAGCGTAAAAGAGCAGCTCAATGCTGCTGTGTTTCGTATGGTGAGTGTAGAGAACTGGAGACCCTTTTTACTGGATACGAGGCATTCCATCTTAGTCCTCAGGGGTAACAACGCATCTGCATTTTGATTCTTAATCGAGGATATATGTAGATGTCTATGAGCCACAGCATCCACTTATCATCAGGTGGGCTGTGTCCTCGCTTGTCACCTATATCTATAAAAAAAAAAATTATTTATCAGTTTTTGTTCGCTTCGATTATAATCTTCAATTTTGTCTCTGTAAATATTGAAATTGATTTGAAAAATATATTTTTTCTGCAATATTACTATCATTTTCAATATCAAATAGATTGAAACTACATATTAATAGATAGGATGAATACTTAACTATACAGGGTTAATTTTCAAACAGTAGCCAAATTTTAATCTTAAGTTCAAATATATAAATAATGATATACCGTTATTGCAGTTTTTGAAAATACGAGTAAATGGGCAACAACGTTTTTCCTACCGATCGATCCTTACGAATGTCTGCGTGCGCAGTAAAATCAGTTAAAACAATGCATTACCACGCATTTTGAATTTTAAAGATAAAAAGGGCTGAATGTTTAAGATTTTTTTTTAATTAATTAATCTTCACCATTTGCGTATATGAAAGTAATATTACTTATTCTGAACCTTCTCTGCAAATTTAGCCGGTTATTGCAAAATAACCCCGTATAAACTGAAAAACTCACAAAGATATCGACTTGCTCGTTGTAAAATACAAAATGGAATTTTATATCGAATATCTTTATGAAACTCAGGCTTTTGCCAAAAGTTCAATTAATTTCGGCAGAAAATCTCCCCTAGAATAATAATTTAATTTAAAGTTTAATTTGATATCAACTCTCGCAACATCACTAATGAATTTCGATAAATTGTTTAGAGATGCTGTTAGTATTGTATTTATAAACTTTAATGAGAAATCATAACACAAATGTTAGAGTTAACTTTACGCGGTTAATTTTTTACAATTGAAGTGTAAAACAGACAGACAGTCAAACTAATAATGTGCAGCCCACGCCTACGATATCAAAGATCATCTCGCAGCCTATGAATGAATAACTCATGGATTAATTAGACTTTGTAAACAAATCGTATAATATAGGAGTGCTCCTGGGTAGGTACCATCCTCTTCATTATTTCTGCCGCCAAAGCAGTGCAAGCCAATGCAAGCAATGCCTGCATTGCTGTGTTCTAAATGGTACAGAAAGCCGGTATTATTACAAGCTGTGAGGCATTCCATATTCCTCAGAGGTGTAAACGCATCTGTAGCTTTCTTTGGTTAAAATTATTTGCAGGTTGCCAAAGGCTGCAGTAGCCACTTACCATCGGATGGACTTTTAGTTAATAATTTTATAAAAAAAGTACAGCTGTACAAGTAGTTTAGTGCATCTTTAGTTTTAGTTCGAGTAGTTTTTTTTATTGGAAAGGGGGCAAACAAGCATGCGGCTCACCTGATGGTAAGTGACTACCGCCGCCCATGAACCATTGCCCCCATGAACAACTGCAACACCAAACAACAAACAAAGTAGTGTTTTGTTATCAATAACTTAGTAACAGAAAAACAAAATTTGCACGACATAACGTAGTTAAGTCAGTTAAGTTTCGGGAGCGGTGCTGAAGGTTTTTAAGAACTACAATTGTCTCGATGACATTTAAAACTGTTTAATTACAATAATGAATTAAAACTAACTACTAATTCAGTGCAATACTGTTGTAGTACTAAAGTAAGTGATTAGATTACTACGATGAAGACTATAGGACTACAATCAATATAATTTTAAATGTAACGGCTTATATAGGATGGTCAAAACAAGTCTGTTTACTTTTTTGTGATTTGGATAAACACGTGTACTTGCTTCACAATATTTATTTTAAATTATTAATAAATATTAACTACAAAAACCGAGTGGTTTCGCCTCACAGCATCATCATAAGAAAAGTCTGTTGTACTGAAAGTATGACACCTTACCTTGACCAGCATTAACAATTAAATAGTGGGGTTAGCGTCTTTTGTAAAATTACACGTGTCATGTTTACTAGTAATCTAATATCAAAAGCTTAGTCGAAACAATTCATTTACAGCATGTTGTTGTGAAATTATAGCTACTAGCAAATATCAGACGCTTAAGGGGACTACAGGAGCTAAACGCAAGTTTTATAATGGCTTAAAGTATATGATCCGCTGCAGTAAACAAAATCAGAAAATATATGATATTTTGCAGGATATAATATGCTAGTTAGATAGTGTTGTAAACATGATACTACCAATTTGATACGATAGAAAAAAATCACAAAGATACAGATTGTTCTACAAATAACATATTAACGTAATAGTGTTTTAGTTTTTTAGTCCTATCAATAGATTTTTTAAATCGCATATTTTCTGAACATAATACGTACGTATGTGTGCGTAAACGCCTGTGTACCGACAGTGCCGGCCAAGGCCTGATGCTATATAGAAATAGTGTAAATATGTGCGTGCGTCATTCGAAGTCACTTAGCTCTTGTAGCCCTCCTAATCATGATAATTTGGGATCAGCAGGTTGTTATAATTTTACAGCTACTTCCAGAATGCATACCTACGTAGAAAACTGAGATGCAATTGCCCTCTCTTGTACATAATGGAAACAAACCGACCCTCAAAGACGTGGCATTCAATTACAACGGTGAAGCGGCACAGGACCGCCCGAACGTGGCCTAATTGAAACTCCATTGAACATTGGAATAGTCCGATATTACATTCTCACTTTCAAGCAAATGCCGTACACCATTACTCGCGCTATTTTGGTTCAGTTTATAGTCAATCAATTTTTTATTTCAATTTTTTGAATGATATGATGAAATAATTAATACCTTCACCAGATTTGTTGTGACATGTTTTGATGTTTCGAAATTTAGTTAATTATCTTTATAATGATTCAAAATATTTCTTAAGTATTTTTTTAATTACCTATAAAAAATACGGGCGTCATATCGAGTGGCGCCATCTAACTAAATTCCTTACAGATTTTGTGTCGAGATGTAGAAGTTCAGTATGAGTTCAATAGAAGAATTTACTAAAGACTAGCAACCCGCCCCGTCTACGCCTGGGTAAAGGATGGATCTATTAATGTGGCGTCATTTAGATTTAAGAAAGACATTTTATCAACTATTCGCTTTCTCAAAAAAATCTTCAATTTTTTTGCATAATATTATATCCAAAAAATTTACTAGAGATCACTCCTGGTATTTTTCTCTCCCTGTTCGTGAAGTTTCACTAAAACCGTTTCAGCCATTTCGAATTTTCGGCCTGGACAGATAGACAATAATTTAAAAATTGTTATTCATATCTTAATGGCATGCAAATAATTGTTGCCTGGCTTTATCGCAAACTTTCTTAGCATACGACTCTACGCTTTTATTTTCTAATCTACATGTGAAAACTTTGTAATGATTAATTTTTTAAATGTATAAAAATCGTTGATAGTAATTAACTGAAAATTTTCCTAAAAACATAAAAAGTAACCCCCTAAGCTCAATAAGATGGAGTTATTTCGATATTTTATTTTTTATTGAATAAGGGTGACAATCAAGCACACAGTCCACCTGATGGCAAGTGGATACTGTGGCTCATAGACATCTACATTTATCCTCAATTAAGAATCAAAATGCGGATGCGTTGTCACCCCTGAGGAATACTCCGGTCCTCTACACTCACCATACGAAACACAGTAGCTTTAAGTTGCTATTTTCGCTGGTATTCTGTGAGCCGTGTGCTAGTATTATATTACAGACAGAAACTTCGAATTTATTTATATGTATAGATTTTTTAAATACACACATTCATGCGAATTGACCAGTACGTAGTAGTCCACAGACGTTTGTGTTGTTATGTGAGGCTTGCAACAGTATTGGTCATCTCTGTTAAGTATAAACGTAGTATTATTAATATGAACTACTCCATAATAATAATATAATTATTTGCATAAAACATGTTAAAATATTTTACAAATATTCAATCGAACAACATGTTTTGCTATAGTTATACATAGCATGGAAAAGTTTTTGTTTTTGTACATTACGACTTATGATGCATAAAGCCCACAATGCTGTTGAAATTATTTTTATTCAGATATTCTAGTTATTTTGATTTATATAATTAGTATTTAACGTACACATATAGATAAACAGCTTTTATGATATTTACTTATTCTAGGATTGTCACTTAAAACGGGTTTTATGGGTTTCGCCGGTTCCGAGGATTTAAATCATCTGCCGTTTTAAATAAAAAAAATTATAGGAGAGGGGGCAAACGAGCATGCGGTTCACCTGATGGTAAGTGATATTGAAATTATTACACTTTTAAAATAAAATAACAAAAATACTAAAATACTGAACGTTAAAATTTTTAAATAATTTTAAAAATCTAATTTTATAAACGTATATATGTAAGCTATTTATATTATTTAATTTATTAGTAACGGAAGGCAAAATATACTACTTTTTCCATTTGATGATAGATGGCGCTGTTTTGATAACTAAATCGGTGTAGTTTCAAATTATTTTACCAAGGCTATAACTATATTTTAAACTTTATTTATAAATATGGTATTTATTTGAAAAACATCCGTCATCCCGCCTATAACTAATATATAATAGAAAATTAACATCTAAAGGAAGGAAAATACCTTCTTTTTTGTAGTTCCGTAATCGGATAAAAAGTAGCCTATAAGTTGCCCCGAATTACTAACTACCTACATACAAAATTTCATGTAAATTGGTCCGGTAGTTTTTGCGTGAATCCGGAATACACAGACAGACAGACAGACAAAAATTCTAAAACCCACTAATTTGGCTTCAGAACCCTTTATTTAGTCCCCTGGACTTGTTTTTTCAATAATATATTAGAATTACAGACACGACTTTTCTACAGATTTATTATATATATAGATTATCTGAATATAGCAGACGAAATGGTGATTACCAGATGTCTCGCACCTTTGACATTGTTCTGCTTTGGATATTTTAGATGTGGTATATAAGTTATGATTTTTATACCGCCACCCATTGGCCAAAAGGTTTTCCACAGTTGCGCCTTACGATACGCACGGTACATAAAAGGGTATTGGATTATTTTAAGCCACCACCACCCAGCTAGACCTTATTAACTAATGTGCGCGAGATATTCTTGTCTTCAGAAGAACACAAACATTTAATTTGAAAAGAAATTAGCACAGCACTTAGTAATATGAGCAGTGAGCGCTTAATAAAGTTCACTGAAAATCTCAAAGCTTTACGAGAAGCTTTTGTTACGTCACATTAAGCTAAGTAGTATAGTAACTGAAAGACACGTAATCACAGACTACTTGTATCTCGAGCCGTGAGAGATAATATAAAATAAAGTGGTGAAAGCATATTTACTCAGAAGTGGGATTGTGATGAACTGTAATATAAATAGACTACAAGCTGTAGCTTTTCAAGCTATTTCTTCTCATCATCTCAGCGGTTGAACTTTCAAAAATCCTTCCTTAGCGGGTGTCAGTGTCGAGATAGGATTATATATGCCAAATGTCAAGTCATCGGGCGTATAGCTTTGGAGATCTCGTGATGATAGAGTGATTCAGTGTTATTAATACATACACTTATGGCGTCATGCACGTAATGCAACATTTCCGCGTCCCCGCATTCGGTTAACATTTTTTATCATCTCTCTGCGAATATTACTTAGTTTTTGATTTCTTACTCAGTGAGATATTTCACTTTCCTATAACATTATTTTCCACAATACTCATCTTGTAGTTGTGCCCAAGCATTTATGACCTCCGATACTCGATGATGTCTTGGCTTCCTGCATACATCGATCACGATTTAACTATTGCGTCGACATTTTGAAGTCCAATATCTTCGCGTAAATGCGACGTTGCCAGCTTTTATTTGGTTTTGTTTGTTATTAAAGTATGATTACATTATAACAGTGTTAAAAGATGTATTATCCATCCATTCCGAATCCATCTCACTTCAAAGGCAGTGTTATGGGCCGGAATCAAAGAAATAATAACTTAAATTAGAAATTTTAAAAACCCCCCAAAATAAAAAGTGCTGATGATTTTCAAACGGCTGAACAAGTTTCCTTGAAACAAAGCTAAGAACACTCTCGATTAAGACACCTTTCAAATGAAAAAAACTTAATCAAAATCGGTTCATCCGTTCAGGAGCTATGATGTCACAGACAGACACACAGATACACACTACAAACTCTTAGCACCCCTCTGTTTTCGCCGGGGGTTAAAAATCTGAGAATTAATAATAGGATTATTCTGTACAAAAATGATCATCATCATCATTACACCCCATCACATGTTCATTGCTAAACATAAGCATACCAAATAGCAATGTCTGAGCCACCTGCATCCATCGACTTCCTGCATCTCTTACTACGTTGTCGCTAAATCTATTTTGTAGCCGCCCTAGCTTCGCTCAACAGTAAGAGCATACCGGTGACACTCAAGAACCTTTCTTCCACATCAGTTATCGGTTCTTCGAGCGATATGCCTGATCCATTTCCATTTCAGCTTGCTAATCCGTTAGGCTTTATCGGTTACTCTGGTTCTACTGTGGATATCCTCATCACGAAGTCTATCACGTAGAGAAACTCCGATTGTAGTCTTCTCCATAGCTCGCTGAAGGCCCTTGAGCTTCCTCATACTGGCAATATTGAACCACGTCTCAGATCTATACGAAATCACTGGCAACGCGCTCTAGTTCTACAAACAGTGTAGAAGTGGTGTAAAAAGAAGAATATTCACTATCGCCCCGTAGGTGTCGTGAGAGGCGACAAAGGAAAACAAACCATGAAGTGGTCAGCGACGTCTCCCTAATAGCATTCAGATAATAAAAAATTGCCGTTGCAAACGCGCCTGCCATACGCGGCAAATATGGAATTGAATAAAATAGAATAATTTTTAATTCAATATAGATTACAAGTAATACTTATTGAAAGTATTTTTTTTTTGCCACTGATTGAAAAAAAACCTCTGTCCTGGGAACAACCAGAAAGAAACCCAGCGGGACTTATTTTTCAAAGTAAAATAATTATACAATAACAGTTTGTACAAACTACACAAGTACTTAAAAACAGCTTGAAGAGACCACCTTATTTCCAGGAGTTTATTGACCATGTATTCATCTATATAACAGTAGGGTAATATTGGGGCTTCTGCATCACTCACGTCCGTTCGCGATGCAGTTCGCCCCAATCTTATTGGGGTTTCTGCATGACTCGTCCGTTCGTGATGCAGTTTGCCCCAATATTACACTAAACAGCTCTAATTTCCATTTTTTTACTAAGCAGATGTCTTCTCAATTCTGTGTCACTCTTTTTAACTCACAGCGATTTACATACTCTTTCAAACATTTATTTATATTATCTGACCCTTTCGGCGTTTAGATAAAACATTAAGGATAATGTAATGTCTGTTGCATCCATGGATCATCGTAAATCTCCCAATGTCCAATAACTCCAAGTCCAAGAATAGATAGGATATTAAAAACGGCTGCAAGTAGCGATCGCTTCTAGACAACCAATTGACCAATATAAAAGACATCTCCCTGTCGTCCTATAATTAATAATAATATGTAATACCTAAATGCTAACACACTCAATACTATAATAGTTACCCTATATAGATAAGGTAAGTTTAAAAAATAGTTATGTTATTTAATATCTTAATTAATAGCATGCATAAATACTTGCTTTAAAAAACCCCTCGGAAAGGTTCTTATTCATTCATAATTAATTCAAAATCAAGAAGACTGAACACAATGCTGTTTTCATATGGGAAAAATATGTTATTTGCTAGGTATGTTTGTATATCTGCGCAGGCGAGCCCTAGGGCTGGAGTCTCAATTGATCTACCATGGTAAAGTCTCCCTGAATCATATGAAAAATCCAACATCGTTATGTTAGTCTACCTATTAAAGTATTGGTCTACTAAAAACTCATCAATCAAACATGCGCGACAATTGCAAAAATATGTGATGTAGCCTTTAATAATATGTTGTGACCGATATGTACATCAGAAATATAATTTTGAAGTAAGTATAATAGCGGACAGTTCCGCTGATATCAGCCTCAACATGTGCTAAGTGAAATGTAATGCGAACTGATCAACTCGAAATGATAATATGAATATAATCATAACTTGAAACAGTTCAAACAATTACACAGTGGCGAATCGATCGAGATCAAATACAATAACGTGAGCGCTGCGTCCATACGTGTTTTAGAGTAACCAACTATCTCAGCGAGAATCAGATTATTGAATCCCACACCGTCGCGCATCGTGTTTGGAAATGTAGAGTGTAATATTGCGGCGAACTGCATCGCGAACGGACGTGTGATGCAGAAACCCCAATAAGATTGGGGCGAACTTGCGAATTGGGGTAATATGGGGCCTCTGCATCACTCACATCCGTTCGCGATGCAGAAGCCTAATATTACCCTACTTATAACAAAACCAATTTTAATAGAGTTTTTGTTTAAAAAATATTTAAACTTGGTAATAGAGGCCTCGTATATTTTCTGAGAATTTGTTGTAAAGCATATACATTGCATCACGAATTAATTACTGACTCTGTGGAGTCGAGATACTAATATCACTAGCTTGTGTTTGTTTCTCGTTTTTACAGGGTGTATATCACTTTTATGCCAAGCTATCCCCATAAGCATTGACAGAAAGAAAAGGCCCTCAAACGCCGGTGGCCCACTATTCCTCGCTACGGTGGCGAATATGGTAACGGCAGGGCAAGGTGCTAAAATTTTGCTGGAGGTTCGATTGCCACCTAAGTCGACTAGACGTAGCAACATTTAATAATTATTGTAACCAATATGTCTGCCAAACTTAACGGATGCTTGAACTTATAGGACAGGATAACATAAGATGTTATTTACTTAAACGGTCTAAGATAATTTGGCTATTAGCAAATTATAGACACTGTTATTGTTTAGAATGATGTGTTCTCCTATAATTGGTGGTACATAGTAGTTTATAGATTTAAGGCATATGATAGATGTAAGTTAATATGTACAGCTGTTGGAGATCCATACAAATTAATTAATAAATATGCATTTACGTGGTACAAAATAAGATAGCTTTAGTATTTTCACCTTGTTCAAGGTTGTTGCCTTTTTTTCATTCCATAGGCACCGCAATTGATTTGCCATTTGCGAAACAAAAAACGTTGTTGATAAATTCATTTAGTCTGTGACTTAGTAAAATCAAGGATTTTGAATAATCCGGTTCGTATAGTACTTATTTATATCAATGAACGTTAATTGAAGCTTCATTTGACATCTTAACAACAAAAACGTAGTCTTAGCTTAGTAACATAGTTCTTGCCTTATTTGAAAATTAAATTAGAAAAGCGAGACAAGTGTATTGACTCCTTTATGTAGAATTGTAGATTCTCTCTATGCATACTTATGTATGAAATTACTCTAAGGAATAGGCATACATAGTAGAGTCATGCTGCAGCTACATTGCAGTTGTAGCACAAATGGGTCGAGTCGATCGCGGAAGGACGACACTCTCACAGAATACCAGCGTAAAAGCAGCTCAATGCTGCTGTGTTTCGTATAGTTAGTGTTACGAGGCATTACATCTTAGTCCTCAGAGATGACAACGCATCTGTATTTTGATCCTTAATCGAGGATATATGTAGATGTCTATGGGCCACAGCATCCACTTACTATCATGTGAGCTGTGTGCTCGCTCGTCATCATTACAAACTGTATTTTTTTTACAGAATAAGGATTCTGTAAAAAAATGCAGTTTGTAATGATTATTTCACATACGTAGTTTTATGAATGTGGCGACAGGCGCGGCGCGTAAGTGTTATCAGTTATCACACATATGGCACGTCTTCGTCACACTCGTCGTTCGTTCGTTTTCATTTTTCATTGATTTTACTTAACTAAGTACGTTACTACGTTTTCAGGAATTTGCGCGATACTGATACTTCTCAATTGAATAAAAAGTTATTTCTCTAATTTTGTTATGTTCTTCTAATAACATGAATGTAATCATTACAAAATGGTAGTTACATACTGGTCTATTATTTGTGTTTATTTCTAATTTTTAAATGAAACTAATATTTACGGTATAATCCGTAAAATATAGTTTCATTTAATGTATAATCTTCGTAAATATAAGAAAACATTTCTAATTTTTGTTCATTTGTTCTGAACACATTTATTTTAAATAAGTTTTTCGCATGTCACGAACAGCAAAATATGTGGAAACAAATATTGACTCTGTATCCATACGTCTTACGCATGTTTTTAGCAAAATAAATGATTGATTGATTGATTAATTGATTGACTTCACTATGCCTTTGTGTGAAAATTCTTACAAGAATGATACTTTACTAAATTTTGTCAAATAATCAATTTTTAAGTTCAAACTGTTCTAAGCCTGGATAAAGTATGAAGGAAGCATCAATCTGGTAAAATTATACAAATGTATTTTATGGTTTGTAAAATCAATATTCGAATGCAGGAAAAAGGTTAAGTAGTTGAAATAAATAAGATAATTAGCCTGTTCGCCTCTTGTAAAACCTGGCGTCGACTACAGCAGAAATGCGTCGAATCGAAGCGAGTCGCATTTATTCCTAGTGCGTCCATCTCTGAAGAATCGAATCTAATTGTTCATTCACCGCAAATTCTTCATCAAAATAGGTCGATAGATCGTTTTGCGTCATGAACAGCTCGGATGAAGAGATGTTTTATTTCATCGTGATAATGTGGATCTTCATGATGAAACAGTACAAATCTGGATATTGTTGGACCAGTGATATCAATAGTTCTTCATTAATTTTTATTTAAACAAAAGATTTTTACGATAACGAAATAGAAATTAATAAAAATACGTTGGCGCGCATTCACTTCTCCGCGTCGATTGAAGCGCGCCGTGTTGAATCGAATCGCACCGATGAAGAAATTCGCCTGTCAAGCAATTCGTGCGGTCGATTCAATTCGGCGCGCCGCGGCTCGTCGCTAATGAACGCAGTTTCATAGTAAATATATGACTTTCTGCGATTCGATTCGACTCGGCTCGGCGAGCCTAGTGGACCCTGAGCCTTACGCTCCTCTTATTATTTTATTGTTTTCTTTATATTGTGTTGTCAAATGCTTATCTTCTAATATACAGGGTTATTTTTCAAAGAGTAGCCAAATTTTAAACTTAAATTCAAATATATAAATAATGATATACCGTTATTGCAGTTTTCTAAAATGCGAGTAAATAAGGCTTCTACTTTTGTTTCAAATTATCTCAAATTGAATGTGATTTATGGGCAACAACTAGGTGTACGCGCGCTAATCTGTGTGCGATTCAATTCACATGCCAACCGATAGACCCTTACTATTGTGTGCGTGCAGTAAAATCAGTTAAAATAATGTTTTACCACGCATTTTGAATTTAAAAGATAAAAGGACAGAAAGTTTGAGATTTTTGAAATTAATTTTCTTCACCATTTGCCTATATTACATATTCTGAACCTTCTCTGAAAATTTGGCCGGTTATTAGAAAATTTTATATGTTTGCTAAAACAAATTAAAAATAATGAATTTAGTCAATTTTGTTTTATAAAATGTTTAACCCTTTTTAGACCGCAGCAGTATAATAATTCACCGGTCCACACAGGTGGATTTACGATTACAATAGCAGATGTAAACACTTCTGTCGTTGCCAGTTAAATAAACCTTACCATTTGGATAAAATTTCCAAATCTTATAATGATTAAATGAAGTATAACGCTTGATAATTAAAAATTTGTAAAATTTGAAAACATTTTACAAATTTTACAAATTAAAATGTATACTCACAGTTTCTGCAACTGAAACTGTTTACTTCAGTCTGAAATGGAAACTAAAATAAGTGATGGAAACGCTTGACTCATTTACACAATACTTAGGACACAATGCTATAACCGTTTATAAAAATTTAATTTTTATTGTTCGTATTTTATGCGCTACCATACCGTTGATCAGGTTGCGCTAAAACTTTGTCAACTTATTGCTTGCACTTGGGCAAAAGTTATAGGCATAGTATAATTAACCTACAGTTGGTGGCGCGCGTATTATATATCATTCAATTTCAATGAATGTATTATCATTCCTAATTAAACAATATAACTCTTCGAAACTTAAAACGATATTCAACAATTATTATAATTGTTATATATAACAACTATAACAAAAAAAAAAACAATTATTTCTTCTGGGGCAGCAATGCGCTGGGTACTAGCTAGTTCGTTATATAAAAAGATAATTGTGCCGCGAACCATAGTTCTTTTATTTATTATAAGCACATACCACAACCTGAGGAAGATCAAAATACAGTGGCGCCCAACTCACGCCACAAATTATTATGAAAAATATAACATATAATTACATAAACACTCAGGCCAATCACCCAGAGGGGTAGGCAGAGACTATGGACTTCCATTTGGCACGACCCTGACTCACCTCTCTCACTTCCTCCACATCCATATACCTACATACACGCTCGTCGGTTAAGGGTACTCTTAATTTGGCCCATTTTCAATATATCACCAATTTGGTCTTTTGGACACATTCTTACTTTCCACAATAGCTTGTAGAGCTCCATTCACTCTATTTCCTGCGTTCACTCGTCGTTCTATATCCTTATCATATCTACCATCCCTGCTAAATACACATCCCAAATACACAAACTCATCTACTTGCTCGACCAACTTCCTTCTATTCTTATTTCACATATCGTTTTACTTTCTTCTCTTTCAAAATCATAATTTTCGTCTTACTTGCGATCACTTTCATTACCTTTTCTTTTAATGACCTGTTCATTAATGTAAGCATCATTGCAACTCGGCCGCCGACGACGCAAGTATGACTTGATCATCGGCGTACAAAGGCATTTGACGGTTAGCTCACCCATTCTTAACCCGCATTCTTCAACTTTCAAATTTTCAAACAACTGTCCATAAATAGTTTGAACAGCCACGGGAAGCCACACAACCCTGTCTGACACCTTTGGATGCCAAACCAGTCCGAGTAGGCCCGTTGATCCTGGAAACAAGCACTGGAGTCCCTATACAGAGACTTCAATGCCTGTGTTGTTATGAAAAGTGATATAAAACATTTGAATTTCACTACAACCACGTGTACTAGGTTGAAAACATTATGATTGTAATATAATGGCCATAATAAATTTAGCGCGAGTTCATTCTGCGTCAATTCTATAGCGGATTATTCGAAAGGCAAACATCAAACCAGTTCAAATCTGGAAAAATCTAGATTGACTTTCAACCGAGTTATAAAATTTTAAGAATATTTTATAAACATTTGTGAAATATTAAGACTTTAAATTGTTACCTGTCGTATCGCACTCTACCTACTGAATACATACCGTGTTCTACGTTACTTACGGATTGTTTTAACCGTGTCATAATGCCGTTGGTGCAAGCAGAAACGGGAGGCGAAGCACAAACTCAGGCAGAAGAAAACTAGGTATTATTCGGACGACAACAGTGAGTTACAACACGCCAACAGTCTGAGACTAAATCACATGATAATTAAGGCAATTGTATCGATGAGTCGAACAAAAGAGCAAAGCAACAATGATATCTCCAGAGCGGTACTGTATATGTCCCGTGGCTTGAAAACTTCTCGAAGAGCACTGCACGATTTGATGGTATTTCACAAAATAATGAACTAGAAGAACATAAGAAAATCTAAAATCGAATAGAGAACAAGAGGAAATCTTCGTATCTGAAAAATTCCTAATATTTACAGGACATGTGAAGTCTGTTCATTCGCACTGAACCAGCACGGCGGACGTCCCTCGCTTCATTTTTCTTCACCTTTTCAGAAATAAGTGGTAACTATATCTCACTATGCATCAATGGGTCGGCTCGACTGGGGGAGGACCTCGCTCTCACAGAATACCAGCGTAAAATAGCAGCCAGAGACTCTTTTTACTGGAAATGAGGCATTCCATCTTAGTCCTCAGGGGTGACAACGCATCTGCATTTTGATTCTTTATAGGCGATAAATGTAGATGTCTATGGGCCACAGCATCCACTTACAATCTGGTGCACTGGTGCTCGTTTGTCACTCTTATTCTATAAAAAAAATCATGACACTGCTTAGTGGGATATTAGTTTCCTTTACTATTTTATTGTTACAATTTATTGAAGATATTTTGCAGCCGTAATTTGACTGCAGCACAAATGGATCAGCTAGACACTGGTACGAAAGCGCTATTACAACACCAAACTGACGTAAACGACCTAAAACAACCAAGGACTTAATTACACTCTTAAAGTTTCAGACCTCTATACCACTACTACTTTGGGCACTCCTCAGGGTGAGCCATTCGCCTGATGGAAAATGCACTCTTCCAACGACCAAACCTAATGCTGCAGTGTTTGGAATTATGAGGGATGAGAAACTGAAACCTCTTTTGCTGGTAACGAGGCATTACATCTAGTCTTCAATGGTTACATCTTCAAGCTTTTGTTACGTCACATTAAGCTAAATAGTATATTAACTGAAAGACACGTAATCACAGACTGCTTATCTCGAGCCGTGAGAGATAATATAAAATAAAGTGGTGAAAGCTTTGATGTTTGCCTAATTTACCTAAATCATTCATTTATTTTTATAGTTTATTTCTACGATATGTTTGAGATTTTTAAAATAATAGAAAAAGATAAAAATATAGGCCGACGGTTTAACTGAGAGAGTTCACACTAAATTTATTATCACTATAATTTAATAATAGACTAAGTTAGCACTTGTAATTATCTATCATAAGGAAGATCTTCATCATAAGAAATACAGTTAGAATTACTAACTCAGTCAGTTATTAAATTGTGATTATAATAAATTTTGTGTTAATTCTTTCAGTTAAGAGGTCGGTCTATAATCATGTTAACTATTTTGTATAAGTACTTAGGAACTTACTACTACTATTTGGGAAAGATGGATAAGATTGTGAACTACGGAGCGGACTCTTGGTAATAGCAGTTGATAAGGGAGACCTAGAAAAATCATACGACTACGAGATAACCTGTTCATTTACTTGTTAGTCATACATGGTGTGAAAAAGGCAGAAAATCGGATGTCCTCTTTTTATTCCATTTTTCCGAAGTATTTAACAAAATAAATGTTCTAGGAGAACTTACTTGTACTGTCCAAGTTATAATAAAACATGTCATTATTTAATATTTGGTATTGAATGACTACTCCACAATCAGAATAATGTCAAAAATTTCCAATTACGACGTCTTTACATTAAAAAAATAATTTTGGTTTTCTTTCTTTTTCTTTTTCTTTATAACGTTACCTCCAAACCAGAATTTTCTCCTGTATCGTAGGGGCGTTTACATACATAAATTTCACTCAAAATTTTATTTTGCTCATTAAACTCCTAGCGAATCTCCTCGGATAACTTTTTGCGAATTCTTCAATGATTTGGGCAGGTTGTAGGCTGCCAGATATATCTTGGTGTATTTACATGGCAGCCAAAACGTTCAACCTGTCTTACGTCACTGTCGTACAATGGTATGATTTCATTAGATTGAGCGAAGAAAACCTGGAGCTCCACATTATTAGTGGATAAAGCGACAGTTTGTAAAAGAATTTTGAAATTTGAGAAAAACGATTTTCAGCGTAAGCAGTGCGTGGAACCACTAGCCTTCGTTCCGGCTCTGTAATAACAGCAAACATAACAAGTTGTAATCTAAGCCGAGAATCATATAATAACTAAATCCACAACTTTCCAACAACTAAACTAACTCTTCAGAACTACTTTACAAGATTGCCAATAATACTTTAAAGGAATAACACTTTATAAGATTATTGATCGGTTTTAGGTAAATAACGCAGTATAAATGAAATTCACAGTTGCGGAGGCCGTCGAGTGAAAAGTTTGTCTAAAATAAATTCAAACCGAGCAAACCCGATGATTGATATTATATGGTATTAAATCATTTATTTACGTAACATTCAAATATATACAATATTTATCACCATAATAAATAAACTAAAACTAAAAACTTAAATTATCATACAGTCCTACTCCCCGCACTATATACTTAGCTTAAAGATGTTAAAGATTAGTTACCTAGTTTGAAGAGCACCCTCCCTCAATTCCGAGCACTATCCCCGTCACCACTAATCCCGGCACTTGTGTTGGCACAGGTTTTGGAGGTAGTGGTGTTCCAGCATCACTAGAGAGGGCTACCAGCCCTCTTATCACCAACAGTGACGACTACTAGCGGATACAGTTAGGAACTTCACCGCACGTGGACCCCACGGATCGATAGTGGCACAAATATGTAGTCATCTCTTAAAGTCTCCTATTTGCGCCACTTACTTAGTTGTGCTGCCTCTGACGCCGCACTGGCTCCAAACAAGATACCCCTGAGAAGAGAGGCTACCAAAGTCAAAACTTTGGGTTTCTTACCAACGTCTCTAAGTATTCCACAAGGCTTTAAAACCGATCGAACATTTATAGACATACAGAGACGAGAGCTCTTCGAATAACATCGTTCAAAGAACCGTGACAACCTATCACCACTTTTCTATCACGTAAGTCCGTGAAGCCCAGATGAGGACGACAAATAGGAGGTGATTTGTCAACCTCATCTGGGTCAACATCATCTCAACTCTTAGTCGGATTACCTACCACTATGCGCAAGCTTTCCCGTCAAGCAATGTGCCGAGATTACTTGATCCACTAATCCCAACACCACTACACTAGGTAAGACACACCACCGTCGATAATCTGTCAAAACGACTGCCAAGCGTGACAATTAAGGCAAACCCTCCTTACGATGGTAGAGACCTGTGTCCAGCAGACTTTTACGAGCTGATGGAGATGATGGTGAAACGATAGTAGCCTAATATTTAACGGTGCGGACCGCGAATTAAAAGTCGTGTTTTCGATTTCGCCATGACTAGAGTCGTGCACCACTCCCACCACAATAACTTAAAGCTTACTTTAAGTAGTTAGTAGTGTAAATAGCTTGTATTTATTTTTATTTAAAGAAAAATTACCTACATATTTTAACAATTTCTCCTCAAATAGATCTCGTTGGTACCGCATGATCATTAATCCTCGTGTAATGGTCTATGAAATTACTCGTCTGTACTGCTTGCTTGAACTAGATATTTGAAACACGAGTATCGTAATTTAAAATGCTTAGCATGTAATTACACGAACACATGGCAGCTGTTATAGAGGGTAATTAAAAGTATGATTACATTATAACAGTGTTAAAAGATGTATTATCCATCCATTCCGAATCCATCTCACTTCAAAGGCTGTGCTGTGGGCCGGAATTAAAGATATAATAACTTAAATTAGAAATTTTAAAAACCCCTCAAAATAAAAAGTGCTGATGATCTTCAAACGGCTGAACAAGTTTCCTTGAAACACAGCTAAGAACACTCTCGATTAAGACACCTTTCAAATGAGAAAAAACTTAATCAAAATCGGTTCATCCGTTCAGAAGCTATGATGCCACAGACAGACACACAGATACACACTACAAACTCATGGCACCCCTCTGTTTTCGCCGGGGGTTAAAAATCTGAGAAATAATAGTAGGATTATTCAAAAATGATCATCATCATCATTACAGCCCATCACATGTTCATTGCTAAACATAAGCATACCAAAATGCAATGCCTGAGCCACGTGCATCCATCGACTTCCCGCATCTCTTACTACGTCGCACAACAGTAAGAGGCCACCGGTGACACTCAAGAACCTTTCTTCCACATCAGTTATCGGTTCTTCGAGCGATATGCCTGACCCATTTCCATTTCAGCTTGCTAATCCGTTGGGCTTTATCGGTTACTCTGGTTCTACTGTGGATATCCTCATCACGAAGTCTATCACGTAGAGAAACTCCGATTGTAGTCTTCTCCATAGCTCGCTGAAGGCCCTTGAGCTTCCTCATACTGGCAATATTGAACCACGTCTCAGATCTATACGAAATCGCTGGCAACGCGCTCTAGTTCTACAAACAGTGTAGAAGCGGTGTGAAAAAAAGAATATTCACTATCGCCCCGTAGGTGTCGTGAGAGGCGACAAAGGAAAACAAACCATGAAGTGGTCAGCGACGTATCCCTAATAGCATTCAGATAATAAAAAATTGCCGTTGCAAACGCGCCTGCCAAGCGCGGCAAATATGGAATTGAATAAAATAGAATAATTTTTAATTCAATATAGATTACAAGTAATTCTTATTGAATGTATTTTTTTTTTCCCACTGATTGACAAAAACCTCTGTCCTGGGAACAACCAGCAAGAAACCCAGCGGGACTTATTTTTTCAAAGTAAAATAATTATACAATAACAGTTTGTACAAACTACTTACAAAACTTACTTAAAAAAAAACAGCTTGAAGAGACCACCTTATTTCCAGGAGTTTATCGACCATGTATTCATCTATATAACAGTAGGGTAATATTGGGGCTTCTGCATCACTCACATCCGTTCGCGATGCAGTTCGCCCCAATATTACACTAAACAGCTCTAATTTCCACTTTTAACTAAGCAGATGTCTTCTCAATTCTGTGTCACTCTTTTTAACTCACAGCGATTTATCATACTCTTTCAAACATTTATTTATATAATCTGACCCTTTCACGGCGTTCAGATAAAAACATTGAGGATAATGTAATGTGTGTTGCATCCATGGATCATCGTAAATCTCCCAATGTCCAATAACTCCAAGTCCAAGAATAGATAGGATATTAAAAACGGCTGCAAGTAGCGATCGCTTCTAGACAACCAATTGACCAATATAAAAGACATCTCCCTGTCGTCCTATAATTAATAATAATATGTAATACCTAAATGCTAACACACTCAATACTATAATAGTTACCCTATATAGATAAGGTAAGTTTAAAAAATAGTTATGTTATTCAATATCTTATTTAATAGCATGCATAAATACTTACTTTAAAAACCCTCGGAAAGGTTCTTATTCATTCATAATTCAAAATCAAGAAGACTGAACACAATGCTGTTTTCATATGGGAAAAATATGTTATTTGCTAGGTATGTTTGTATATCTGGGCAGGCGAGCCCTAGGGCTGGAGTCTCAGTTGATCTACCATGGTAAAGTCTCCCTGAATCATATGAAAAATCCAACATCGTTATGTTAGTCTACCTATTAAAGTATTGGTCTACTAAAAACTCATCAATCAAACATGTGCGACAATTGCAAAAATATGTAATGTAGCCTTTAATAATATGTTGTGATCGATATGTAGATCAGAAATATAATTTTCAAGTAAGTATAATAGCGGATAGTTCCGCTGATATCAGCCTCAACATGTGCTAAGTGAAATGTAATGCGAACTGATCAACTCGAAATGATAATATGAATATAATCATAACTTGAAACAGTTTAAACAATTACACTGCGTCCATATGTGTTTTAGAGTAACCAACTATATCAGCGAGAGTCAGATTATTGAATCCCACACCGTCGCATCGTGTCTGGAAATGTAGAGCTGTTTAGTGTAATATTGCGGCGAACTGCATCGCGAACGGACGTCTGATGCAGAAACCCCAATAAGATTGGGGCGAACTGCATCGCGAACGGATGTGAGTGATGCAGAAGCCCTAATATTACCCTACTTATAACAAGAACCAATTTTAATAGAGTTTTTGTTTAAAAAAAAATTTAAACTTGGTAATAGAGGCCTCGTATAGTTTCTGGGAATTTGCTGTAAAAGCGTATACATTGCATCACGAATTAATTACTGACTCTGTGGAGTCGAGATACTAGTATCACTAGCTTGTGTTTGTTCCTCGTGTTTACAGGGTGTATATCACTTTTTTATGCCAAGCTATCCCCCCATAAGCATTGACAGAAAGAAAAGGCCCTCAAACGCCGGCGGCCCCACTATTCCTGGCTACGGTGGCGAACATGGTAACGGCGGGGCAGGGGTGGTAAGAATTTTTGGTGGAGGTTCGATTGCCACCTAAGTCGACTCGACCTAGCAACATTTAATAATTATTGTAACCAATATGCCTTCCAAACTTAACGGATGCTTGAACTTATAGGACAGGATAACATAAGATGTTATTTACTTAAATGGTCTAAGATAATTTGCCTATTAGCAAATTATAGACACTGTTATTGTTATAGAATGATGTGTTCTCGTATAATTGGTGGTACATAGTAGTTTATAGATGTAAGGCATGTGATAGACGTAAGTTAATATGTACAACTGTTGGAGATCCATACAAATTAATTAATAAATATGCATTTACGTGGTACAAAATAAGATAGCTTTAGTATTTTCATCTTGTTCAAGGTTGTTGCCTTTTTTTCATTCGATAGGCACCGCAATTGATTTGCCATTTGCGAAACAAAAAACGTTGTTGATAAATTCATTTAGTCTGTGACTTAGTAAAATCAAGGATTTTGATTAATCCGGTTCGTATAGTACTTATTTATATCAATGAACGTTAATTGAAGCTTCATTTGGCATCTTAACAACAAAAACGTAGTCTTAGCTTAGTAACGTAGTTCTTGCCTTATTTGAAAATTAAATTGGAAAAGCGAGACAAGTGTATTGACACCTTTATGTAGAATTGTAGATTCTCTCTATGCATACTTATGTATGAAATTACTCTAAGGAATAGGCATACATAGTAGAGTCATGCTGTAGCTACATTGTAGTTTTAGCACAAATGGGTCGAATCGATCGCGGAAGAACGACACTCTCACAGAATATCAGTGTAAAATAGCAGCTCAATGCTGCTGTGTTTCGTATAGTGAGTGTTACGAGGCATTACATCTTAGTCCTCAGAGATGACAACGCATCTGTATTTTGATCCTTAATCGAGGATATATGTAGATGTCTATGGGCCACAGCATCCACTTACTATCATGTGAGCTGTGTGCTCGCTCGTCATCATTACAAACTGTATTTTTTTTACAGAATAAGGATTCTGTAAAAAAATGCAGTTTGTAATGATTAATTCACGTACGTAGTTTTATGAATGTGACGACAGTTATCACACATGGCACGTCTTCGTCACACTCGTCGTACATTCGTTTTCATTTTTCATTGATTTTACTTAACTAAGTACGTTACTACGTTTTCAGGAATTTGCGTGATACTGATACTTCTCAATTGAATAAAAAGTTATTTCTCTAATTTTGTTATGTTCTTCTAATAACATGAACATACTGGTCTATTATTTGTGTTTATTTCTAATTTTTGTTCATTTGTTCTGAACACATTTATTTTAAATAAGTTTTTCGCATGTCACGAACAGCAAAATATGTGGAAACAAATATTGACTCTGTATCCATACGTCTTACGCATGTTTTTAGCAAAATAAATGATTGATTGATTGATTAATTGATTGACTTCACTATGCCTTTGTGTGAAAATTCTTACAAGAATGATACTTTACTAAATTTTAAGTTCAAACTGTTCTAAGCCTGGATAAAGTATGAAGGAAGCATCAATCTGGTAAAATTATACAAATGTATTTTATGGTTTGTAAAATCAATATTCGAATGCAGGAAAAAGGTTAAGTAGTTGAAATAAATAAGATATCAGACAAATAGCCTGTTCGCCTCTTGTAAAACCTGGCGTCGAGTACAGCAGAAATGCGTCGAATCGAAGCGAGTCGCATTATTCCTAGTGCATCCATCTCTGAAGAATCGAATCGATTTGTTCATTCACCGCAAATTCTTCATCAAAATAGGTCGATAGGTCGTTTTGCGTCATGGACAGCTCGGATGAAGAGATGTTTTATTTCATCGTGATAATGTGGATCTTCATGATTAAACAGTACAAATCTGGAGATTGATATCAATACTTCTTCATTCATTTTATTTAAACAAAAGATTTTTACGAAAACGAAAAATTAATAAAAATACGTTGGCGCGCATCCAACCTCCGCGTCGATTGAGGCGCGCCGAGTTGAATCGAATCGCACCGGTGAAGAAATTCGCCTGTCAGGCAATTCGTGCGGTCGATTCAATTCGGCGCGCCGCGGCTCGTCGCTAATGAACGCAGTTTCATAGTAAATATACGACTTTCTGCGATTCGATTCGACTCGGCTCGGCAAGCCTAGTGAACGCTGAGCCTTACGCTTCACTCTTATTATTTTAATGTGTTTTCTTTATATTATGTTGGCAAATGCTTATCTTCTAATATACAGGGTTATTTTTCAAAGAGTAGCCAAATTTTAAACTTAAGTTCAAATATATAAATAATGATATACCGTTATTGCAGTTTTCGAAAATGCGAGTAAATAAGGCTTCTACTTTTGTTTCAAATTATCTCAAATTGAATGTGATTTATGGGCAACAACTAGGTGTACGCGCGCTAATCTGTGTGCGATTCAATTCACATGCCAACCGATAGATCCTTACGAATGTGTGCGTGCGCAGTAAAATCAGTTAAAATAATGTTTTACCACGCATTTTGAATTTAAAAGATAAAAAGGACAGAATGTTTGAGATTTTTTGAAATTAATTTTTCTTCACCATTTGCCTATATTACTTATTATGAACCTTCTCTGCAAGTTTGGCCGGTTATTAGAAAATTTTATATGTTTGCTAAAACAAATTAAAAATAATGGATTTAGTCAATTTTGTTTTATAAAATGTTTAACCCTTTTTAGACCGCAGCAGTATAATGATTCGCCGGACCACACAGGTGGATTTACGATTACAATACCAGATGTAAACACTTCTTTCGTTGCCAGTTAAATAAACCTTACCATTTGGATAAAAATTGCCAAATCTTATAATGATTAAATGAAGTATATCGCTTGATAATTAAAAATTTGTAAAATTTGAAAAACATTTTACAAATTTTACAAAAGTATACTCACATTTTCTGCATGTAGTTTTCTGAAACTGTTTACTTCAGTCTGAAATGGAAACTAAAAATAAGTGATGGAAACGCTTGACTCATTTACACAATACTTAGGACACAATGCTATAACCCTGTATAAAAATTAATGTTTGTTTGTTCGTATTTTATGCGCTACCATACCGTTGATCAGGTTGCGCTAAAACTTTGTCAACTTATTGCTTGCACCTGGGCAAAAGTTATAGGCATAGTATAATTAACCTACAGTTGGTGGCGCGCGTATTATATATCATTCAATTTCAATGAATGTATTATCATTCCTAATTAAACAATATAACTCTTCAAAACTTAAAACGATATTCAACAATTATTATAATTGTTATATATAACAATTATAACAAAAAAACAATTATTTCTTCTGCGGCAGCAATGCGCTGGGTACTAGCTAGTTCGTTATATAAAAAGATAATTGTGCCGCGAACTATAGTTCTTTTATTTATTATAAGCACATACCACAACCTGAATAAGATCAAAATACAGTGGCGCCCAACTCGCGCCACAAATTATTATGAAAAATATAACATATAAATACATAACCACTCACGCCAATCACCCAGAGTGTAGGCAGAGACTATGGACTTCCATTTGCCACGATCCTGACACACCTCTCTCACTTCCTCCACATCCATATACCTACGCATACACGCTCGTCGGTTAAAGGTATTCTTAATTTGGCCCATTTTTAATATATCACCAACTTGGTCTTTTGGACACATTCTTACTTTCCACAATAGATTGTATATCCTTATCATATCTACCATCCCTGCTAAATACACATCCCAAATACACAAACTCATCTACTTGCTCGACCACCTCCCCTCCTATTCTTATTTCACATATCGTTTTACTTTCTTCTCTTTCAAAAATCATAATTTTCGTCTTACTTGCGTTCACTTTCATTACCTTTTCTTTTAATGACCTGTTCATTAATGTAACCATCATTTGCAACTCGGCCGCCGATGACACAAGTATGACTTGATCATCGGCGTACAAAAGGCATTTGACGGTTAGCTTACCCAACCCAACTGTCCATAAATAGGTTGAACAGCCACGGGGAAGCCACACAACCCTGTCTGACACCTTTAAGGATGCCAAACCAGTCCGAGTAGGCACCGTTGATCCTGAAACAAGCACTGGAGTCCCTATACAGAGACTTCAATGCCTGTGTTATTATGAAAAAGTGATATAAAACATTTGAATTTCACTACAACCACGTGTACTAGGTTTAGAAAATGTTATGATTGTAATATAATGACCACATAATAAATTTAGCGCGAGTCCATTCTGCACATCAATCCTATAGCGGATTATTCGAAAGGGCAAACTTCAAACCGGTTCAAATCTGGAAAAAACTAGATTGACTTTTAACCGAGTTTTAAAATTTTAAGAATATTTTATAAATATTTGTGAAATATTAAGTCTTTAAATTGTTACCTGTCGTATCGCACTCTACCTACTGAATACATACCGTGTTCTACGTTACTTACGGATTGTTTTAAACGTGTCATAATGCCGTTGGTGCAAGCAGAAACGGGAGGCGAAGCACAAACTCAGGCAGAAGAAAACTAGGTATTATTGGGACGACAACAGTGAGTTACAACACGCCAACAGTCTGAGACTAATCACATGATAATTGAGGCAATGTATCGATGAGTCGAACAATAGAGCAAAGCAACAATGATATCTCCAGAGCGGTACTGTATATCCCGTGGCCTAAAAACTTCTCGAAGAGCACTGCACGATTTGATGGTATTTCACGAAATGAATGAATAGAGAAAACAAGAGGAAATCTTCGTATCTGAAAAATTCCTAATATTTACAGGACATGTAAAGTCTGTTCATTCGCACTGAACCAGCACGGCGAACCTCCCTCGCTTCATTACCTTTTCAAAAATAAGAGGTAATTATATCTCGCTATGCATGAATGAGGCGGCTCGACCGGGGGAGGACCTCGCTCTCACAGAATAGCAAATAGCAGCCGGAGACTCTTTTTACTGGAAATGAGGCATTCCATCTTAGTCCTCAGGGGTGACAACGCATCTGCAATTTGATTCTTTATAGGCGATAAATGTAGATGTCTATGGGCCACAGCATCCACTTACAATCTGGTGCACTGGTGCTCGTTTGTTACCCTTATTATATAAAAAAAAACTAATCATTACACTGCTTAGTGGGATATTAGTTTCCTTTACTATTTTTCACTAGACAATTTATTGAAGATATTTTGCGCAGCCGTAATTTCACTGCAGCACAAATGGATCGGATAGACACTAGTGTGAAAGCGCTATTACAACACCAAACTGACGTAAACGACCTAAAACAACCAAGGACTTAATTACACTCTTGAAGTTTCAAACCTCTATACCACTACTACTTTGGGCGCTCCTAAGGTGAGTCATTCGCCTGATGGAAAATGCACTCTTCCAACGACCAAACCCAATGCTGCAGTGTTTGGAATTATGAGGAATGAGAAACTGAAACCCTTTTTTGCTGGTAACGAGGCATTACATCTAGTCTTCAATGGTTACATCGCATCTGTATATTGGTGCAAATGTGTTCATGGAAAATAGAACTCCATAAGCCAATTGCTCAATATTAAAAAAAAAACAAAGTTTTATTAATTTTCCTGCAACGCTTCCCGCGCTTTTCATTTAAAACAATGGATCTTAAACGTGAACATTTGCGCGCTATGATATATTATGATTTTAAATTTGGTTTAACCGAACAATTAAGTTTACAACGGTTACAATCAGCATTAGGGACTCCATCACGCGCAACAATTTTTAGGTGGTTTGCTGAATTCAAAAGGGGTAAAATTAATCTTAAAGATGACCAAAGAACCGGGGCCCCGCAAACAGCAGTAACGGCAGAAAATGTATGGACTACTGAAATTTTGGTGCGAGAAGACCCACGAATCACATATACGGACATCGAAAAGATTGTAGGCATTAGTTCGGGGGCATTCATACCATCTACATCAACATCTTGGGTGAGGAAGCTTTGTTGTCGATGGATCCTCGTTTGCTCTCCAGCGAAAAACAGACTCGTGTGAATTGGTGCCATGAAATGCGTCTACGTTTTGAAAACAGGGCATCTAGGCGTGTTTCAGAAATCGTTACTGGTGACGAGACATGGATCTATCAATATGATACGGAAAATAAAGGCAATCATCGGTATGGGTCTACTCAGAAGGACGATTACCGACAAAACTGCAAAAGACCCGCAACGTCGGCAAAAAATGGTGGCTAGTTTTTTCGCGGGCAGACATTTATCGACTTCAATGCTGGAAAATTGTAGGTCAATCAACTCTGAATGGTATACTACAGTTGCATTACCCAAAGCTTTTCAAGCTGTGCGGGAGAAGACCAAGACTGGGCTTCGGGGAATCATGCTGCATCACGATAACGCCTCTTCACATACCTCCTTAGAACAAAAGCATTTATTGAGGAATCTGATGTTGAAACTCTAAGTCACCCACCCTACAGCCTGACTTAGCTCCTTGTGATTTTTTGTTCCCAAGAGTCAAAGAAAAATAAAGGCAAGATTTTTCAAGCGCCGAAGCCGTAGCTGCCTACGAAGAAGCGATTTCCGACCTGTCAGATTAAGACTGGCAAAGTGTTTTCAGAGTTGGTTTAGGCGAATGGAACTTTGTATAGAGCATGATGGAGAATATTTTGAAAAGATGTAAAATAAATATTTATAGTATATAGAATACTTTTTGTATATCTCAAAAGTTATTGAGTGACCTACGTAGTGTGGTCATTAGGTGAAATGTAGTTTTAATAAAACTGAAGTGCCTAACGAAGTACAGTTGGTGCACCGGATGGTAAGTATCCATAGACCACTGGAGTGGTCCATAGACCACTTATTTTTACACTTATTCTACCTAAGAAAGCCACCTTGCAGTAGCCGACTCTGGTGGAGCTGTGGATGTGTGGAAAAGCATTCTTGTGACCCTGCCATAATTTTACGATGGTGGAACACCATGGGGCTTAGACACAACCCATTCTTGCCAGCACGAGACTTGTGTGTTCTTGCAAAGATGTACCTGAGCTTCTCGTGTAGCTGAAAGTTGCTGGTCTGCTTTAATCCATCCGGAAGAAAGGTCATAGACCAAAGTACAAGTAGAAGTGAGGGATGATGTTTTAATTAACTTCATTCCATACCTATCATCTCTTAAAATTTATTTTATCTGTTTTTGGTTTTTCAGTAGGGACGCTCGAACTCGTATAGCGGCCATCTTGGTAAAGCGATAGCTGTCAAATTTGACAAGAATACTTATTTAGTCTTGAAATTTCACCATGGATCGCTACACGCTTTAAAAACATTGTCGTAAAAATTACCCGTAAAATTGTTATAATTTATTATCAAAATCAGTGCTCTGTTCGCCTAACGTTCCGTGCGTTGCGTTCAATTTATGGCATTCATGGCCGTCTTGCAGAGTCCACAATCCGTCGTTTATGAATAAATTTGAGACAACCGGATCGGTGATCGATGAAGCAGTGCCTATATGTCAAAGAAACGCAAAACCGTTGGAGAATATTGTTGCCGTTCTAGACAATGTGCGAGTGCTTTCTGCAACATCAACTTAGCAAATTTTGCATCAAGACTTGAGTTTTCATCAATACAAAGATCAATTAACTCAAAAGCTAAAACCCAACGACCACAACCAGCGCTGTGTATTCGCTGATTGGGAATGTCCTTTAAAGTAAAATAAAAATTGTGGCCATATTACTTACACAGGTTGTTTTATTTCATTTCAAAGTTCGAGCACTCTTAATGAAAAACCCTGTACAACATACTTCCAAGGAAGATATCTAATTATAAGAACAAATAACTAGTGACGTCATTGTTCGAAATGCCAACACGACGCTTGGTACGGTGAACGCAGTTTCATTCCATGTGAAAGTTTGAAGTTACAAACACTTCATTGCAAAGCCGATCCAGTAGAGGCTTCCCACATATCCCATTAAGGATGAATAAAACAAATAAAAACAAAAAACAAGTTTTATTAACTAATATTTAAGTTAACTGTAAAACGCGCGCTCCATCGCTCGGCTGGCACACGAAGAACACGGGATTGCCATTGTATTCCGATAGGATTTTTCTTTTCACATCATCCACCTGTTCCCTGTACACCTGACAACAAAACAGGAATGAACTTACAAACGTGCTTATTTTCTAAGCGTGAAAATTGTATATCGTGATGTTTATGCTTCATTGATGATAACAGTTCGCCTCAAGGGTCGGAAACCGGTAAAATTTTCAAACCGGTTTGGCTTGCAAGTACATGTGAACGAAATATTAAGGTTTCGTTCCAACGTAACTATAATTTAACAGTATTTTCAAATAAAGTTCCCATTGTGGTTGTGTTCATTAACCGTTATTGAATACTATTTTTCGTTCTTTTAGATTTAAGGCAAGGCGGGGATAGGGAATCCACCGACCCGCGCGCCGCCGCGCCACACACGCCAGTGGCAGCGGCGAATAGCTACAAAGTCACGTCGCACAGACAATTATATTACTTTTCTTGAGTGTATAGGTATCGTGATTCAAAAACCGGTATATTTGTTTACAGAACAAAATGAATTCCGGTTTTGTTCTGAACTATAACGTTAACACAAAACCGTTATTAACCTTCATTAACCGTTATTTTCAAACCGGTTCCGGGCCTTGGTTCGCCTAACATTCTTTGTAATGTACCGTGAATTGTTATGATAAATTATTATTGTCATGTTTATGAGAAAGGCCGTTGTATTGGTGTCAATAAAGAACATTAATAATATTTATTTATTTATTTATTTATTTAGGTACACAAAACAGAATAACACCAAAACATGAACAATTGAAGATAATAAATACAAGGTTACAATCTGGATGGTATTCCAAAACATGTACACAACATGATAATAAGTAACAGTAACGATTTTACAGCACAAATAATTATAACCTTACTTATAAAATAGTATACTTATGAGCTTATGTTTTGAAAATTAAATCTATACTAAAAATAATGTTCATTTACTTATACATTTAAATTTAAATTTTAAGCCTTGAATGCCTTATTTACAAAATATATCTAATACGGATTTTTGAAATTGTTTAGTTTGTTATTAAAAATGTCTATATTTTACTATTATTAATCAATAAGTCATTATATAGGCGACACATTCTTACAAGAGGTTGTAATAGGACGTATTATTTTATAGACTTGCAAAGCGAAAGTATTTAGGAAAGTATACCGACGATGGGGCTTAGTATTAATCTTGACAAATGAAAGGAGGGTGGGGAATCCATAAAGGAATGAATAATTTTGAAAGGCAAGTCATATCCTGATATTTACACCGAGTTTGTAGTGATATAATGTTAAACTTTTCAGTTTCTCTTCATAAGAGGGCAGACTTCTATTTAAACCGTACCTATAGCAGAGGATTGATAAAATTTCTTTTGAACACGTTCAATACAATCTACGTGGACAGCGTAGTATGGAAACCAAACAATTATGTTGTACTCTAAAATACTGCGTACTAGGGAACAGTACAAAATAAGAAAGCTTCGTGGATTTTAAAAGTCTTTGCAGTTCTAAATATAAAGCCAAGAAGTTTGGTACTTTTAGATATCACATGATCGTAATGATCGTGGAACGTAAGCTTTTCATCAAACAGTATTCCAAGATCCTTAACTACGGTTTCCTATCAAGTACCTGTCCATTTATTTTATACTCAAATGTAAGTCTGTGCTTTTTGTTACCAAATGATAAGACAAAACATTTTCTCGTATTCAGATGCATTAGGTTTTCTTTACAATTATGAATGGAGTCTAAATTCGACTGAAGATTGAACGAATCGCTGAGTGTATCGATAACGGAAAATAGCTTCAAATCATCTGCATACAACAGGCATGGACATGTCAATTTATCAATGAGATCGTTAATAAACGTAATAAAAAATAAAGGACCTAAATGGGACCCTTGGCACACCGATGTCACAGAAACGGGTGAGGATTTGAAACCTTTTATAGTAACTAACTGACTTCTCCTGTTGAGGTATGATTCAGTCCATCTTAATAGACTCCCATGTATTCCGTAACATGCTAATTTGATACATAAAATATTATGATTTACTCTATCGAATGCTTTTGAGAAATCAGTATATATGCTATCAACCTGTTTTCTCTTATGAAAGCACTGCAAAGATAGTGTTTGTATTCAAGTAAATTAGAAGTCGTCGATCTGTTCTTAATGAAGCCATGTTGTCGAAGCGATAGGAAGGTTGAATATGATGATAAAGACAATCATACACCAATGATTCAAACAATTTACCAAGGCAAGACAAGATGCTTACGGGTCGATAATTTTCGCAATTTGATCTGTCGCCGGATTTATAAATCGGAACGATATGAGCTATTTTCCATACTGATGGAAAGATACCTGCCTTAATGGATGCATTAAATATAATACACAGGGATTACTTAATTCCTTGCCGCATTTCTTAATGAATAAAGGAGGAATACCATCTGGTCCAGAGCCTTTTCTTTGGTCTAATTTCACAATCTTTTGCTGTATGTCGTCTTGTGTGATTGCGATATCACTTAGGGTACAATTACTACGATTGGATAATTCATTGTGAGAATATAAGATAGTCTCCTCTGGGTTTGCAAAGACAGAACTGAAATAATTAGAAAAGCTCACATATTTCTTTTTCATCGGAAGAGATGTGATTACCATATTTCATCGTTTTGGGAATACTATTAGCATTATTTTCTTGTCATTGACAAAACGCCAAAGAATTTTATGTCGTCATCTAAAGAAGATTCGACTGACGAAACAAAATTTTTATAGTCATTACTAATAAGTTTTTACATCTGTTGCGTAACATGGAAAATGTATCATAATCGAGGATTCTTATATTTTTGAAACGACGATGATATTTTAGTTTTCTTCTAGCTTTGCCTTAAAGCAGGTGTGAACCATACTGGATAGTTGTTTGTGTCAATTTTGGTCATAGGTGTATGTTTTGCAATAATATTCTAAGCTCTGCGTAAAATGCGTCAGTCATACTATCAATATCTTTATGAATTGACAAGATATTATGCCATTTAACTGATTTTAATTCAAGATTTATTTTTGAATAATTGCTTTTGAAAAAATTTGGTCGTTTTTGTTTTTTGTTTTTAAAATTATTTGAGTTTATTTCAACAAGATTAATATCTGCAACTAATGAGGGGTGGTGGTTATCTAAGCGGCTCAATGGCTCCACTTCATAAACCTGAATGCTATTCGAACTGAAAAGAATTAGGTCTAAAAATCGTCCGTTGTTATTTGATATACTGTTATAATTATCAAGGTTACATATTCTAAGGGTATCACAAAGCAGATTAGCTTTTTGACCTCGCGGATGAAGAGAATCATATAATTATACTGTGATGATTTAGACCAGTGAACGTCGGGTATATTAAAATCCCTATACAAAGAAATTCTTCTGTGTTGCGATAACGCATAATTACGTTTGACAGTTTGTAAAAATTTATCGATGCAGTCTAAAAGCAGATCTGGCGGAAGATAACAGAGACAAATATTAATAATTTTAACATTAGTGGCTTTTGGCAATATGCTGATCCACAAGTCTTCTAGTTCACTATTCCAGGAAGCTTGATAAATAAAATTTATTTCTTTTTTAACGGCAATTAGAATTCCCCCGCCCTCAGATTTACGTGCATTTGATTGATATCTGTCGCGCCTTACAACATTATAGCGAGTGTCAATGAATTCACCGTCAAAAACAGTGCTATTTAAGTTTGTTTCAGTTATACAGATAATGTCGTAATCATTATTAAGTACATTAAGATAGAACTCTTTTGATTTTGATCTTAACCGATTAACATTTTGATAATAAATTAACATTATACAATATTAAAATTCCCAAATACATAAACCAAATATAGCAACAAAAAAAAAAAATTGAGAAAAATTGAGATATTATGACAGCTTGTTTAAGAATTCCATATTTCTAATGTGTATGCAGGCCGCAGTGTCTTCCTTACGAATGTATATACGTCCGAACTTAACCCATACATACTTATATTTCTTCTCCTTTGCAAATTTTCTAGCAGCAGCATGAAGAGCCTTACATTCCGGAGAAAGATGTTCAGTCACATAAATTTTTCGCTTTTCGCAATTTAATCCGATATTGTTGGTATTCAAGGGATTCTCTTTATTGGCTTTATTATAACGATAACATGCGGAGAGAACTTCGTCCCTTAAGCGTGGGTTAATGAGTGTTACAAGAATATTTCTAGGGCGTTCGGAGGAGATGTCGTATTTGGCAACTCTACGGCAAGAGTGAATGTTCTCATCATCTATTTGAATATTTACTGTTTTACACAGGTTGCGGAATAACAGCATTGGATTTTCGGTTCGACTTTCTGGTACTAACTGAATTTCTAAATTTTTGCTACGGGAAATTTTTTCAATTGATGTTAAACGATTAGTCAGAACATTAATCTCCTTTTGAAATCGAAGAGTTTCAGATTCTAGGTGTTTTATTATGTGACTCTTATTTTCAATTTCTTGCTTTAGGGAAGACTGTTCATCACATATAAAGTTAGTGGTTACAGTAAAGTCGTCTTTAAGCTGCTGCTGACCGAGTCCATCTCCCTTGTACTAGGTTTTTGACGTCATCCTTCAATGCTATTCTAAAACTTTCCACGAAATCCGATAAATAATTATTCAGTTTTTTATCCAATAAGGTACTAATTTTACCCATGGTGACGAGATTGTCGTCGTTTGAGGAAAATAATTGGGAATCGGTTGATGAACAGCTTGAATTTTCAAGGGCGAATTCAATGGTTTCTCTACAGTGGTACAAGCGTTTGTTGTACAGGCGTATTAACATTCGATTGTTTACGTTTAGTTATATTACTACAAGATGGACACATCCACTTTGATTTATATTCAGTAGTTAAAGCCGTAAATTGTTCTTTATTTAAATTTAGACACTCAATATGATATTTTGAATGACACTGATTACATGCTAAGAAGCGGTCAGTGCAAGTAGCTTCTTATTGCAGGCAGAGCAATTCATATTAATTGTTTTACTAATCTCAAACTAAAAATTTCTGTAAATAAAGTTAAAAAAGACTTCAGCTGTTGGGATTCGATCTAACGCCTCTTATACTTATTTTCTTGCTGCGTTAATGCGTAAGCCACAGCGCTAATTGTTCGCTGAGATATTCTTTGAATAAGCGATTCACTTTACGAAGATAAATGATTGTTGAATAATGTAAGTGACGTGACTAATTTATTGCATACCCGTTGCAAAATAAACAACTGACTGCAACTTTTAAAAATGACAGTGCTTCTCACACTTTTGGCGTATTTCTATCACAATTTTACATGAAAACACTGAATGATTTAACCACTCGAACACTAATAAAACACTGCATCCATTGATATTAATTTTAAGTAAGTTTAAACAATACACACATTTATTTTATTTAAAAAAAACTAGGAGTGAACGAAACCGTTACTGTCAGCGATCACGGCGGGAGGAATGGATTCTCGAGAATAGATTCTCAGTTAAAGTATTTGATTAATAACATAAGTCTTGGCAGATATATAAGTACACTTTATTAAATTGAGAGAGCTCGTAAACCTTTTTACAAAAACGAATGACAAATGCGCACAGATTCCACCTGGTGGTAAATGGATGCTGTGGCCCATAGACATGTACATCGTTTAAGAATCAAAATGCCGATGCTTTTGCACTCCTGAGGACTAAGATGAAATACCTCTTTTCCAGTAAAAGGGGTCTCCGGTTCTCTACACTGACTACACGAAACACAGCAGAATTAAGCTGTTATTTTTACGCTGTCATTCTGTGAGAGCGAGATCCTTCCCCGGTCGAGCCGACCATCACGTGTAGATTTATATAAATAGTCCCTTACATCGTTATGATGATCGAAACAGTGGTGTAGCATAGATTTCTGCCACCTGGAAAAGCGAGAACCAAAAATTATCCCCCTTTAATTTTGAAAGTATGGTATAATTTTTTTAAATCGGCAAATATTTCTCCTATATTATTTGAAAATCAATAAAACAATGTAAATTTTTTACACTTATCTCCACCTAGGCAAGTGTTTGTGTGCATCTCTATTTTGAGAACTTGTAATGCCTTAGTGGTCGTTACATTATAATCAAAATTATTTAGTAATACTGTTTTTCAGTATACTTTAAAATTTTTACTTGCCGACTTTTCTTTCCCAATTGCCGCCCCTGAAATCTGCCGCCTAAGGCTATGGTGCCCCTAGCAGTATACTGCGGTAAGTGGCAATCACAGTATTGACGCTTCACACTTTACATGCTGCTCTACATCCAGATTTGAATCATCATCATCATTGCATATCCATCCATCTATTACAGAACATTTTCGTCCCCATAGACTGCCTCTATTCATATCCCCATATTTGCTTTAGTTGCCACGCTTGGTCGGCCGATTAGCAACTGCACCGTTTTCATTTTTGTTATCAGGAAAATGCTACTGCACGTCTCCTCTTTCAGTTATCCTCTGTCACCTGTTACAACAAGCACGGGACGATATGAGATAGAGGATATTTTTACACCGCCACTACACGGAGGATTACAGATTCATTTACTGCTTATTAACTGAGCTAGTAAAATAGGTAGTAGGACTCCTTTTCTGCCTAGAAGTCCGTCTGAATAGGTAACACACCCAGAGGATTACATCCTTAAAGTAGAATTACAATTCGCTGAAGTGTTAATGAAAACATTTATAGTTGAATAGATATGAACGTTCGCGAGAGTGTTGGGCGATACCCTCGACACACAATTAATCGGGCTTTGTGTCAATTTATTGGGAAAGTCTGTGCTCAGCAGTGGTGACGTCTACCACACACAGTGATGGTGGTTTTTGCAGTCCGTGAACAACTTTAAACATAGACGGTTACAGATGCGTTGTCAACTCTGAGGATTAATTTGGAATTAATTACAGCGTGTGAATATACTAGTGATACCAGTTTCTCGACTCCACAAGTCAGTAATTCATTCTTGGGGCAATGTATGCGCTATTACAACAAGGTCCCGGAAAGTGTACAGGCTCTCTCTATTACCAAGTTTAAATGTTTTATTAAGCTGAAACTGTATAAAGGGTTATTATAGTACAAATGAATATATGATTGATAATAACCCCTGGGAATGAGGTGGTCGCTACCAAGCAGTTTCTAAAATAAATTTTGTACTTAAATAGTTTGTACAACCATTAATGTAAAATTTACTTTTAAAAAGTCCCGCTAGGTTTCTTGCTGGTTCTTCCCAGGACAGAGGTTTTTTCGAACCAGTGGTAAAGTAAAAATGACTTTCAATAAAATTACACATGTAATCTATATTGAATAAAAATTATTCTATTCTATTCTATTCTAGCTCTCTATACCCTTCGGGCTGGAACATAGCAGTGCACGCGCGACTGCTTGGCGACAGGAACAGGTAACAGAACCTACCCAAACAGATTCCTTAGCAGGAAAGGAGTCATACCAGTTTAAAATTAAGCTTTACGGAATATAGACCCTTTTTACTGGACACGAGGCATTCCATCTCAGTCCTCAAGGGTGACAACGCATCTGCATTTTCATTCTTAATTGAGGATAAATGTAGATGTCTATGGGCCACAACATCCACTTACCATGTGTGGACTGTGTGCTAGTTTGTCACCCTTATACTATAAAAAAATATTGAAAGAAATAGGACGATAGATACTCTTAATGCGACCCTATACTTCAGAAATCATAAGTCTATACTTACCAGCGCAACCACGCAGCCACCAAATCCACCACCAGTCATCCGAGCCCCCAGCACGCCGGGCAACGGCCTCATGATGTCCACAAGCTGGTCTAACTCCGGACACGACACTTCCATAAGTGTGCTGAGGAGTCGTGTGACGCATAGAATAATTCCCCTACCTGTAAAATTTATTCCTTAACTATAACATATATACCACTAAATGTTAATCACCAGAAAAAAATAAGGCGTTATACAGTACCGTACACCTACCACATATTATATGAAATCATATACTTTAATTAATTTAATTTGACGAAGTTATACGCTTTTATTTTATTTGAAAAATTCGACTTAAATAAACGCGGTAAAAAAGATCTGTAACATTTTTCACTGAGAATGGTTGTAAGTAAACTATAAAAGTCACGCGCCTACGTCACAGTGAACGAGTGAAGCCATCCACAGTCGAGCGAGTGCCTGCTGTACTGCAATATGTGAGAGGTGTCACTGACAAGATTGGCTACATCTTGAAGCGTGCTTCCATTAAAACATACTTCAAGCCGCCGAAGAAGATTAGTCAGTTTTTACCATCAGTCAAGTGTAATATCCCTCTGCAAGATGCAGGAGTGTACAAGCTTGATTGTGAATGTGGTCTCTCTTATATAGGACAAACTAAAAGATCAATAAAAACCCGCGTTAAAGAACACATAGCTGATGTGAAGAATCGACGCTCCAGGAAGTCTGCAGTCTGTGAACATGTACAGGATCGCCCCCGTCACTACATTAGATTTGATAGACCACATATCCTCGCTAAAGAACACCGATTCCTTCCAAAGATGATTTGCGAGGCTATTGAAATCAAAAAACATCCTAATTCTAATAGAGAAGATGGCTGGGTGCTATCATCTGCTCAGGATCCCGTAATCAATAAAATTAAATTCCAACCCAAGTATACAACTGCAAGACTTTAAGATACTGTAAGTTCATACTGCGTAGATCGGAACAAAAATTAATAATTTTAATCTGGAGGTAGCCGTGGTTAACTATGACATTGGGGCGCCAAACACCTCAGTCCCGCCCCGTGACCATGGGTGCTGTAAAGTGCTCGAAACGTTGATAATATAAAATAAGTTAATATACGCAATAAAATCCGTAAAAACTAGTTTTATTTAATTGTGTTTTTGTTATAAGTACCGTATATACTTTCATATGCTTATACTTTATTATGATTTAGTTATTAAAAAGCTGTTATTTTGACATTACAAAGAGACACTTCAATTTTATTTATTTATATGTAATATATGTTATGTATAGATTATACTTCCCTATTTGAATCGAATTTTGTTCACAATTTTATGGATTTTAATTTTATGCGCGGTACCCTAATTATTTTTCTAAAATAAAAGTAGTCTAAGTTACTCCTAATAACATCAGCTATCTGCCAGTGAAAGTCTCGTCAAAATCGGTCCAGCCGTTTCGAAGATTAGCCGGAACTGTTTTGATTTTTGACGCCTCATGAGCGTTTTTATTTCAAATAAATATTTACAAATCAATAATCAAAATTAATGAAATTTTGATGATAAAAATATATCTTTTAAACGTCTATGAGTCTGATAACAACCAGCAATAGGGATCATCGTGAGGATAAATGGAAACTTTTCAGAAAGATTTATTTCATTTCTGTATTTAATGTGATTTTAAAAGTTAATATGTATAAATTGACAAAGTTTAATGTATTTTAATAAAAATACGTATACGATGCCGACTGTTTATAAAACTTTACCTGTAAGCCTCAGGGCACAAAAGTGTTATTTTATCGCCTGCAATAACAGTAGTTTAAAAATACTTAGTTAGGAAGATATTGGATCTTTAATAAATTATCAATCTGCCCAGAAACGTCACAAAATGGGCAAATCTTTCAAGTTAGCATGCCACTTAGCAGATTCTAAAAAAACGAATATCCAGAATTGGATTATTTCGTTATTTTTGATTATTTTATATTTATATTATTTTATATTGATTTTTATATTGTTAGATTGATTTCGTTGCGTTATAATTTTCTGAAACAATGAAGACAAACAAGTGCACAGACTGACAGCCGTACTAATAATTTTTAACTACATTTTTTATTAATTTATCTAAACAAATGAATAAAAAATACGCTGACTTTATAATTTAATATATCTATTTTTCAAAACATCACTTATTGATTTAGTGTCTAGATTGAGATATACTAACAATTTTATATTGCAAAATCGTCGCATAGCGGCATGTCGAGAGTAGAGCACTCCCACACGCTCGCGCGTTGTGAGGCGTGCAATTGTTTTTTGTTATACTCGTAAGTACCGATATACTTTCATATGCATTTAGTGAAAAGCTGGTATTTTGCCATAACAAACAGACACTTTACTTTTATTTATTTGTATATTAGATATCTGTGTTTTAAATATAGTTTTAGTATAAGCGGTTCTTGCTTTATTAAATTTTATGATAACCACTCAACCGTCCACCCCCGCAGTGATTCTCGCCTCACCTGTCCGCGCATTAAATGTCACTATTTTTTTTACGACCGCGCGATATTGTCTCAACAAAACGATTACTACTGAAAAACTACTATAGCTACGTTCAAATAAAAATATTCTCAAAAGACTCAAAAATTCAAAATTTAATTATGTTAAAAGAAAATTGGTCAAATTAAAAATAAAGGCTGAAAATAACGCTTAAAATGGAATTATTTTTATTTCGAGTTTTACAAGAAAAGTATAATATTTACTGGAGAAATTATTTTATATTATAATAGTACATGATATTCCCTTTAAAATGACACCAATATCAATAATATCTTGTATACTCAATATACATAAGTATATAATGTTTACTCAATATACATTTTAATAAATAAGTAAATAAATAAATAAAAATAAGTTTTAATAATTTCTAGGCACATCTCAACAGATATTTTGTTTATTAATGGCTATCAACGTGTTAATAGTGAAGCATTCTTTTATATTTAGCATTCATTTAACACAAAAAACTGATTAGAATACCTTTTAAACAACATATAATCAATAAACGATGATCGCATATAGTGATTAAAATGTCGAGCTAAATTATTATATGTAAACGTTTTGGAATTGTCGTAATGATACATATTTCCTAAAAAATATATCTTCACAATCAGTTTGATGTACAATAACATTAGAAATAAGGTATAAAAACAGATAAGTTATCACACTTTTGATCGAATTTCTCACATTTTAACAGTCCACAAACAAAAATGGCGTAATTTAATTTTCACTTTTTTTTCTAAATATTTTGTTACTATTATACAGATAAAATTCACTCTCAAAGATGACAAATTTAAAATAGCACCATCTATAATTTTTTACTTAATAACAGCTATATTTTGCGCTGTACACGTTTAACCCGAAAGATGTCGCTAGGTGACTGTAGTCACCATGGACAGGTGAGGTAATATTTTTTTGGGGACTGTAGTCACCGTGGACGGTTGAGTAGATAAGGAAGATGAGCTTACTTCTGATACGGGTGCATTTCACGTTCAAAAGAAGAAATCTACTATTGTATATGTACTTGTAAGACCGTGTTTATGAATAAAAACTTTTTTTATAGATGAAAGTCATATTATACAGCTTGCTTAATATACAAACCAAAAAATTTATTGAATTTCGTTCGAATTTCGACTACTAGACTACCACTGGCTTTTTATATTAATTGATAAACCGGTCAATGTTACTATTTCTTGTCAATGAAATAAAATTAATTTTTCTTTTCCATATCTATTATACGTAATAACGTTAAAATGAAAAATAATACCACCTTAATGTCAAATTATGTCTTCCGAAAGAGCTACTGATTTATTGAATTACTTTTTCTACTTGATGATTCCTCGTTTCGAGACGAGGCACGTGTAAGTTATTAACATTTTAACTAAATATATTTTAGTAGTCTATTTTTTGAGCTTTTTAAATAAAGTAATCTGGGTGACTGAACTTCGTTCAGTGTTAAAATATTATAATTTTCTTAGGGATGGTACTGAAGTAAAATTTCTAAATACAAAATTTTGATCCAAATCATTAGAATAATTGCTTTCTAGAAACTAAGATACTGAATCACAGGAAACTGAAAGGAGACTAAGGGTATGTTCCGATATACACTGTGACCACTATAAGGTGTGACGTCAATTCAGTATACTGTGAAGCCGTTCCTTTTTAGTTTGCTATACTGGTTACTGTTTAAAATGGAACGCACTCCAGTTTACTGTCATCCCCATTTTTCGAAACTGTTTTCAAATGAAAATATTTATCATGTACACGTTTTCTGTTCAACAAGAAACATTATTATTTTAATGTTGTTGCTTTTAAAACTGTCCGAGTTTATTTGAATAACAATATTAATTAATAATAATAACAATCATTCGTGGAAGCTGTTAGATCTCTAAGCGCTGTTATGTTTTTGATCACGTGATCAAAGTACTGACAGCACCTTATCTCGAAAGCGCCAGTGCTCACAGTACAAAAATGGCGGCGATTTATGACGTCATATATTTCCCTAGGGTACTGCGGCAGTATACTGGCAGTCCATAACGGAACGAATTTTTCACCAGTGAGAGCACTGAGTAGTACTCGCAATGTATATCGGAACACGACCTAAGTAAGTAGAGCTGCTATATTTTTAATTTATTAAAAGTAAATTAAACCTAACATTGACGTTCAATAAGTACCTATTATTTATAATCTATATTGAATAAAAAAGTTTCTATATATTTCTATTTATCATACAAACATCAATTAATTCTAAATCCTTCCGAAACAGCAAACAAGCATTCTGAATGATTGATGAAGTAAAAAAAATAAAGTTACAGCCTTTATACGTCCCAAATCTGGGCACGGGCCTCATCTCATTTCTGAGAGGTTTCTGGAGCACTTAATGCGCCGCGCTATTACTGTAATAGCGTGGCGCATTAAGTGCGTATTGGTGGACTTCACGTCTATTGGTAATATTTATATTCCTCAGACATATGGGATTCCTCACGTCGGTTCCCTTCACCGCCAAGCACCTTGTAAATCAGTTCCTATGTTTTACGGCTCTGAGTCACTTGTACACTCTCTTATCAAGACTTCCAATACTTCAGTCCCCTCACACTCACCAGAGCCCATCACATGTCATTTGCTGAACATAGGCTTCCCCAAAGTACGGTGCTGAGCTACCTGACTACCTGCGTGTTTAATTAGGTCGTCTCTCCATCTAGCGGGAGGTCGCCCAGATGCCACTAGAGAAACTTTCTTCCCCATTGATTGTCGGTCCTTCAAATTATAGAGGGTTATCTTGCAATAACCGGCCAAATTTGCAGAGAAGATGCAGAATAAGTAATATAGGCATATGGTGAAGAAAAATTAATTTAAAAAAAATCTCAAACATTCTTTATCCTTTCTTTATTCTTTATTGTACACACTGTAAGTTGATAACAATTATTAGGTCCTTACATATGAAATTAGCGTTTTGTACGGGAGGAATATAAAGTCAATTGTTTTTTTAGTAAAATATACTTAATTAATCAAAATATGCACAGTTGTTATCTATGCACTTTTGCCATCTCATAGGTAGTTCATTGATCCCTTTACTAAAAAAAACCATGGGGGCGAGAATCAATAATAGTAAGATCACACCACTCGGAGAAATCCTCCTCATGGCGGACACACTGCGTGCGACCCCTAAGGTAAGAATTAAACCAAGAGATTACTGATCGTGAAATGTTTAAGGACGAAAGAATACCAAGAAGTATGTCATAATCAACGGAATTAAATGCACTGCTGAAATCCAATAATGTTAGAACAGTGAGAAGTCTTTTGTCCATGGCCCAGCGAATATCATCAGACACTTTAATCAGAGCGCTGACTGTGCTATGGCCTGGACGAAAACCAGATTGAAAAGGACTCAGCAGGCTGTGAACAGTTAGGAATTGAGATAATTGCCTCTGAACTATATTTTCTAGTACTTTAGATAAGATCGGAAGAATAGAAATAGGGCGGAATTGGGATAAAGACGTAGGATTAGAAGTTTTTGGAAGGGGAATGACGAATGCCTTTTTCCAGCAAGTCGGAAAGAGCTCGTCTCAAGCGAAGAAGAGATAATGTGAGTGATAATAGGGACAAGTTCGTTAGTGATAGGTTTAATCATTTGCATACAAAGATTCTATCAACATTCTATCCTTTTTATGTTTTAAATTCAAAATGCGTGGTAATACATTATTTTAACAGATTTTACTGCGCATACATATTCGTAAGGGTCTATCGGTAGGCAAAAACGTTGTTGCCCATAAATCACATTCAATTTGGGATAATTTAAAATAAAAGTAAAGCCTTATTTACTCTTATTTTCAAAACCTGCAATAACGGTATATCATTATTTATATATTTGAACTTAACCTTAAAATTTGGCCACTCTTTGAAAAATAACCCTGTATAGCTGGTCCATTGCCACTTCAGCTTACTAATCCGCTGGGCTCTGTCGGTAACTCTTGTTCTTCTGAGGATATCCTCGTTAGAGGTTTTATCCCGCAGAGAAATTCCATCGCACTCTGATTGACATTAAACTTAGGAACTTGTTGAGGCTTTGTTATTTTCGTTGAACGAGAACCTATAGGACGCTTTCATCCATCCACTACAGCCTATAAAAGTCCACTGATGAACATAGGCCTCCCCATAGATTGCCTCATACGAAAGATTTTGCTATAGTTGCCACGCTTGGCGAGCGAGTTGCCAACCGCAGTTTTTAAGGTTCCGTACCCAAAGTGTAACCAACGAGACCCTATTACTAAGCCTCCGCTGTTCGTCCGTCCGTCCTTCCTTCCGTCTGTCTGTCAGCGAGCTGTATCTCATAATCCGTAATAGGTAGACAGTTAAAATTTCATAGAATGTGTATTTTTATTGCCGCTATTACAAATTACCCTACTAGAAACGTGTGTGATGGTACGGAACCCTTAATTCGCGAGTCCGACTCGCACTTGGCGGGTTTTTATTAATTGGTGTTGTTCTCGGAAGATGCTGCTGCGCATCACCTGTTTCAGTTTCCCTCTGTCACCTCTTACGACACCCTCGGGACGATATGAGGTAGTGGATATTCTTACACCGCCACTACACGGTTTAACCCATTTATATAATTTAAATAATTTCACATTCTCTCTTACTCTCTTATAATCCTTCTGTCTCAAGCAGTTTGCTGTCTCCTTCGTTCTGTGGATTTCATTTACAACATGCGTAGCGCGCTTGAACACCAGCTCCTCGCAGCCGTTGCGTTCCAATTCTAAAACCAAAGATTTACAAACACTCATAAATAATGGTTATCAGTCTGTCTTTTAACAGACTTCAAAAAAGGAAGTTTTAAACATGGTAGAGCCATGCTGCAGCTATATTAATTGTATAGTTGTAGCACGAATGGGTCGGCTCGACCGGGGAAAGACCACGCTCTCACATAATACCAGCGTAAAATAGCAGCTTAACGCTGCTGTGTTTCGTATGGTGAGTGTAGAGAACCGGAGACCTTTTTACTGGAAAAGAGGCGTTCCATCGTAGTCCTCACGGCTGACAACGCATCTGCATTTTGACTCGTAAACGAGGATAGATGTACTCACTTGTCACCCTTATCCTATAAAAAAGGAGGAGGTTTTCAATTCGACTGTATTTTTTTATATGTGTTACCTCAGAACTTTTTTCTAGATGAACCGATTTTGATAGTTATTTTTTCATTTGAAAGCTGGTGCTTCTCATGTGGTTCCATATAAATTTGATCAAGATCCGACCAGTAGTTGTTGAGTTATCCTTAATAATGCGTATTTAATTGACTTCGACTACATTTTTTATTTATTTATTTAAGCACAAAAAGAAAAATCGTACATATAGCGGACTTAATGCCTTAAGGCATTCTCTCCCAGTCAACTATTCGGCTAAGCAGAGATAAACATATAGGAGGTAGTGCAGCAAAAGTGAACTAATAATGAGAAAAAAAAAGGTAACGATGTTCGAATAAACCAGAATATATATATATATAGAAGGTATTCTATACATATATCATATATATACATACATTGATGACGAACGACGAAATTTTTGTACAACCATCTTCAATATAAATATATTGAAGTCGGTTGTACAAAAATTTTAATTTTACCGCTTGTTTGTCTATCGTTTCCATTGGTATAATTTTAGGAAAACATCATGAGGAAACCTGCATATCTTAGAAATAAAAAACTTTTAAGTGATGTGATTTTAAGTTTTAAGTGCTGCACGCATTGGAGTTTACTAAATCAAATCAAGAAGTCGCAGCGGTGTTTGAGAAATATTTCACTGAAATTCCTATCTTGACAACAGAGTCATTGAATACTTCTCCTACTGTCGCCGAGTCATTACTCAAACAGAATGTTAATACCTGTTTAAAAGAATTTAGATTTGAAAAAGTATTACCGCAAGATATTGTAAAATACTTCAAAACCATTGATGTAAAGAAAACCGCATATTTGTGGGGGATTTCCATCACAGTTATTGCGTCCATAATAGATTTAATTGCACCTTATCTTGCTATTATTTTTAATACTTGTATCGATTCTGGTGTGTTTCCTGATTTAATGAAATATAGTAAAGTAATACCTTTGTTTAAATCTGGTAGTACATTGGACCCTGCTAATTTTAGACCTATTTCTGTACTACCAACTCTCAGTAAAATTTTTGAAAAAATAATTTTGGATCAATTGTTAATTTTTTTTAATAAAAATAAATTACTTCATAAAAACCAATTTGGTTTTACAAGGGGTCGCTCGACGTCTGCACACACACTCCACAGAATCAGTAATTCATTTATGGGGCAATGTATACGCTTTTACAACAAAATCCCAGAACATGTTCAAAGTTTGTCAGTAAACAAGTTTAAAAGTTTTATTAAAGAAAAACTGTACAAAAAGGGTTATTATAATATCAAGGAATACATTAATGAAAATAACCCCTGGGAAGAGGGTGATCGCCACCGTGCTGGTTCTATGAAAATTCATTTAAAAATTGTATAAACAAAATTATTGTTAAGTGAAATATGTTTAAAAAAAAGTCCCGCTGGGTTTCTTACTGGTTCTTCCCAGGACAGAGGTATTTTCCGAACCAGTGATAAATAAATAAAAAATGACTTTCAATAAGTATTATGTAATAATCAATATTGAATAAAAAATCATTCTATTCTATTGTATTCTATTTTATTGTATTCTATTCTATTCTAGTGGCGTGACAGACTAATTGCTTCAAAACCCTCTCAGAAATGAGAGCCTGTACCTCGAACTCTAACGGCTTGAACGATTTTGATGAAATATTTTGTGTGCGTTTGAATGGTTCAGATTCACCCGGTAGGTGGCGCTGTTGTCGAGATCCAGAAATCACCCGTGCGAAGCCGGAGCGGATTGCTAGTATTTAATATAACCAAAGACCATTTATTTTATAAATATATCGTTTTTTATTTTAATCTTCAAGTTTTTCGGGTAAAATATAGTCTAGACCATAGACTTAGAATATACTGGCGTAGTATAGTCTAAGTATATGGTCTAGACCTCCTTCTGGCATTGCTCTCTATCTGTTCGTAAAATTTCATCACAATCTCTTCAGCCATTTCGAAGATTTGCCCGGACAGACAGACAGACAGACAATTTTTTTTTAAATGGTTGTTTATGTCTTAATAGCATGCAAATAACCCCCTGAATATAAGCCACTTATTTCAATATTACAGACAGACACTTCAATTTTATTACTATGTAAATAGATATCAAAGAAATCATAAGAAAAATACAGTTACTTAATCTAAGTATTTACTCTCATTATGGCTATTTCTGCCATCTCGAGGGAAGATCATTTATGCCTTTGCGATAGAACTCTGGGAGCCTTGACTCTGCAAAGTCTTTAAATGCATTTTGCACCGCTTACAAATAATTTTCCGTACAGGAAATTGTTCAAATTACAAGAAATTATTAATCTGTTGGGGCTACGTTGTCGAGTACGGAGGATAGCGTATGGTTTTTAACTAGTAATGTTAAAACGGTTTGTCGAGCAGTGTGAAAAGTTAAAAAAGTTACAGCCTATATACGTCCCATTGCTGGGCACAGGCCTCCTCTCATTTCTGAGAGGGTTTTAGGGCAAGGAATTGTCCACCGCGCTGCCCCATGGCGTGTTGGCGAACTTCACATGTCTTCGAAATACTTTTTTTTCTTATTTCTCAAACATGCAGGTTTCCTCACGATGTTTTCCTTCACCGCCGATGGTAAATCAGCACTTAAAATTGCAATTAACAATTTCATTGGTGCCGTCGGGGATCGAACCCAGGTTGCTCGCGTAGATGAAATTTACAGCGAACGCTAACCACATGAGCTACCACGGCTATGAGCAGTGTGAGGTCTTGCGTAATTATGGAGCAATAAATAGCGAAGAAACCACGTTGGAACCCGCTATCAAAATTTACTTTATATTTTGAGGTCTCCATGTTTACCTGAAATACTGAATGTAAAAACAATTAAAAGTCAAACAATAGAATGTCATAACATTTTAGACAGATTACGAATGATATAGTTTTTGTAAAAAAAATATCATGAATTTTGGACCATGCCGGCTTAATTTTAATTCAGAGTGGCCATTCCATTAATACTGCAATTTCATACTTTAACCTCTATTATTTGGAAGTATAAGCGATTAATTAAAAACATTTTTATTCAAAGTGTAAGTATTAATTATCTAATACAAAAAAAATAAGCAAAACTAACTTTCCAAGTCCTTCAAATCAGCACTCCTCAGCGAAGAAACCGACAGTTGCTCAGCCGCTGTCTGGCACTGCGCCCGCCGCTGTGGGTACTCACTGCCAGTCAGTTGGTGCTTCACATTCGAATTCACCACCAGTATGACTATGTCCTTAGTCTGAATGGGTATCTGGGTTGCTTCTAACGACCTGAAATATTAATATCAATTAATAAATATCAAGTAATATAGAATTAACTACCTTTTATTGAGCTGAGGACTTTTTGTCCATCTGTCTCTCTGTCCGACTAATCATCGAAATGGCTGAACCAATGGTAATGAAACTTTAAGATAAAAAAACAGTGCCAGAAGTGACCCAGGCAATATTTTATCAGAAAAAAAACGGATTTTTCTTTTAATAAATCTATAAATTGATAAAATAAATGGTCTATTATGAATATCTTAAATCCAAATGTAATAAAGTAGCGTTTTAATAGATCCTACCCAAGCGAAGCTGGGGCGGGTAGCTAGTCTATATTATTATTCTATATATTATATAAGTCTGCTTCAGATAATGCTTTCTTATCCTTTGGTACGTAACACACACATTGAATAAAATGATTTTTACGGATTTTAATCCCCAACATTTCGAGCACCCGGCAACAACCATGATCACCGCGGGGACCGTGATCAACGTCCTGATATGTTAACTAACCTTTTTTTGTGAGGAAATCCTCATACATACCTTTGGCTGCGGGAGCAACCGGAAGGTTATGCCGGACTCCTACCGGCTAAAGCCCCACGCAGGTCTCCATCAGCGTGTCTCGGGATCTCCGTTCGGAACGCAACCGGGGCCCCTCCCTCGCTTTGCCTTATTGGAAGCACGTCCGGGGCATTATGTTAACTAACCTAACCTTTTTTTTTTTTCGGAAATCCTCATGGACTACCTCCGCCTGGGGAAAGGCGGAGGGCGTGCCGGACTCTTACCGGCTAAAACCACCCAGTGTCTCCTCGCACGTGCGCGCGGGGCCGTGGGAATCAAATTCTTCCGCAGCCCCACACTAGTGCTGGCCCGGTCTGTCCGGGCCTTGTCTCCTGCACGGGGTAGTGAGGTGTTCGACTACCCCGTGCATCGCCTCAGAGGCGCGCGCCGACACCGCACGCGCCTCCGCCTCTGGGCCATCGAATAGGGGCGGGACTTCCCAAGTCCCTCGCCCTGGACCCATTCATGGGGGCCGGAAAGGGCGTTGTCCGCCCTTCTCCTGCGCTCAGTGCGCCTTCTGCGGCCGGGGAAGGAGTCGAGATCTCCTTTCCGTTCCGCAGTTTCTCTGCGACATCACGTCCTCGCAGAAGGACACCACCGCGTCCACGACTCTGCGCTACCGACCATCTTCCGCACTAAGGCCGGCAGCGACAGATCGCCTCCTACTTCATTTGTGAGGACACGGCGCTGCTCCTCCCAAGCTGCACACTCGGCGAGCGTCTGTTGCGCCGTGTCCTCCCCGCAATGGACGCAGTGGTGGCACCGAGCGTTCGGCTCCTGTCTATACGGCACAGGTACTTGCCGAAGCAGCCGTGCCCGACAGCACTTGCGTCACCCTAAACGACAGGGGCCGTGCCTTCTCCCGAGCCAGTCGTCGAGTACTGGCCGGATCGCCTCGACGGTAGCGAGATCGGCGGTAGGGCGCAGAAGCCTTTGCCGCCATTCCGCCACCAAGACCTGACGGAGCTCCTCTCGGCGCAGCGTGATCTGCCGCTGCACCGGCCTCGAGCCCCGTGCCCGCTCTTCCTCGCGCCATCGATATAATGACGCGAGAACTAACCTAACCTAACCCAACCCGTGTTGACCCTTAGCTTTTAATTATTATTTTTTATTTCCATCTACGCTGAATGAACTTACAGTAATTAATCTTTAATTATGAAAGATTTTCAGCATATTAAAAGTCCGCCGCTAGCATTAGGTATTTATATGGCAATACGAGTATGACACTAGTCAATTTAAATACTTTTCAAAACCTGCCTAAACAAATAACGTTATAGTTTTACAGTCAAATAGTTATCTTATTTGTAAGTTTTTTAAATACTTACAAATAATATAACTACTAAATAGAGATAAGATAACTACTAAATAGTTATCTTATTTGTAAGTACCAAAAATCTAATAAACTTCACATAGAACATTGGTCAATTTTTTTATTATAAAATAAATAAATATTTTTCATTTTACCAATTATCTGACTAAAATAAAACCTCTTACTTAAGTATTCGGTATTCGGCCGAATGGTACCTAGATATTCGGTATTCGGCCGAATAGGATAAAATTCGCCGAATATGCCGAATACCGAATAATAGCCGAAAATTCATTGAAACTCTATTAAAAATATATCAAATTCTAATTATATGATGTAGTAATTTATTAATGATGGTATCAACCACCCAACTGAACCGTTTTCAAGGTTGGCCATAATCTATTCGCCTCGTAGGCAATTTGTAATTGCAATTCAATACGCTTAGCACTCGACGCAAACTTGATAAATATTAATATCAATAGAAATAATAGATAATACTGCTCGGCTGATATAAGGCACTAATGACTAAAGCATACAATAATTAAAATTAATGATTTTATTCGCAAATTAATCTGCACCATAAATATAGTATAGTTCTAACGTCAGTTTATTAAAAACACTACGTGGTAGAGCCACGCTGCAACTATATTATTATGCTTGTAGCAGGAATGGGTCGGCTCGACCATGGTAGGACAACGCTCTCACAGAATACCAGTGTAAAATAGCAGCTTAATGCTGCTGTGTTTCATATGGTGAGTGTAGAGAACCGGAGACCCTTTTTACTGGAAACGAGACAGTCCTCAGGGGTGACATCGGATCTGCACTTTTATTCTTAATTGATGATAAATTTAGATGTCTATGAGTCACATCATCTACTTACCATCAGTTGGACTGCGTGCTTGTTTGTCTTCTAGTCTGTCGTCTGTCTTGTAATCTATAAAAATAAAGTTTATGCTAAATCTATGATCTGCACCCACCTGCAGTCGATGAGTAACGCATGGTCTTTCTGTCCAAGAGTAACAATATACTGGTCCATTATCCCGCAAGGCATGCCGGGAAACTCGTGCTCTGCTTTTTGACACAATAATGCCTTTTTTATCGGGCTGCAAAACAGTAAGAATTTTTTAGCTAAAGAACGTCAAAGAGATGTAATAAAGATTATAAAAGATAGTGATTTTATAATAGGTGATTAGTTGAAAGGCGACGGCAACCTAATGATTATGGTACGGACAGCAAACTCGATAAATCGTAGTCATTCACCAGTCCACAACTTTTGTGAACCACTCCTAATATTTGAAATTTAATTGGAGTGGTAAGCGGAAGTATAAGTATTTTTTATATAGAACTAGTGATCCGCCCCGGCTTTGCACGGGTGATTTCTGTATCTCGACAACAGCGCCACCTAGCGGGTCCAATTGTAAATCTTAACCATCCAGGGACTCACTCAAACGCACACAATTTTTTTTATCAAAATCGTTCGAGCCGTATTAGAGTTTTAACGAGACTAACGGACAGCAATTGATTTTTATATATAGAGATAAGCATGACAAGCGAGTACACAGCCCACCTGATGGTAAGTGGATGCTGTGGCCCATTAACATCTTCATCTATCCTCGATTAAGAATCAAATCAACGCAGATGCGTTGTTACTTCTGAGGACTAAGATGTAATACCTCGTATACAATAAAAAGGTTAAGCATCCGGTTCTCTACATTCACTACACGCAACACAGCAATATTGAGCTGCTATTTTGCGCTGGTATTCTGTGAAATGAGGATTCTCAATATGAGAGTGAGGGAATATAGATTGCACCTGTGCTTGCGCACACATACACTAAGGCACTATAAGCCAGACCTGCGCAGAGACTGGCTCCGTTGAGACTGGCCGTTGGTATCGTAATTCGGTCTGGAGTACATTATTAATATTACTATCCACTAAAGATATAAGTTAAAATATGCGGGTGACAAAGTATTAAAATTTTAAATGTTTACCCAAATTAAAATTAATTTGCATTGGGAGTCGCTCTATTGAATCTGTGTAATTAAGACCTTCGATTATGCTTTACTTCATATTGACAGAGTCTGTAAATGAATAGAAATGAAACGATCGCAAACATCAATTCAAAGCCTTTGATTTGTCTTTCAACTAATATTTACATAAAATACAGAATGTTGATATAATGAACTCCGAGTCAATAAACATTCGTCTTTTCTCAAACCATTAACAGTCCAGGAGTTGACTCATATAAATAGACACAATACTGGATAAATTTCGAAAAATGAAAGAAAGAAAAATGTTTGTTGCTTAGTCAAAAAGAAATAATTATTACTTTTAACAAAAGTAAAAACCGACTTCAAATTGCTAAACAAGAAGTTATTTAGGGGTGAAATTTTTTCTCCAAATTTATATGGGACCACCCTTGAAGTATAACCTATTTAATAAAAAAAAGAATCATCAAAATTGGTTCACAATCTGCGAAGATATAACATACATACAACAACAAAAACATACCCTCGAATTGAGAACCTCCTCCTTTTTGAAGTCGGTTAAAAAAAGACAGAAATAACACAATAACATCTGTTTGTACCGACTTCATAAAGGAGGAGGTTCACAATTCGAGTGTATGTTTTTTTTGTATGTATGTTACGCGATATCTTCGCAGATATACTTCAAGGGTAGTCCCATATAAAGTTAGAGAAAAAATTCCAACCCTAAGGGTGGAAAATAGGGGAAAAAGTTTCATATTGGACTATTGTTTAAGGAATTTCATATGATATCTTCACAGATTGAGAACGGATTTTAATAATTCTGTTTTATATTAAATAGGTTATACTTCAAGGGTAGTCCTATATAAATTTAGAGAAAAAATTCCACCCCTGAGGTAGCAAATAAATAATTTCTTTTTAGCAATGTTTTTCTGCTTGTTAAAAACTATTGTTCTAAAATAGCAAAAATAAGCAATAGATATAAATTAAAATTAATAAACAGACTTTTAATAAAAAGTAATACAAACTTCAAAAACTAAAATAATTTCCATATTATGGCTTCTGAAGTCGGCGCTAGTACACTGTTGTAGGCTATGCTTACACTGCATGTTACGAGCAGCAATACGTGAGACAAGACCAGTGGTGGATTATCCTTAAGGCACGTACCTAGGGACGCAAAGTCAAAAAGGGGCGCGCGCTCAAGTTTCCTACATCGCCCTCACACTCCTATCACATTTTTCATTCACACCCACCTGTTAAGGGTACATATATCCTAATTATTTTGAAACTAAACTCTATTATAAATTATAATATAGTTTATTTGCAAAATAAATAGTTATAATTAATAATATATGACCACCAGAGGAGAGCCGATGAGGTGTTAGCCTAAGGCGCTGTCCACATTTAATCCGTCTCTGGACAAGACAGACGTTGCATCGCTGTAACCAAACACGATACAACTTTTATTCAATTGTACAAAAAATATTCAAATACTTACTCAACTTGAACGCCTGTTAATGCCTCTAGGAAAGTAAATACAGCAACTTCTAACGATGCACTGCTAGACACTCCGGACCCCATTGGGACATCGGAGACTATCACAGCGTCGAAACCACGTAATGTTCCTAGAGAAAAACGTTTTAAAATCATAATTAAAAATGCCGTGTGGTAGTGGCGAGAGAGACAATGGGACAATGGGATAAGCCATGTTCATGATTTCCAATAGTTTTTTTTTTTTTATAGAATAAGGGCGACAAACGAGCACACAGTCCACCTGACGCTAAGTGGATGCTGTTGTCCATAGACATCTACATCTATACTCGATTAAGAATCAAAAATCAGATACCTTGTCACCACTGAGGACGAAGGTGGAATGCCTCGTTAACAGTAAAAGGGGTCTCCGGTTCTCTACACTCAATATACGACACACAGCAGCATTAAGCTGCTAATTTACGCTGGTATTCTGTGAGAGCGTGGTCCTTCCCCGGTCGAGCCGACCCATTATTTGTATTACAACCGTATGACACACATCAACAGAATTTAGGGATACCTTAATCCTAAAATATTTACGACTTTAGGTATAGTTTAAAATCTTTTTAGTTTCCATAAAAAGTTTATATACAGATTGAAACCTCTTTTATTCTACTTTCGAAATTTAAAAATGTAAATAAAAAAACAAAAAAAAAACAAAATACGGCGGCAATATTGTTAGTAATTCGTTACGTCAAGAAAAATTAAAATTGTTCTACTGATATTAATTAATTAAAAGGGATTAGCTTTGATTATATAGACAGGTATATAATCAAAGGGGATTAGATTGTTTTTCTTTTTTTTAACGTGCTTTTATTAGCTTGGTATGTATCTATGTACCTAACGGAATTTTGAATGTGATTTTATACCCTTCAAAACGTCGGATTGATTTAAAACTTCGCACACTTATCAAGGACCGATGACAATGCAATAATTTACATAGTTTGTCCCATTATCCTCAGGATTTGCGAATAATTCATAAAACAACTACGATTTCTGCCAGTTCAATCTACTGTAAGCCGCGTAAAAGAACTTCGTTCCAAAAAAAACACGCTTTTGTAGTTAGCCGCACTAAAAAATAGAAAATAAATAATAGTTTAAAAAAACTAAAAAACACGCTTTTGTAGATAACCGAACTAAAATGTAGAAAATCATTTTCAATAAGTTTAAAATAAGAAAATAATGATTAACATAAAAAATCACTTTATTGTAAAAAAGCGTGAAAAAAATCACACTAGCCAAAACGTGATATCAAGGTTGTGGTCACGTTATCGCAGTACTGGGAATGTGGCTGGTAGGCACACGGGTAGATATCGTGTGACTAAGCAGAGGCAGGATCAATTTCTCCAAATGACCGCCAGAAGACAACCCAATATCACAGCGATGCAACTATTACAAAGGCTCCAGGGGGACCACCAAGCTGTTGGTAAGCGACCGAACCGTGCGAAGAAAGTTGCATGAAGTTGTTCTTCATGCTCAAAGACCGCTACGTGTTCCAGCATTGCGACTTGGCAATCGCGGTCGGTACCATGGAGTGACGAACAATGGTCTTTGGTGCTGTTCACCGATGAGTCCCGGTTTGGGTTTCATCCCGATTCACGAAAAACACGCGTTTGGAGAACTCCAGGGAGAGTCAGGAGGTCCACTCATGCCAAGGCGTGACAATCATGGTGTGGGCAGGACTTCATCTTGGCGGACGGACCCAGCTCGTTTGGAGCCAAGGCAGCATGACTGCACAAAAATACCACGAGGGGGTAGTAGAGCCTGTTATTGTCCCACACAGAGTTTAAATGGGTCAGGAATTTCTACTCATGCACGATAATGCTCCTTCCCATACGGCGCGGCTGGTGTCGGCCGCGCCGTATGGGAAGGAGCGTCAAGTTTTGGATTGGCCTGCACAGTCGCCCTACTTAAATCCTATCGAGCATGGCTGGGACATGTCACAACGAAAAGCTTTGAGAGATTTCCCGCCAAATTTGACGACAGAACAACAACTTTACGAATACTTGCAAAGAAAATAGGACTTCATACCGCAGCAAGACATTGACAATTTAATTTTAAGAATGAATAATCGACGTCGATGTGTGAATTTTTCAATTTTAATTAAAATTAATAGTTTTATAAGAAGAAATGAAGTTTTTTATCATACTAATTTTCTACGACGATTAAAAAAATTACATTTTTATTTAAAATAAAAAAATTACGAGATGTTTTTTACTTTCTATTAAAGACCTTAAAATAACTATCATTCTTCCATTTACTATATCAGAAAATTCTTCATAGATTTTTTAGATATTTGATGAAATATAAAACATCCATATATTCTGTTGTTGTGTTTATAGCTGCAGTATGGTTCTACCACGTCACCATATGGCGGTATAGGTAACCATCTCGTTTACGCCTTCAGCCTTGATTTATTACGGGCAAAGAAAGAAAAAAATAACTATTTCACAATTTGATAAATGTATTGATAACTACAAGTAAACATTACTATAAATATGCTAATAACTTATCGAAATCGCAATGAAACAACATTTAACAAAAGTGCATAATGTCATCTATACATCTATGTACAAAAGAATAAAATTTAAGTATCTGTTTGTAATGTCAAAATTACAGCTTTTTCCTAAATGCATATGAAAGTATGGACGGTACTTATAACAAAAAAAAAACAATTTTTTAAATTTTTGTCTGTCTGTCGGTCTGTATGTTTGTCTGTCTATCTGTTTGTCGGTTTGTTCCGGCTAATCTCCGAAATGGCTGGACCGATTTTGACGGGACTTTCACTGGCCAATGTTATAAGGAATAACTTAGGCTACTTTTATTTTAAGAAAAGAATTAGGGTTCCGCGCAAAAAAATTAAAACCCATGAAATCCAATCGTAATAAATTCAACAGGGAACAGCTAGTTACTTTATAAAACTGTAAGTGGTCTCTATTATTTAAAAATTCCGTGGGTATGTTCGTAATTCTTCACCTTCTTAACGGCTTAACCGACATTGATGTAATTTTTATGGGGTACTTATTTGGTCACTTGCATGGTTCTTAGCTATAGTTGGACCCGGTAGGTGGTATTATGGTCGAGACACAGAAATCACCTGTACAAAGCCGGGGCGGATCGCTAGTATAACATTATAAATATTAAACAACAGACCAGACGTACATTGTGAAGTTTTCATATTTTTATTTATATTCCATTACAGCCTTTAAAAGTTCACTGCTGAACAGGCCTACCACGTAGAACATAGTTGCCACGCTTGGCAGACCCATTGGCAATCGTGGTTTTTATAAATTTGAGTTGTTATCAAGAAGCTGCTACTGCCTATTTCCTGTACCAGTATCTGTCTGTCGCCTCTTTCGACACCAACGGGACGATATGTGATAGTGGATATTCTTACACCACAATTACATGTTTATATGTGACAAACGTGCACACAGTCCACCTGATGGTAAGTGGTTACTGCGGCCCATAGACATCTATATCTATCCTCGATCACGAATCAAAATGCAGATGCGTTGTCACCCGTGAGTACTAAGATGTAATGCCTCGTTTCCAGTAAAAAGGGTCTCCAGTTCTCTACACTCACCATACGAAACACTGCAGCGTTGAGCTGCTATTTTACGCTGGTATTCCGTGAGAGCGTGGTCCTTGCCCGGTCGAGCTGACCTATTCGTGCTACAACTATACTACTAAAATAGCTGGATCATGGCTCTACCACGTAAATCTTTACGTACAAAAGAAGAGACACGCTTGTGTTTTGGAGGCGTTGAATTTCACAAGATTGGTATCGCCCCATTCTGAGACTGCCTGTAGTGTGAGATTCACACGTTCTACCATAGTTTCTCTTTCGAACTGGATTTGAGCCCCACTGGCCCGAGGACTTGGTTGGTATCTTTCCACAACTGTGCTATAGTCTGCATACCCATAGATACCGGGCATAAGCAGATCATTAATTTGCAGCAGGAAGAGAGTTGCGGAGAGAACGGACCCCTGAGGAACACCGGCGTTACTCGCAACAGGATCGGATGAACAGTCATTGACGATGACCCGGAGAGACCGTTCACTCAGAAAGTCCTTTACAGACCAGGGGATAAACCGTACGCTGGAAGCTTACCCAAAATGCTAGCGTGCCAAACTCTGTCAAAGGCTTTCGAGACATCAAGGGAAACAGCAAGTGCTTCCTCATTGTTCTCGAGTGCCTCGCCCCATACGTGTGTGACATACGCTAGAAGGTCCCCAGCTGACCGATTTCGGCGAAACCCGTTTTGGCGGTCACTAAAGAGGTCATTCTGTTCTAGGTATGCCATTGCGGGCGTTCAATATACGCTCCATAATCTTGCAGAGTATAGACGTAATTGAGATTGACCGATAATTGGCAGGGTCGGCACGGCTGCCTTTTTAGAACAGGCTGCAGCTTCCAGGATTTTGGCACTATTCCAGTCCTAAATGAGAGGCGGAACAAGCGTGTCAGCACAGGAGACAACTCAGGTGCACAAGCCTTTAGAACTATAGGTGGTATACCATCTGGTCCACTAGCTTTATTCACGTCTAGCTAGACACCTCAAGGTTTTAAACACCTCCTTACTTGTGATACGGACCTCCGACATAGAGGTCCCGCAGTGAGCTAATTTAGGTGGAAAGTTGTTGCCACTGTCAAGACGTCAAGACATGCCTACAGCAAAGAGAGACGCGAACAAGTCCGCTTTCTCTTTAGCTGTATGCGCCAGTATGCCATGCGGTTTTACCAGCGGAGGCAGTGTAAGTTTGTCTCGACCGTTTTGGCGAGAGACCAAAAAGCTCTAGTGCCGGATGGTCTGGCAGAGAGTTTTGCGCCAATATGTTTAATGCGATCGAGATTAGCTTTCCGTAATGCTTTTTTGTAGGTCTTGGCGGCCTGGTTGAAAGTTCTCTTCTTGGAGCTAATAAACATCATAAACGATAGACACAAGCATAAAGGATTTTATAAATACCTGTATCTACCATCACCCAGATTGTCGAAAAAGTGGGGTCTTCAAGGTGACGGAAGTCCAGCTGAATTGTACAGGAGGAACAAATTTCGCGACATTGACGTTCCTGTTGTGTTGTTATTCTTGTTCCTTTTTGATTGTAGGTTAAAGTGCGACTGGGGTGGCCCTTGGGCCACCCTAAAGCCGCGTATATTATAACGATATAAAATGTAATTTTGAAAGAATTTAACTTTTTAATTTCAAAAATTCAAAAAGTATAAGTCAAAAGTAGTTTTGACTAACAAATTACAAACAAACTACAATTATAATTATTTTACTAGATTAGTCTAGTAAGATAGTAATGAACCGCTTTTATATAACTATTTTACGCCATATAGCTATATCCCTAGGGATATAACTATATCACGGCCTTAACTATCTTACTGCGACATATTATGCTTACCAGGGAAGTTGGCTACAACGCCCTTAACGTAATTGGCCCAGGCAGGCGATCCCGGTTTTAATGGAACAACTGATGGTGTTGGAAAGCTGGTCCTCAGTTCCTGACCATCAGCGAGGACTGAGAGAATATTACATTCTTCTTTGTTGTTGTAACTGCCAACTACCAGAGTTATGAAGGGAAGAGCCTGTCGAGGAAATTTTTATATGAATTCAAATAAAAAACTGCAGTTGCCAACCCGCTTGCCAAGCGCGTGGCAAATATCCTCTAAATATCTGCTTAATGTGGCAATCAATGGAGAAGGGTTCAGCAATTGACATAAAAGGCTGTAATAAATGAGAGAAATAATAAAAAGTTTCATGGATATCAAAATATTTTTTGATGATCTGAGGAATTCGGATTAATCCCAGCCTCCAAATTTCAAGAACGCACATCGCGGCAATACTCCCGATACCATCTGGATGCTTGGCGGTCCACCACTGTACGTTTTACTAGAAGTTTTTTCCTTCGTACGACCCTCTGTGGAATAGTTTACCACCGCCGATTTTTCCGGACCGATACGACTAAGGGACCATCAAGAAAAAGCTTACTCCTTTCTAAAAAGCCAGCAACGCACCTGCAATTCCCCTGGTGTTGCAGTTGTTCATGGGCGGCGGTAGTCACTTACCATCAGGTGAGCCGTATGCTCGTTTGACCCCTCTCATATAAAAAAAAATAACTAGAACGTTTTGTTATCGAAAGTCTTTTCTTCTTTCTTAGCCATGCAGGTTTCCTCACTATGTTGTCTTTATATCACCGCCAAGCACGCGGTAAATTGTTCTAAAATTGCAATTAACAATTTCATTGGTGCCGAAGGGGGTTGAAATTTGATTGCTCGCATACTAATAAGTTTTGAAGCAGCCGCTTATAAATTTTAAGTAATTAACAATAGGCGATTAAGATACCCAAAGTAATTATTACAAAATGGCCGATATTGATTACGTTTCTGTGATCAATTAGCCAAAAGTTAATTACAAGTAAAATGGAAACCAAATTTTACTCCGTCTTATAATTATTAACAGTATTATTAATTCCTTTCTTCTAGTTAAAGTCAGAGCCATACATTTTGTATTATGGTCGTTTCTGTGTCTCTACTGCATATTAACTCTACCTGTGATCTCATCACTTACGCGTGAATGTCTCGTAAGCAGCTATATTATGGTTGTAGTGCAAATGGGTCGGCGTGGTCGAGCCGACCGGGGAAGGACCACGCTCTGACAGAATACCAGCGTAAAAAAAGCAGATTAAAGCTGCTTTGTTTAGTGCGAGTGGAAAGAACCAGATACCCTTTTTTCCGGAAAGGAGGTATTTCATCTTAGTCCTCAAGGGTGACAACGTCTACTTTTTTAATTCTTAGTCAAGGATACATGTAGATGTCTACGGGTCATAGCATCCACTTAACATCAGGTAGAATGTCTGCTCGCTTGTCTTCCTTTTTCGCATCGGCTGGTTTCTCGTCAACTTGCATTATCATCATCAAACAGCCAGAAAACAGTCACTGGGGATGATTATACTGCCATCCATCGAGACAGATTTTTTGTACTGGGCATTTCCCTAATTCACCGCTTACGACGCCCAAGGTTAAGACGGGTTGATGGAGTATGAACTGCCTTAAGCTACGACCACACGGAAAACATAAAAATATAATATTAGCGAACATAAAATTACTAGTTGGGCCTCCTTTTCTGTCTGGTAATTCATTGGAGTAGGTCCTATCTTCTTACTTATTTCTGCCGCCAAGCAGATGTTCATGCACTGCTGTATTCCGCTCTGAAGGGTAGAGAGAGCTAGCATAATTACTGGCTGTGAGACATTACATCTTAGTCTTCAGATCACCATCACAGCTTATAAAAGTCCACTGATGAACATAGGCCTCCCCTATAGATTGCTAGATTGTCCCATGGGGGGAGGAGGGAGTTCCATAGTTGCCATGCTTGGCTGCAGATGCTACTGCCCATGCCCTGTTTCAGTTTCCCTCTGTCGCCTCCTACGACACCCACGGGACGATATGGGGTAGTGGATATTCTCACATCGCCACTACACGGTAGGAGTTTAAGTAAAAGTCTTCAGGTGTGACAACGAATTTGATCTCCTTGTTTGAAGTTGTTCGCTGTCCATGGGCTGCAGTAGTCACTTACCATCAGGTAGACTGTAAATTCGTTTGTCACGTCAATTAAAAAAAAAAAGTTAGACACAAACCACAGGCAGGACGAACCCCTCGCAATAATCAACATGCTCTCCAATAAGGTTGACTCGTCCAGGCGCGCTCGCTGCGGCAACGGGCTCACGACCAAACTTCTCGACAAATTTGGCGCGAGCTTCTTGCAGCAATTGTCTTTCACCTTTTGCTGTCGCTTCGTTGGTCATCTAGTAATGGAGGACGTTGTAAACGAGATTTATTGAAATAATAAATAATGTAAGCAGTATTGTTAACACTATAAAAGAGTAAATGATTATGATTATGATATGATATTATACAAGAAGTAGTTCACGACGGCAGCGGAATAGCGGATTCAAACCCGAGTCTAGGGTATCGCGATCGGTATCCTTAAACATTAGGCAAATGGTGCTACTAAATTCTAATGTCCAGATTATACGGGTGCTTAAGGATTCAGTAATATGTAATAGGTCTAATAATTATAACATTCAACAAAAACTAAAAACGACTACCCTTAGCTACCCTTAGGGGTGGAATTTTTTCTTCAAATTTATATTGGACCACTCTTGAAGTATAACCTATTTAATAAAAAAAGAATCGTCAAAATTGGATCAAAATCTGCGAAGATATCGCGTAACATACATACAAAAAAAACATACACTCGAATTGTGAACCTCCTCCTTTTTGAAGTCGGTTAAAATATATAAAAGTAAGGGTATGTATATTTGCAGCTATATTACAGTGGTTGCACGAATGTTTTACAGCGTAAAATATCAGCATTATATTGATGTTCTTCCCATAATGTGACAAGACCAGAGACCGTTTTGAAAAGACTTCAAAAAAGGAGGTTTTTTTTTTTATGTATGTTCACCGATTACTCAAAGACGCCTGAACTGATTTGGAAAATTATTTTTATGTTTCAAATATATATATGTATACTTCCCAGGTGGTCCCATTTAAATTTTATCGAAATCGGTCGAGGGGTTTTAAAAAAATCAACAATAAATTATATTCAAAAAAGAAAGTCGTTTGTACAAAATTTTAAATTTACCACTTGGTACTGCTATAACGAGTCATTCTATCTTAGTGGTCAACGGTGACAACGCATCTACATTTTGTTTCTGAATAGAGGATGGAAGTAGATGTCTATGGGTCACATGACCAGCTTACAGGTGGACTATGTACTCGTTTGTCAGCCTTATACGTTGAGGTTATAGTTGTTGTTGAGGATCAGCACACAATCCCCCTGATCGTAAGTTACCTAACTTATCTACCTAAGTTACCTAACTTTTATCCACGACTAACAATCAAAATGCAGATTTGTTGTCATCCCTAAAGACTAAACTGGAATGCAACGTTACCCCTAAAAAGGGTCTCCGGTTATTGTCATTTATCATGTGAAGAACAGCAACATTATGCTGGCATTTTATGTTGGTATTCTGTGAAAGCGTGGTCCTTCCCCGGTCGAGCCGACCCAATCATGTCGTTACCTCGTATAAATTTTCTCTACATAGTATAAAACTAAGTCCATTTCCGCCGTCTGTACGCTTAGATCTGTTTAAAAAACTACGCAACGGATTTTGATTCGGTTTTCATCAATAGACAGAATGATTCAAGAGAAAAGTTTATATGTATAATACATGCATCATCATCATCATCATTACAGCCCTTCACAAGTCCACTGCTGAACATAGGCCTCCGCCAAGGAATGCCACAAAGCACGGTCCTGAGCCACCTGCATCCATCGACTTCCTGCATGTCTTACCAGGTCGTCACTCCATCTAGTGGGGACGCCCTACACTAAATCCGCCGGTACGAGGCCGCCACTCGAGAACCTTTTTCCCCATCGGTTGTCGGTTTTCGAGCTATATGGCCGGCCCATTGCCACTTCAGCTTACTAATCCGTTGGGCTATATCGGTCACTCTGGTTCTACTGCGGATATCCTCATTTCTAAGTTTATCACGCAGACAAACTCCGAGCATAACCCTCTCCATAGCTCGCTGAGCGACCTTGAGCTTCCTCATCCGGCCAGCAGTGAAGGAACACGTCTCAGTTCATCACTGGCAACACGCACTGGTTGTACAGTCTCGTTTTCAAGTTTTGAGGTATACCTGACGAGAAGATGTGCCGTAATTTCCTGAACGCTGCCCAACCGAGTTGAATCCGTCGATTGACCTCTCGGTCGAAGTTGGACTTACCTAGTCGGACTATTTGTCCCAGGTAAACATACTCGTCAACAACTTCGAATTAGTGCTCCCAACAACTACCGGCAAAGGTGTGACATGGACATTAAACATGATCTTTGTTTTGTCCATGTTCATCTTAAGACCTATACGTTGGGAGACATTATTGAAGTCATTGAACATAGTGTTTAGGTCCTCCAGCGATTCTGCCATAAGGACTATATCGTCTGCAAATCGAAGGTGAGTGATGTACCGTATCCTTTCCAGTCCAGTAGCTTGAAAACGTCTTCCAATGCAGCTGTGAAGAGTTTCGGGATATAACATCAGCCTGTCTTACACCTCTCTGCAGTTGGATAGGTTTCGTACTCTGATTATGTACTCGGATAGCCATCGTAGCCCTACTGTACAAACACTTCAGCACTTCGATATACCGACAGTCAACTTGGCACCGCTGAAGGGACTGGAGCACCGCCCAAATTTCGACGGAATCAAAGGCTTTCTCATAGTCCACATACGCAAGGCAAAGTGGCAGATACTAATACATTCATATTATATATTAAATAATTCTTCTGCACGTGTGTACGTGACTGAGCTCCTCCTAAACGGCTGGACCGATTTTGATGAAATTTTGTGTGTATGATTAAGTTAATTAGAGAATGGTTTAGATTCACAATTGGATGCCGTAGATGGCGTTGTTGTCGAGATCCAGAAATCAACCGTGCAAAGCCAGGGCAGATCGCTAGTTAAAGTATAAATAATAGATATTCGCGAAAAAATTAAATTAGAAATCAAATTTTAACATAGGAGCGACTGGTTTATCACTCTCTAGTAAGAGTGCGCCCGAACGTGGTGTTAATATTCAATGAGACCTACGTACATCTATCTATACCCAAAGCAAAACAAAGAAAGCTAGTGTGTAGTAGTGTAGTACCCAAAAGCCTTCTTCTTCTCCTTCATAAAAGAATAAAACGTAAAATTCCACTGCTCTCTCTCCTTCTCCTGACTCTTCCGTCGTTACAGTACCAGACGTCTCGCAAATTTGACATGCTGCCCTTCGCCGGTCTGGTTATTATACGTCTGACGTAAACAAGATGGTACACCGCCATCTATCGGCAGCTATGAGCATTCTGCCATTTCCCAGTCTCTTTTTACGACACACAGGAGACGGAACCGGGTAATGGATTCTTACGCCGCCATTTTTTTGGGGCATAAACGTCTTTCGAAGTTGTTATTAAGATGGGAGGCGAAATATAAGAAAACATTTAACAAACAAGTGGTAAAATTAAAAATTTTGTACAACCGACTTCAATATAAATAAATTGAGAACATCATGAATGTAGTCGAAGTCAATCATCATCATCATCATCATCATTACAGCCCTTCACAAGTCCACTGCTGAACATAGGCCTCCCCCAAGGAATGCCACAAAGCACGGTCCTGAGCCACCCGCATCCATCGACTTCCTGCATGTCTTACCAGGTCGTCACTCCATCTAGTGGGGGGACGCCCTACACTAAATCCGCCGGTACGAGGCCGCCACTCGAGAATCTTTTTCCCCATCGGTTGTCGGTTCTTCGAGCTATATGGCCGGCCCATTGCCACTTCAGCTTACTAATCTGTTGGGCTATGTCGGTCACTCTGGTTCTACTGCGGATATCCTCATTTCTAAGTTTATCACGCAGTGAGACTCCGAGCATAGCCCTCTCCATAGCTCGCTGAGCGACCTTGAGCTTCCTCATCCGGCCAGCAGTGAAGGACCACGTCTCAGTTCCGTAGGTCATCACTGGCAACACGCACTGGTTGTACAGCCTCGTTTTCAAGTTTTGAGGTATACCTGACGAGAAGATGTGCCGTAATTTCCCGAACGCTGCCCAGCCGAGTTGAATCCGTCGATTGACCTCTCGGTCGAAGTTGGACTTACCTAGTCGGACTATTTGTCCCAGGTAAACATATTCGTCAACAACTTCGAGCTTAGTGCTCCCAACAACTACCGGCATAGGTGTGACATGGACATTAAACATGATCTTTGTTTTGTCCATGTTCATCTTAAGACCTATCCGTTGGGAGGCACTATTGAGGTCATTGAGCATAGTGTTAGGTCCTCCAGAGATTCTGACATAAGGACTATATCATCGGCAAATCGAAGGTGAGTGATGTACTCGCCATTGATGTTAATGCCGTATCCTTTCCAGTCCAGAAGCTTGAAAACGTCTTCCAGTGCAGCGGTGAAGAGTTTCGGGGATATAACGTCACCCTGTCTTACACCTCTCTGCAGTTGGATAGGTTTTGTACTCTGGTTCTGTACTCGGATAGCCATCGTAGCCCTACTGTACAAGCACTTCAGCACTTCGATATACCGACAGTCAACTTGGCACCGCTGAAGGACTGCAGCACCGCCCAAATTTCGACGGAATCAAGGCTTTCTCATAGTCCACATACGCCAGACATAGTGGCAAATTGTACTCCTCGGACTTCTGTACAATTTGCCGAAGGGTATGTATGTGGTCTATGGTGCTAAAGCCTTTCGGAAACCGGCTTGTTCGGGAGGCTGGAAGTCGTCGAGTCTGCGTGCGAGACGATTCGTAATGACTCGAAAACAGCACGCAGACGCGGCTCAGAAGGAAATCGGTCTGTAGTTCTTCAAGAGAGCGTTGTCGCCTTTCTTGAAGAACAAGACCACCGCACTTCTGCTCCACGCCTCCGGTGTAGTGCCACCATGTAGGACGGAATTAAAGAGCTTCTGAAGGACTTCAAGTACCGGTTTTCCACCCGCTTTCAGAAGCTCCGCTGTAATTCCATCCTCGCCTGGGGCCTTGCCGTTTTAAGGTGCTGGAGAGCCATTCTAATCTCGCTCAGACTGACATCCGGGATATCATCGGAATAGTGGTCGGTAGAAGTCAATTAAATACGCATTATTAAGGATAACTCAAAACTACTGGTCAGATCTTGATCAAATTTATATGGGACCACATGAGAAGCACCAGCTTTCAAGTAAAAAAAGAATGACCAAAATCGGTTCACCTACAGAAGAAGTTCTGAGGTAACACATAAAAATATACAGTCGAATTGGACACCTCCTTTTTTTGAAGTTGTTTGAAAATACACAAAATATATTTTCATTTATCAGAATATGAAGCATTAAGTTATAAAAACATAGTAATTTGGTAATCGCAGTTCAATTCCATGGACGATAAGGATATACATATAAACTAAACAATAAATTTTAAAATAGCTATTACTTCATTCGTAATGTATTATAAATATTAACTAAGATAATAATATCTTACTTAATAAAGGCTTAAAATCTATCTCGTTTAAGCCAGATGTGAAATATCCAGATCTGCGACAGGCAACATCGTAAATATGCGAACCGCCTTATACTGCCAACGTCAATCCGCCTGCAAAGCGTGACGATAAAGGCAAATCCTCCATACTACGAGAGAAGCCCATGTCCAACTGTCGGCTTTAACTTTTTTTTACTATTTTAATCTAGTGCTTGATCATTATCCCACCTGATGGTGAATGTTGATGCAGCCGGATGATAAAGCACACTAACTAAAAGCCTGTTCATTCTTGCCTTGAAGACACCCCTTAGTTTTACGGGATTTAAGAAGAAGAACAATATTTAAGTGGATTGGGTGAATGTTCTGTCATGAGCTGGTCGCCAGAGCCCTTTTCGTAAATCAGTAGAGTGCATCGTTTGTAGATGTTGACTTTATAAAAAGATCGAATGTTACTACGTATCCCGCTAAAATACGTTTTGATTCCCTCTATTGGTCCCGATCACGCCAATTGACCCGACATTGCGATTAATTGACTCGATAGCATTGTCATTGTTAAAGAAATATATAAATAATTTTAGCTGATAAGAATAGTGGAACTGCATGGACATCAGTAATTATTAAGAATATTATGTAAATCCATTACATCATACTGAGCAGTAGAATTAATTGGATAAGACTGTCCATTTTGTTCTATCATAGATCTAATGGTAGAACTATTTGGACACGTGATTCCCTTTTTCTGGAGCTGTTCATTTCTAGTTCGTTACATTTTTATAGCAAAGCAATTTAAGATTGCACGCCCTAAGCTGGATTTTATAGCATTCCTTGAGCATTCCCTTTACACTTCCAATTTAAACTTGATTATTTTGCCCTTTTCGTTATAAAAGTGATAATAAAATTCGAACGGAGTTCCATAATACTGATTGTCCAAATATACATCTAAAAAATGTTTTCAAATATCACGCGTTCTTTCTTTTTGTTTTTCTCCATATTCTTTGATTAAACCTTTTCAGTTCCTTCATATTATTTTTTGTTTTATAATTATTATATTAATAAAATAACAAAAAAATCAGCGTCATAATTTTCTAATGATTTCTTTACTTTATTATCGGTCAAATATTAACATGGTATCAATAACTTAGTAAATAATAGAATATGTTTGATCACACAATATAATTTATGCTAATTACAGGTTTTTAGTTTATAACAAATCATCACATACTGACCTTATTATGTAGAAATGTTATTCAAAAACCGGTAGTATGTTAAATAATCGTCATGTAGCACGTGCAAGTGATCGCGTCGCGCTCAGTAACGCACTACCGCCCGTACAAGATGATAGGCCTCGTTCAACTAAATATTAATTATTAGGGTGTGTGCTTAATATTTTTATTTGTCTTAATTTTTTATTTGTATTGTTAATAAGTATATTTTTAACCGACTGGCCTAAAATATATAGAATATATAAATGTATATATGTATGTATGTATGTATATTTCTGTGGCATGCTCTGTAGCGCAAACTTCTCATCCTCACATTTCTAAGATTTTTAGGGCATGGAAGTATCCGCCGCACTGCCTTTGCGCTAGTGGACAACACATGTCTTCACTGAAAAAAGTATTATTAATTTTTAAAGTTTTTTTAATTAGTACCTAAGTATTCACTGCCCTATAGTTGATTGTATGATTATTAAGCATAAATATAGTATTACGTTTATTGATAAGATTATATTGTACAATTGTTTATCCCGAATCATGAGAGAAAAAAAAGAAATATTTTTGATTTATTTTTTATTTTTCGGATATTTAGGTTTCCTCTCGATCCTTGCCTTCACCGCGTAAATCAGCACCAAAAACATCAATCATTAGTGCCGGGATAGATCGAACACGGGCTGCTTGCTGCAAAATTTACGACGAGCGCTTGGACCGCAGGGCCACCACGGCTCCTAATTAATAAAAACAAAAATATTAAAAAAATATATGTATACTTCAAAAGCTGCCCATAGACACGACGACTAAAGAAAATGTGCCCTTGGGTAGTAGTGGCCAGTTATCATCAAGTGGACATGTGAAAACTGAAAAAATATGTTCCAAAATTTTTTGACAACGATATGACCGTCACTTTATTCTTATCTCCCCAGACTGCATTGAGGCGGAACGTTTTCTTAACAAGAAGTTATTCTTAAGTGTAACTGGAGCGACCGAACGCATAATCAAGTTTGTAGGAATCACATGGATGCTTTGAATATTTCTGAGCCCGTAATCCAACAGACTATACATACCTTATGTGTCGTGGGCTTTGAGCTGCAGTCCATTTCGACGACAAAAAATTCCTTAATATAACTTTTCATTCATTCATTCATTCATAAGTTCACTGCTAAACAAAGGTCATCACCATAGATTGCCTCATCTATATCTACTTATATATCTATACAAATAAATAAAATTGAAGTGTCTGTTTGTAATGTTAAAATAACAACTTTTTACTAAATGCATATGAAAGTATATACGGTACTAATAACCAAAAAGCAATTTTTAAAATTTTTGTCTGTCTGTCTATCTGTCTGTTTGTTCCGGCTAATCTCCGAAACGGCTGGACCGATTTTAACGGGACTTTCACTAGCAGACAGCTGATGTTATAAGGAGTAACTTAGGATACTTTTATTTTAGAAAAAGAATTAGGGTTCCGCGCAAAAAAATTAAAACCCATGAAATCGTAGTAAATTCCACGCGGGCGAAGTCGCGAGGGACAGCTAGTAGGCAATATATCCAAGGTTTCCAATCGTCTTGTTTGGCAACCGCAGTTTTTAGGGTTCCATACTCAAAGGCTAACCAACGGGACCCTATTACTAAGCCTCCGCTGTCCGTCCGTCCGTCCGTCTGTCTGTCAGCGGGCTGTATCTCAGGATCCGTAATAGGTAGACAGTTAAAATTTTCACGGAATGTGTATTTCTATTGCCGATATAACAACAAATAATAAAAACAAAAATAAATTAAAATTATAAAGGGAGCTCACTACTAGAAACTTGTTTTACGATGGTACGGAACCCTTCATGTGCGAGTCCGACTCGCACTTGGCCGGTTTTTATTATTTTGAGTTGTTATCAGGATGATGCTGCTGCCTATCCTCTTTCATGCGCCACTGCACAGCAGCTTAATAACGCTTTAAATAAACGCCATTATAATTTAAAAATTCGTTAACAACCCAAACCCAGATTCCAGTACTGGTTGCAAAATTGATAAGTGAAAATAATATATATAAGAACAGAAAAACAAATACGAATATTGATATATACAAACCTAAGCTAGATAGATATAAAAGGTAGAAAACCACATGCTCACTAGGTTGTAGTACTCCTGTTCTGCCTAGGCGCTCGTCTGACGTCATAATAGATACCAAGAGAACGCTTTCCCATACATCCACAGCTCCATCAGAGTTGGCCACCGCAAAGTGGACTGTTCTTAAGTAGCTTAGATATGCCCTATACACCTATAGTAACTTGAAGATGTCGTAACAATAGAAAAACTAATAGCAGAAAGAGCCTTGTTTCTGTAAATTAGAGTAACAAACGAGCACACACATTTACTATGTGATAGGAATTCCTTTCTAACTAAAAGTGCGTCTGGGTAAGTACCACACTCTTATTGCATGCCTTAAGCGCAAAGCGCGTAGGTATGTTCTACTAGCGCCTAAAAATCAAGACGTTTTGTCGCATAAAATCGTATATAACAATCATATTGAACATATAAAAGATATATAAAGCACATTGTCAGAAAGATAAATAATCGTTGAACTTATTAATATTTTTTTTAAATCGATTAAATGCTATTTTTACATAAAAAAAGTGGTTTTAGTGGCTTATGGTGTAGATTTATCAAGTCCGCATGGAGTGGTAAACACGATAACTTTTGAAAATATCAATTGTTTAACTCAATCTATTTTTTAATCTCTTCATCTATCATGTGGGAAGCCATGGAATGTTAATGGCAGTTTAATTTTCTTTTGTTAAGTTATAATTATTTTTTTTCGGCGTAGTGTTTTGAGCAGCCTTGTAATAATTTATTTTACTAAATAGATTGCCTCACTAACTCACTTCGGCCTCAGCCGCCGTCGTAAGTGGATACTGTATCGGTTGTTTGCAGCGGCTCAAAAAGATCGCTGTACAAATACAAAATATTCGAAAAACCAAATTTGATACATACTTGATTATTATAATAATCACAGATTTTTATTACAATATTTTAAAAGCACAGAATAAATAATAGTACTACGTACTTAAAGTAAATAGGATGTATATATTATTTAAGTATATTTATACTTAAATACGTCTTGGACTTTATGGAGTGACCTGAATGATGATATGATGATCATATGAGCATTATGAGTCGTGCACTTTTGGATTTTCCAAACATTTTTTTTAATTGAAGTTTGACATAAAATTATTGGAAAATTGCAGGTAATAAAAATAAGGTTATTAGTGAAAACTTGTGTGTATTTAAACTACTTTAAAAATTTACGTATAATCATGTTATACGTAAATTTTTTAATGCACTTAGGGCAAGCACTGTTGGATTTACCAATAGTTTCTATTTCTGCCGCCAATCAATAGCGCTTAAATTGCTGTGTTTTGGTCTAATAGATATAGAGCAGGGTAAGAGAGCAGACTATAATTACAAGCCGTGAGGCATTCCATCTTAGTTCTCAGAGGTGACAAAACATCTATAACTACTAGAAAAGCTTTCTTACCCATCAGTTGTAGGTTCTTCGAGCTATAATGCCGGTCCATTGCCACTTCAGTTTACTGATCCTCTAGAGACTCTAGGCTATGTCAGTTACTCTTGTTATTCTGCGGCTATCTCCGTTAGGGATTTAATCCTGTAGAGAAATTCCGAACAATAGCCTTCGTACAGTAAGTGAGTTTTCTCATAAGGCCAGCTGTGACGGATCACCGCCATTATTCTATTACGAGCTATTTAACATTACCCTTCTCGATAATTTAATAACCTAAACATCTTAGCCTTCCTTAAAGCTTACTTGAAATAGTTATTGTTTTACATTTAAGGTGTTAAGTTTTTTACCAGCTTAGTCATTGAAAATATTTTCTAAACTAAGGAGACTAAAAATAAAGAGTGCTGATGAAGTGTATACATTCAAATTGGAGTGCTTATGTTTTTCTTGTAATGTTGATGATCTTAAAATTTTAAACTAGAAATTAATTGAAGAAAAACAATTTCTAAAATAGACTGAACGTTTGTGACCAATTCATTACCAATTATTTTTCCATATGAAAATAGTTTATGCATGTTATCGTACTGGCATCGTGGAGTTCTTTCTTTTTAAATAGAAAAAAAAAGAGACGTCGGTCGGTAATATTTTTTGTTAGTGTAAACGCATCTTTAATAGCAGTCTTATCGAACGGTCAACTACATTGTTTATAGCCCCGCGTAGTATCACTGATATGAGTTATCTGCCGTAAAACCATACAGCGCGTCGTAAACTAACAAAATTAAATTATATCTTAAGCATACGCAATTTACGTGAGATAACGTTTTTACTTGTTTTTCACTTTCATTTGTGACGTAGCAGCGCTTTAAGATAAAATTGGCGCTTATCATATGAATTTGGAAATAAAACTGATAACTGTCTGGTTTAGTGGTCTAAGTACCAGACATCTAAAGGGCTGCGTCTGAGTCTTATAGGCTTTCAGCCAGCAGATATAAAATAAGTGTTTTAAGATGTGTTTTTAGCCCAAGTCTGTGTTCAAATTCAGTGAGGGGGAAATAGTCGGTTTCAAAATGTACATTGATTGTATGATGTTTATATATAAATAAAAAGGTAAATGTTCGTTTGTTCAAAATCTTAAATCTCCGAAAGTTCTTCATCGATTGCTTTGAAATGTTTTTGTCAACGTTGCATTCAAATACGCACGTGTTTTATATTTTGAAAAAAAAATTAAGGCACGCGTGGCCAGGTACCTACAGCTAGTTGTCAATATTTTTGCGAAGAGCCATGGTAGCTCATGGGCTAATCGCGAGCCGTAAAATCAACAATAGGTGACCAACTCGAGTTCGATTCCTGCCGACACCAATAAAATTGTTCATTGCAATTTTAAAGGCTGATTTATTAAGGCGACTTATCTTTCCCAAAATACTCCCACTTTGCTACGCCACTGACCCATACGTGCATGTGTGTCGACGTAGATATGGGAAAGAGGATTTAATTAACTATTTTAACATAAATTTATATACATATATAGTAACTGCTTTGTTGATATAGTGGTCTTAAGGGTAACTATCAGTAGCATCACGGAGTTGACGGTGTTTTACCCCCGTGCCTAGGAAAGCACGTAACTCCGTTGGTCTCACACCTGATCTCTCTCCGGTCGTGTTAGGTTGCCATCTCATCGGACTATGAGAGTGAAGGAATAGAGCGTGATTGCGTTTTAGTTACACTCGTGCACTATAATTTTTCGAGGATGGCCAGTCTCCGTTAAGACTGGCGATGACCGAAATTCGGTGTGGAGAACATTATTATATAACAATGCGGTCCTAAGCCTTATATATAAAAGTAACACACGTTTAATACGTTCGAATCCCACACGGAACAAGTATTTGTATGGCCTACAAATAATTGTTCCGGGTCTGAATGTTTGTCCTTGTGCAATTTATCTTTGTAACTGCCTCCGCGATACATGAGAAAATCCTGAGGTAACGTTTTTGTTAAATAAATAAAGAAGAAAGAAGCTATCATTACTTTCAATGCTTGGGCTGAGTGAAGTGACCATTTACCACTACTACTGGTAATACTTTTCTATTGGGATTTTTGGATGGACAATTCGCCATTGATCGAACCACCTTGGTCAAACATCTAAATGCACAGTGCAAAAGGTAAGCATATTCCTTCCCATTACCACAAATGTATATGTTTTATTACACTAGACGCTAAATATCAAGTAAATACTTCATCATCATTCATCTTCATCATTGTAGCCCTTCACAAATTTACTGCTGAACATAGGCCTCCCTCAAAGAATGCCACAAATCACGGTCCTGAGCCACCTGCATACATCGACTTCCTGTATGCCTTACCAGGTCGTCAATCCATCTATACTAGAATTATTTTGTCCGTGCAGTTTGGGTCATAAATCATCGGAGTATTTCGCTCTCTCTCCCACTCACGGGCCTTAAGGGCGAGCATAGTGATGCGCATTATTGTTGTCAATAAGGGTTATCGATAGTGTATTTAGTTTTGTCATTATGTGGGTTAGTGATAAAAATGAAAAAAAAATAGATACAACAACGTATTTATTAAAATAAGAATAATAATGATTTAAAATAAATTATTAATTAGGTATATATGTATTAAAAAAACTATAAGTACAAATGTTTGGAATGTAACAAGTTATATTAAAAATAAATATAAATATAAAGATAATAACTTATATCAAAAATTAAATCTAAAACTATTTGTTGGTAACTTTGTTGTTATCGATAATGGCGTTGCGCCCGCGCAACTTGCTAGCCGGGCTGAGACCGAGCTATGATTTATGACCCCAACTGCACTCACAAAATAATTTTACTATAGTGGGGGCCGCCCCACACTTCATCTACCGGTACGAGGCTGCCACTCGAGAACCTTGCTTCCCCATCGGTTGTCGGTTCTTCGAGCTATATGACCGGCCCATTGCCACTTCAGCTTACTAATCCGTTGGCTTATGTCGGTTACTCTGGTTCTACTCCGGATATCCTCATTTCTAAGTTTACCACTCAGAAAAACCCGGCAGAGAAATCAAGAATATTCTTGATTGGTATTGTTAACACCAATCTAAAGCTACGTAAAACAAGCCGCATTTGCATAAGCTCCACTTAAGCTTGGATTCATCCCAAAACATTTCCTCAATGGACTTGATTTGTTTTATCTCTTACGATAACCACGCTAACTACCATTGATATGTGTGAGTAGCGGATTCTCATTACACGGCGAGTATATAATAGGATCATTTTGTATCGATAGCAAAAAAAAGTGTTTGGTCTTTTTTAGTTCTGTTCTGAAAACAGTCTAGATTACAATACAGTCGCAAAAAAAAATTTATGTGTGATGTTACTAAAAATTCGTAATCTTAAATTTACTATGATTTACATGATTGGTATTCAATTAATAGATGCACAAGTTATTTTTATTCCGCAAAAGTCCATCTCAATCAAACTTACTGCATTCTCCCTGTTTCGCCAGTGATTGAATCACAGAATACATTGTACTGAATGCTGATACATGTCACAACCGCTCCGTTGTTTCGGGGGCTATATTGGGGCTTTGTACGCGCTCTTCAATGTTTGCTCGTAAACTGTTATTGAAAAAAATAAACGAAAATTGTATTGTGTCACTTTTGGCGTCTTGAAATACCATAATCATCGATAGACTGGTAGGTTAAGCTTTCGTCAAAACTTCACCATTGTGCTGTTTCTATTAAAGTATTGCGAAAAAGTTATGAATTAAATACACGTCAGATTAGGCTGTATGTGCACAGATTCCTTTTCCTTTAAACCAAATTGACGTTTATTATTTCGTTTATCAAATCTCATACACACTACACTACACACACTACACAGCTTATCCCTTATCACTATCACTCTGTCAGTATCACTGCGTTTTTACTAAAAAATGTTTTTTTTTATTCATATGTTCTTACATTTATTAATGTAAAGTGTAAATGTTCTAACAACCAACCAATGTGCAATTAGTTGTTAATAACAAGATTTGGCAATGGCTTTTACTAAAAAAGACGTAACTCTCTCTGAAGACCGACCGAAAACGTTGCTTCTGCAGAAACATTCAGATTACCTGGCCAGCTATGGTCTTAACAAAGATGATTATGAATATTGCATGACTGAATATCTGCGAATGTCGGGTATTTATTGGAGCCTCACAGCTATGGAATTAATGAACCAATCGTCAAGGTATTAATAATGAAATATCAGTATCAACAAATATTTATTTTGCCAAATTTATAAAACTTTACATTATCATATTAGGCTTACAAAAATATACAGAAACTTTTCGATTTATTAGTATTATTACTTAACAGGCCAGCAGTTGAAACAACTGATATAAGCCCGTATCCTATTTTCAAATGTGTAATTATTCTATTTTAGTTGTTTATCTAATCTGTTCTTGAATTGGTTAATAGTTTGTGCAGATATCACTTCTGATGGCAGCTTGTTCCTTGCTTCAACTACTCTTTGGCTAAGATTGACAAAATAAGTTTTTAATAATTGTTTTAGAATGCCAAAAGAAGAGATTATCGAGTTCATTACATCTTGTCAAGATAAAGAAAGTGGAGGTATATCAGCCAGTATTGGACACGATCCACATATGTTATACACCTTAAGTGCTATTCAGGTAAATAAATCTAAGTGTTTTAAAAAAAGTAGCACTAAGATTCATTTTAATGTTGACTGAATATCACAAACATACTATTTTTGAACTGTAAATAACATTTACAGTTCAAATATAGTGTAGAGTTTTATTCAAGACTAGCTGTTCCCCACGACTTCACCCGTGTGGTATTTACTACGATTTCATGGATTTTAATTTTTTTGCATGGAACCTTAATTATTTTACTAAAATAAAATTATCCTAAGTTACTCCTTATAACATTAGCTATCTACTAGTGAAAGTCTCGTCAAAATCAGTCCAGCCGTTTTGAAGATTAGCCGGAACAAACAAACAGACAGACAAAAAAATTTAAAATTGTTTTTTGTAATTAAGTCTACGTTACTTGTGCAATATTTCTCTGTACTTTATAAGTGGGAACTTTTAATTGGCCTTCAGTACATTTATTTTTTATTGTTCATACATTATAACTAGCTGTAAGTTCTCCTAAAATCATAATAAATAAATAAATCTATGTTATTAAAAATGGCTGGCCGTTATAGATAAAGTCATAGAATATGGATTCTATAGTACTAAGTCTTATTAAGAGATCTGTTCTTGTACTTAATAATGTAACCAGATAATTTATACAGGTACTTGCAATGTATAATAGAGTTGATGCAATTGATGTTGAAGGTGTAGTGAGATATGTGGCCTCTATGCAGCAAGAGGATGGCAGCTTTTTTGGTAAGAATAAATATTTTATAATATAGGTACATTTTTATTTAATAATATGTTGATTCAAAAGGTTATTATTGTTAACTTACTTTTTATTTTGTATCACCCACTTATTGGTTAAAAATCTGGTGCAAAGCTTTGATTAATGGTTTGATAATTGACAAATCTTCTGATTGATAATTTAAAATTAAATGTTTTGTATATCCTACTTCAATATAAATTATTAAGAATAACTCAAAAACTATTGGTCATCAGACCTTGATCAAATTTATATGGGACCACATGAGAAGCACCAGCTTTCAAATAAAAAAAGAATCATCGAAATCGGTTCACCCAGAAAAAAGTTATGAGGTAATACATTAAAAAAAACACTGTTGAATTGAGTACCTCCTCCTTATTGAAGTCGCTAGAAGAGTAAAACTAGTGTTTGTTGTGATTTATTTTTACAAAATACAAATAATGTTAACATGACATTTTCAAAAATGCGCTTATGTGTTTATGTAAAAATCTTTTAAAAATTCTTGTTAAGTAGTTTTTTACAACATAACAATATTTTTTAAATACAGAGGCTGCATAACATCTATTTACTTTTAGGTGACAAATGGGGAGAAGTGGACACAAGGTTTTCATTTTGTGCAGTAATGTGTCTGTCTCTATTACATCGACTAGATGCAATCAATATAAACAAAGCTGTAGACTTTGTTCTAAGTTGTATGAATTTTGATGGTGGTTTTGGGTCAAAACCAGGATCAGAAAGCCATGCAGGTAATGCCATTTTTTTATTACCAGGTTAGCCTACAGATTTATTGTTACCCCTGAGTGCTAAAATGGATGCCTCCAAGTCTGTAATTGTATGGGTTCCCTATATCGTGAAAACCGGAACACAGCAGTGCAAGCACTACAAGCCAGAAGCAATACAAGGCAGGCAGAGGGTTGTACTCACCCAGGCACGGTGAATACAACCCTCTGAGGACACCAATCACGGTGGTAGAGTCACGCAGCAGCTTTTGCTGTTGCACGTATGGGCCGGCTCGAGCCGGGTTAGTACCACGACCTCACAGAATACCGGCGTGAAGTGGAAGCTCTGCTTTTGCGTTTCGTCTGGTGAGTGCAGGTGACCGGAGGCCCAATTCTCCCCATCAACATGGTATCGGAATTAAATCTTAGACTACCCCAAGAGTAGCACCCTTGGAGAATCCCTCGCTGAGCATCCACGACCATGCTACTCCACTCCTGAGCGTGGGTGCTCAGGCTGCCCCGCGTATTCTCTGGGGGGGCAAAATTCCGCTCAAAACTATAACTGCTCGGGGCAAACTGAACAACAAGACCAAGGCGACCCCTGCCACGCTATCCGTGATTTTCTGCAACATCAGGGGACTTCACTCGAACCTAAACGCCGTCCACTACCATCTCGAGACGGCGAAGCCGGCCTTGCTCTTTCTGACCGAGACGCAGGTGTCCTCTCCGGCTGATACTTCGTATCTCTCCTACCCGGGGTACAAATTGGAACACTCCTTTGTGCCTCGGGCTGGAGTTTGCGTATACGTCAGAGAGGACATCTGTTCTCGACGCCTCGGCAGTCTTGAAGGTTCGGACCTGTCCATCCTTTGGCTGCGCGTAGATAGCGACGACCATCCGCGCGTCTACGGGTGCCTCTATAGATCCCATAGCGGTAATGCCGAAACAGACCGACTCATCGACCACGTCCAAATGGCTACAGATTCCTTGCTACAATAGGTCTCATCCGCAGAGATCATGATCCTTGGCGATTTTAACGCCCACCACGCCGAATGGCTCGGTTCACGTTTAACTGATCATGCGGGGAGATCTGTTTATGACTTTACCTTGGCATATGGTCTGACACAGCTGATTACTTCGCCTACGCGGATTCCAGATGTGAAGGATCATACACCTTCCCTGTTGGACCTTCTGCTGACCTCTCATCTGGACGGATATCAGGTTTCCGTCGATGCCCCTCTCGGCTCTTCGGACCATTGTCTGATCCGGAGTGTGGTGCCACTCACGCTCCCGTCGCGGTTGCGTTCTGCAGGTTGCCGCCGTGTTTGGCATTACAGGTCGGCGGATTGGGACGGAATGCGGTCTTTCTTTGCATCCTACCCATGGGGGCGGGTTTGCTTCTCGCCGGATGATCCCAGCGCTGTTGCTGACTCTGTCACTGATGTGGTGCTACAGGGAATGGAACTATTTATTCCATCATCTGTGGTACCCATCGGAGGCAGATCGCAGCCTTGGTTTGGTCGCTCCTGTAAGACTGCATTACGCAGTAAGCAGGAGTGCTATCAGGCCTGGGATGAGGCTTCGGCGGCTCGGGATGTAAACACCAGCATGCTTAAAAGAAGTATAACTTCGCCTCCAGGTCCTTCAAAGTGTTGTGCCAAGGCAAAGTCAGAGCACATAGGCAGAATTGGCGAGAAACTAGTTCGCCTTCCTTCGGGAACCCGTGCATTCTGGTCTCTCGCCAAGGCTGTCCAAGGGAATTTCTGTAAGCCATCACTACCATCTCTGCACAGGGAGGACGACTCACTGGCCCACGCCGCAAAAGAGAAAGCCGACCTTTTAGGCTCACTTTTTGCGTCCAACTCGACTCTTGATGACGGGGGGAACACACCGCCGACCATCCCGCGGTGTGAGTGCTCCATGCCGGATTTGCGGTTCTCACAGCGCTCGGTTCGCAAAGCACTCCTCTCCCTGGACATCCACAAGTCGAGTGGGCCTGACGGAATCCCCCCAATTGTGCTGAGGACGTGTGCTCCGGAGTTGGCACCGGTTCTAACGCGTCTTTTCCGGTACTGCTACTTCCTAGGCGTAGTCCCGAAATCATGGAAGACAGCTTTTGTCCAACCGATCCCTAAAAAAGGTGACCGCTCAGACCCGTCCAACTACAGGCCTATCGCCATCACCCCCTTGTTCTCCAAAATAATGGAGTCCGTTATAAACTGCCAGCTCATGCGGTACCTTGAGGATCACCAGCTGATTAGTGACCGCCAATACGGTTTTCGTCGGGGTCGATCAGCTGGTGATCTTCTTGTCTACCTGACTCATAGATGGGCGGAGGCAGAGTCCAAGGGGAGGCATTGGCCGTTAGTTTGGACATTGCGAAGGCTTTCGATCGGGTTTGGCACAAAGCGCTTCTTTCGAAGCTCCTTCCTATGGGCTTCCGAGAAATTGTGCAACTGGATCACCAGCTTTCTTGCAGATCGGAGCATCAAGGTCGTTGTAGACGGTGCATGCTCCGACTACAAGCCTATTAACGCTGGTGTTCCACAAGGCTGCGTGCTATCACCAACGCTGTTTCTTCTGCATATCAATGATATGTTGCAAACCGGTAGCATTCATTGCTATGCGGATGATAGCACTAGTGATGCTCTATACGCCCGCCGTGCGAATATTTCTCGGGAAAACGTCACCGAGTACCGGAACAAACTTGTGTTTGAAGTCGAGTCTTTGCTGAACAAAGTCTCGGATTAGGGGCGACTAAATCTAGTCCAGTTTAATCCTCAGAAGACACAAGTTTGCGCGTTTACCGCTAAAAGAACCCTTTGTCGTATCTCCTCAGTTTCAAGGCACTCCTTGTTGCCTCAGCCAGTATCGGAATCCTCGGCGTGGACATATCGAGTGACGTGCATTTTCGCGGTCACTTGGAAGAAGGCCAAATTGGCCTCTAAAAAGCTTGGCGTGCTCAGCAGAGCGGGACAGTATTTCATGCCGGCACAACGCCTGCAGCTTTACAAGGCGCAGGTTCGGCCTCACATGGAATACTGTTCCCATCTCTGGGCTGGGGCTCCCCAGTGCCAGCTCCTTCCACTTGACCGCATCCAGCGCAGAGCGGCTCGAATCGTCGACGACCGAGTCCTTTCCGATCGGCTCGATTCATTGGCGCTGCGAAGAGATTTTGCATCTCTTTGCATTTTCTTTCGCATTTACCACGGGGAGTGCTCTGAGGAATTGTTCGGATTAATCCCAGCCGCCAAATTTCACGAACGCACATCGCGGCAGAACTCCCGATACCATCCACACCATCTGAATGATTGGCGGTCCACCACTGCGATTTAGAAGATGTTTTCTTCCTCGCACAACTTCCTTGTGCGACCTATACGACTTAGGGACCTTCAAGAAAAGAGCCTACTCCTTTTTAAAAGGCCGGCAACGCATCTGCAATTCCTCTGGTTCCCCTGGTGTTGCGGTTGTTCATGGGCGGCGGTAGTCACTTACCATCAGGTGAGCCGCATGCTCGTTTGCCCCCTTTCCTATAAAAAAAAGGCAGACTCCTAGGCTGTGTAAAGGACCAAGAGGACCATCACCATAATTACTAGCTACGTGGCATATCATCTTAGTCTTCAAGGGGAACAATGGCTCCTTGGCTTAATAGTGGATACATGGTGATGTTTCGCAATATTTTAATATAAAATAAATTATTATAATTTTTTTCAACAGGTCTCATTTACTGCTGTGTGGGAACATTGTCAATCTGCAAAAGAATGGATGCTTTACATGCTGATGAGCTTGCATGGTGGCTGTGTGAGAGGCAGTTGCCAAGTGGTGGACTTAATGGGAGACCAGAAAAACTACCAGATCTTTGTTACTCTTGGTAAGAAACAACTAAATACAATTGCAGTGGCTGTACTACAACTAGCCTCTGTGCCTTATACTTTAGCTCCCTTTCACAAAAAATTTAAATTTGGTTATTTTTAAGTTGGTAGTTATGTATTAGCGTTTAAGAAAAAAAGTTGTGTGGAAACTGTTACTTTTAACGAAAGTAAAAAAAATTCCAATCTATTCTATGACTCGACGAAGTAATAAATTACTCAGCTTTATGCACTGCGTCAAATTAATAGCTAGAAATTAGCAATAATATATAATATTATGTTTCTCAATTATATTTCGCGCGCCCTAAAGGGTTTTTGAACTGGTAGTTTGACTGTTTTGCTTTGTTTTTGCTTGTACTTACTAGTAATTATCTATGAAATATTCTTGAATTACCCTCTGCTTTTTTATATTTTGTGCAAGATATTCATATTTTCATCCTTTTTTTTCTTTATAGCACTTTTATTTTCTTTTGCTTCTCATTAAGTGAGTGTATAGTCTTTTGCGAAACAAATTTCTTAAACCACTTAAACCGAAAACATGTTTGATTTACTTACAGGTGGGTGATGGCATCCCTTTCAATGTTAAACAGAATACATTGGGTAGACAAAAGAAATCTAGAACAATTCATATTAGCTTGTCAAGATCCAGAAACTGGAGGTTTCAGTGACAGACCTGGTGACATTACTGATCCTTTTCATACATTATTTGGATTAGCGGGCTTGTCTTTACTAGGAAATGAAAATATAAAACCTGTAAACCCTACATATTGTATGCCCCAAGAAACAATAGACAGATTAAAATTGGAACCACAAATTTTATTGATTTAATTTTAAGGACAAGGTTTAATGTAATTTAACAGTTTATATAGTATATGAAGAAATAAATAATTTATATCATCACTTTGTGTGTTCTTGCCATATAGTTAGGACAGAAATGACCCAAGAAAATAAAACTTATCTAACCATGTCCCTTCAGCATCTTTGCCTTTTGCTCTTGGAGCTAGATCGTGTATAGGCAAAGAAAATGCTATGACACAACTTATGGAGTAATACAACAGGTATTGTATTCAGCTTATTTAAATTTCACCTTTGCTAGTGAAATCATCTGTGGCCGTGTGATGGTGGGCGGGGTAAAAGTCCATCACCTCGTTTCATTCCGTGGATGTAAAAGGCGATGGAAAGTTCCAAAAAAATGATATGACTTCCGATGGGTCTAAACTTATTTTCAAGCAATAATGAGGTCAATGACATCTTTAAGGTCAAGGTCAAACACTCTGAAAGTCGAATAGTCAAGATCAATTCAAAATATGCAAAAATTTTGGAATACTATCTTATAACAAGCTCTGAGGACAAGGACATTTTCGAGGCTTATGTCAAAAGTTAAGGTCAAATAAAAAAATTAAATTAATCTTTTTTTAACCTAACACGAAGGGGATGGCGGGGTTTTAGTTCGCTCGCTCACTAGACCCGCTATCCCCTTCTAACCTAACCTGTCCGAGTCGGGGTGTCCCCAAGTTCCAAGCTCGCTTCGCTCGCTTGCATCCTAAGTTCTCCTTGCTTCTATGTTGAGTTGTGTTATTTTGAATATTACGTTGGTGTAGTGTATAATGTAATAGGGTAACATAAAAGAAAAAACAAATCAAATATTAATATTATAAAAGTATTTATTAAATTTTATAAACATATAAAATATATTTTAATGATTCCTCAAAAGGGTATTTTTTTAAACGTTACGCCCACGCTAGGATTTCTCCTGTATCGTAGAGGCAGTTTACAAACATAAATTGCACAAGGACAAACATCCTGACCCGGAACAATTATTTGTAGTCAATACAAATACTTTTTCCGTGCGGAATTAGAACCAACGGCCCGCATCGTATTTATTATATATTATTATATTTATTCTTCAACGTGGTAGAGCCAAGCTGCAGCTATATTTATAGTATAGTTGTGGCACGAATGGGTCGGCTCGACCGGGGAAGGACCACGCTCTCACAGAATACCAGCGTAAAATAGCAGCTTAATGCTGCTGTGTTTCGTATGGTGAGTGTAGAGAACCGGAGACCCTTTTTACTGGAAAAGAGGCATTCCATCTTAGTCCTCAAGGCTGACAACGCATCTGCATTTTGATTCACAAGCGAGGATAGATGTAGATGTCTATGGGCCACAGCAACCACTTACCATCAGGTGGACTGTGTGCTCGTTTGTCACCCTATTTCTATAAAAAAAAAAAATTATTTATTATATTATTTAGTTCATAATTGAGTTTAATATATTAGCAGCTATTTAAAAATGAATGAAAGTTAATATATAAACTAAAAATCATTAAAATTCGCTGTCACTTTATCTGAACGTAAAATGGAACGACCTAGGAGTGAAATTCGTACATTATTTGTGGTAAAATCACATATGATTACGTAAAAAAATTGTTTTTTTTTAAACTTTACGATTTTTTTCTCGAAAACTATGAGGATGCTCAATGTGATTTTTGTTTTAAAGCGTTCTACATGAAGAGATCTATACGAAAAAAATACGTCAGCATCTAAATTGGCGGAAATCTTTGTAAAGTGGTGCCAAGGTTTGTGGTGATTTCAACTTTAATTGTAATATGATATTTAACGCGAGTACATTTATGAACTAGCCATCTATGTAGGACAGGCTTTTATAGTGTAAGATTGTGTGCACAAATACAAACACACTGTTTCCTAAAAATGATAGTTCGATGGGATGGCAATCCGAAACGAACTATACTTAGAAACTACATTATCAATTGTGACTGCTAACATTCTATTTGTTCAATAAAAATTTGATTTTATTTATATTATTTTTTCAGATGCAAGCAATGGGTGAAATAGCTGGCACATGCACCTATTGAAAAGATCACATGTTAAAACATATTTGTGACAAACATTGCAAATCCGACGATTTTGAACCCAACTAAAACGAACTGTTATTTCATCAGTGGACTTAATTTAAACTTCCACTATTATATTGTATGTTAATTAGGTTTCATTTACATGTAGCAAAAGATAATATCCCTCTAAAGTCACACTTTGGTAAGAATTCGATTATATAACTAAACTCAAAGTTATTCGTGATTACCTGGTTATAAATATATATTTTTTTTAGATTCATTTACAAACATTAGCTATAATGAGCACTCATTTTGAAAGCGACAATTAGTAAACAATTTCTGCAAGTAGTATGTACATAGGTACCTCTGTGAAGAAGCCTAGCGATTTGTACATAGTATTTGTTACACTTAAAAGGAATTTAATCCAATCAGTGTTAAAAAACCCAATATTTTTACCCTTTAAAAAGAACTAATGTTGAATGAAAACAAGCATCCAGACGCAGACTATTTATTTTACAGCATAGCAACACTTGTTCAGTGCGGGAACGAAGCCTCGGTCCTGCAATGCCGCAGCCAAACGCTTAGCCACTGCGCTACGGAGTCGTCATTTATTTTTTACTTAATTAATTATTAGTATAATGGTGCGTTTTTTATTTTATATTTTCTTTATACATATTTTTGTAAATAATAATTGTAGAGATATAATTACAAATTGCTGTGTGTAAAATACATTGATTTCTTATCCTCATGGGCATTTTTACTCAATCCCCACGTTAAAAAAATTATTTCTTATAAATTATTCAGTATAGGGATCTAACTTTTATTAAAAAATATCGATAAACAATATATCGATAAAATTATTCGAAGATAGACATTTACAGCACTATTATAATTCGCCTATGTTGTCAGCACTGTTTGTCAAAAATTAAATGTCATGTCTTGATGTTGGTAGAGTAGCTTGGCGTCATACATTTACTTTTTCTTAGGAAGTTCTGCCTAGAGATGAGACATACTTGCAAAATTTAATACCAGGGTTTCTAAGTACGAGTATGGAAAAATACCAGGATCGAAAACCAGGTTTTAAAAATACTTGTAAGTATTTGTTAGTGTCAATATATATATGAATGACTTATTCGAGTCGGGCAACAATTTAGACTAAACGTTTTTTAATTTTTTGTTAACGAAATTAAATCTTTCCTTCCTACTTTTTAGCTTAAATTCAATATACACGCGAAATAACTATTTAAAAATTAGGTCACGGTCAGTATATTACGTAATCAGTTCACAATAACAACTGAATTTACAAAAAAAAAGAAACAAAACTTTTACTTCCTCGATTATAAACATAATTCTTATTACTTACGCGACGTGTCCAGCCGCGGTGTCATATTTTGAAAATACTTGCATAGGAATTCGACCCGTTTTCCATATTAGCCTACTATGAATAAGGAGCAAAGTCGTATAAATAAATGAAATACTTTGAAGTTCAAAGTATTTTTCATTCACAAATACCATTAAGTTTCTTATTGCTATTGAGATATGGATCATTTTCCTATGGAAGTATTTGATCAACACATACTTTCATACTTGCAAGTATTTTTTGCTCCATAGACTTAGAATATACTAGCGTATAGACCAACATGGTGTGCATGGGAGAAAAAAATTCCTTATGGCAAAAATGCAAGATAGAAAAGGATACCAAATTTCATGACTCTGTAACCGATTTTGAATGACAGGTCGGCACAATTCGGCACGCAAGAAATAGCTCCGAGATATTTTGTAATTTTTTATAGTATAATAGTGGTTATTTTTAATAAGTAACTTTTTTCCAAAATGGTTAATTGTTCCGTGAGTGAATGTGCTGTAAATAATAGAGATAATCCTGATAATTTCATATCACAGGTAAATTCTCAAGACGTCGTCAATTGGGCACGCCACTATAGCGGCGATAAGACCCCTCTTGAGGAGTGGCTTGAGAGACGCCACGGTGTCCTCACCTTCCGCCTGACGCAGGTCCTCACCGGACACGGTGTGTTCGGGAGGTTCCTGCACCGAATCGGGCGGAGGAAACGCCCGGTGCTCCCACTGCGAGGATCGACCGGAGGACACGGTGGAGCACACCGTGGAGGTGTGCCCTGCTTGGGCGGAGCACCGCCGTGTACTCGTAGCGGCGATAGGCGGCGGCGACCTCGCGTCCGGCCTGGTCGAAGCCATGGTCCGAGCGAGACGGAATGGATGCCGTCACCACCTTCTGCGAAGCAGTGATGCTAGCGAAGGAGGTGGCGGAGCGGGAGAAGGAAGAGCAACAGCTTTCCTTCCCGGCCGCCGCGGAGACGCCCCGGGCGTCGGGGCTACGTCGTGGCCCCTGACCACCGTAGGCGCGGACCTGTGGACGGCGAGCAATGGTAGCTCGCCGTCCGTCCGTCTAACGACGACAGGCCGTGTCGACGGCGCGTTTTGTTCCACGCGCGCCTCAAAGAGCTGTCAGCAGCGTGAAGGGGCCCGCAAGGACCGACGCCTAAGGGCTGCGGGCTGTTCGAAAGAGATACCGCGGCTCCGGAACGTAAGGGCACTGAAGGAACACGGATGGTTTTAGTCAGTAAAGTCTGACACTCCTTCCGCTCCACCCACAGCGAAAGCGTCATTAGATGATTTTCCATCCGCAAAAAAAAAAGACGTCGTCAATGTTATGACGCGTTTATTTTGGTTAAAATTTATGTTACATACTGTTTAAAATATAGAATATATTCAATTATTTTGTTAATTTTGATATTTTGCAAAGAAAAAGTCACGTTGTTGATAATTTGCATGAATTTGGTAAATATATTTTATACAAAATATTTTACATGTACGCTAGGGATTGACTCAACTATATCAAAATTAATGTCGATATTTATCTTGAATGTTTATAATGGATCGATAGACTTGCCTACACAACAAGAAAATAAATCCTCGGTTTGCGTTCTAAAATGTAATTTTATTTTGCCGTTTTTCAAACAGATTCCCTCCGGATTCTATAATTAGAAAAAGTGGTTAAGGTTCATTGGACGGGTTGGTTGGAATGCAAAGAAGAACTCAACAATTTGCAGCAAACATTTTCTTGAGAAGTATAAAAGAAAAAGTAGAATAAAAACAATTTTATTAAAAGGAGTCATTTCTACATTATTTGTACCAGTAAGTAAAATATTGTTATAATAAGACTTCAAAAATATAACTTTCAAAACTTTAGATAAATATAGAGACAGATTTTCATACATTATAAAACTGTAGTACATTAAAGACAAAAAAAAATCTTGAGATTATCCTCTTTAAGCCATTATGAACCCAACTAAGTATCTATTTATCAACCAAAATAAATAAACCTTGCTTAACCAACCGCACAGCCTCACGGTCACACTAGTACAATATTCATAGCATCATGCTATTTTCCCCAAGGGGTTGAGCGGAGCTTCGGAACTTCGGATTATATTCCCAAATCATAACGATAAAACTTTTAGCGTAGTTAGGTATAGATATTTAGTAATGCTCCTCAAGCGCTACTAGACGACCGCGCATGAGACGTGATAGTATAAATTCCATTGTATTTGATACTCACAACGGTCAATGCCCGATTCATGCTTGATGGCCGACGACATTGTCGCGAGGGCTTAAATAGCGTGCTTTATCCCCTACAGCGTTATTCGTAGAGAAGAGGAACTCGTGGTTAAGTAATTGCCGCGGTCAGTCCATGAATGAGTGACCATTTTCTTAACATACCGAGATTGAGAGAATAGAGAGTGCATCTGTATCCTCAGACACTTAGTGCACTTTACTGTGTTAAGATCATTATGTTTTTAAAATTCATGCAGCTAAAATGATAATAATTTTATTATTACTTTATACTTTTCAGGGACAGATGAAAGAATATAAACATGAAGCATGATGAAGCCTCATAAACATATTGGCCTTTAAACAGAGCAATCTTATTTAACTGATTCCTACAAGTTTCCTTCCTTAAATTATTAAGTTTACATTCATACTTAAGTCGAATGTTAAAATAAACTTCTATAATCTATTTAATTATTAATTATTAAATGTTTGTAATTATCACAAGTAATACTTATATGAAAAATAAAGCAGCCATTATGTTGTACTCCGTGTCCCCATTTTTGTTTCCCCATCAAAACATTTTATAAATTATATAAAATATAAATAGGTATATGCTTAGTTAAGTATCTACCTATTTATATTAACAATATGTTAAAAAATAAATTCCGGGGAAACTGCCCACGGCAGTAAATATTTTTCTCCAAAGATCATAGCTCGAAAATACAACATTCTGCTCTGATTATTGGGGAGTTTTATTAGGTTTTTCGGTAAAGTCACCTGGGATTTTATACATTTGAATTAAAATCCAACAAAAGGCAGGTAGGTTCAGCTTATTCCCAGGAACATGTTATATGAATATTTTTTAATTATTTTAGAACTATCATGGTAAAATTCAGTTAATTTTTGAAGTTATTCAACTTCATGCAATAAACAATTTTTTATAATCTTTTTACCGCTTCCTTAACAATCATTTTCGATAGTCCTTTTAAGTAAAATATACATCACTAGCTAACGCACACAATGACAAATCAAAATTGGTCACGCGTTTTCGGGCTGTCAGGTGGTCTATACCCTAGTATATTCTAAGTCTATGTTTTGCTCATACCAGGGCGCCGTACTTTGAAGTGAATACCTGGTTTTAAAACCTGGTAGTGTAAATACGTCTCATCTTAGGTCTGCCTCTTAAACGTAGTGATTATATTCTCTTTGACAAATATCGCTTGCCATAATATATACAGCTTGCTACATATCTATTTATCTATGAATATATATGTTATAAATGTCAATGTCATCAGTGGTGTGGGACCACAGATCCACAGAAAAAATAAATAATAAATATATGGATGAAAATTGAAAAATGAGAAAAGGTTTTTATTTTTAAAATTAAAGGAATATGATAAAAATGTAATTTGTTTCATACATTCTTAATGGGTCGATAAGAAGTAAAAATGTGCCATAACTGCCATATTTTCTCAGTCTATTATTGTTTGTTTTGGACTATATAACCTATAAAACTAGTGTTTTAAGAAAACAATGTGGTTTCCTTATTATATTCAATTTCTTATTTACTCATTAGGAGTAAATTTATTTTTATTTTTTACAAGTGTCTTTTACTACAGTGATGTTTTCTTCACAAATTTCAATAGAAATTTACTTCAGGAATATGATTATATTATAGGTAAGGTAAAACAAACTACATACGATATACATACATATATTTTGTTTTAAATATAATATTTATATAATACATCAATGATCTAGTCTAGAAGATAAGACTAATGTGCTAATTGAGGATTGACTTAGTGGTGATTTAAGAGAGCAGTTTAAGCTTTAAGAATTTGCCATGAAGCTTTGCAAATTGTTATTGTTTATGTACCTTCACTACTAGTTAGATTATATACCTATGTAATCCTTTATTTTGAAGAAATAACCCAAATGCAATAATATACAGACAAAAACATCACTCAGTACTTTTAACTAAAAAATTGTTTTAAATGTTCATTTACCCTTACTGTGTACTGACAGCGCCCCATTAGTTTTATTTATTTATATATTTGTTGCATGAACAAAATGAAAACCTAACATTATATACTGGTCTATGGTGACTCTGGAGAGAGACAAGTGGAAAGACATTAAGGAGGACATTTCAGGCTGGTAATAATAATAATAATAACATTATAGAGGAATCAAATTAAAAGTGTCACTTCAACTACATGTGCAAACAATAATGCAATAACACAACAACATTACATTGTATGAAAGTAATAGAATAGTAATTACAGATGATAAAGATTAATAATGGAACCAATACATTAATAATTAATAAAAAAATTAACAAACAGTTAATTCAATATCTTCTCAATTAAATGTAGTAATAACAATACAAATAACAAATACACAATATAAAAATAATTTTATAAAAAAATAACTACTTAAATATTTCAAAAAAAATCAGTAGTTATTAGTTTTACCCAATGTAGATCCCAATTATGGTGATGTATCAGGAAAAAAGTATAATTTTTCTGGCATATCTGTAGGTTATGTTTTAGCCATTATTGCACGCTTAGTTGACTACGAGTCATCCAAACACCTACACATCCAAATTCCATTTTTTAATTAGGCACCATAACTTTCACAACACTAAATTTCATCATCATCATTATTACAGCCCTCACATGTCTACTGATGAACATAGGCCACCCCAAGGAATACCATAACACAAGGTCCTGACTCTCACTCCGAACTTAAGCTTCCTCATAAGAGCCAGAAGTGAAAGAGCAAGAGTCAGATCTGCATGTTTTCACTGGCAACACGCACTGGCATCCTAGGGAAACATACCATCAATAACTTTAAGCAAAGTTATCTTAACACTTTCACTGTCCGGATTTCAAACACAATAGTAAGACAATAGCAATGACCTATATGTAGTGCACGGGACAGAGAAAGGGTTAACTATTGGCTTAGTAGTTACATAGAAATTAGAAATGACCTTTATATGGTTCGTGTCATCTTAAGACCTATCTGGTGCGGATGGGGACAGATGACCTCAGTAGTGTAATTGAGCTGGATAACCTTAGCATAGTGCTAATGTTCAGGTCCTCTATCAATTCTGCCATAATGACTATATCATTTCCAGTTTAGTAATGTATCCTTTCCAGGCCAGTAGCTCAAAAACATCTTCCAATGCAGCGGTGAAGAGTTTCCTAGAGATAATGTCTTATCTATAGAGTTATCTATCTATCTATACTAATATAATAAAGCGGAAGAGTTTTTTGTTTGTTTAAACATGCTAATCTCTGGAACTACCAGTCCGATTTGAAAAATTCTTTTTGTATATTATAGCCAGATTCATGAGGAATAGTATAGGCTATCTAGCATTAGGGTACACCTCTCAGCTAGCCTTAAATATTGATTTTTGTTAAGCAAGTCAGAAGAAAAAGCGCTTCCGAAATTATTTATCCGCGTGAGCTGGCATAATGGTTAATGATACGTAAATACAACATTCTACAAAAATATAGATCTTTACTCCATCTAAAAAAAGTCCGCGAGACCATATGCCTATTTCTTATATATTAGCCACAATAAGGTATTTTGTGACAAAAAAATTTGAAAATTATAAAATTCCGAAACGAGCAAAAGTTACTTCATCATCAAGACAATTTTGTGAAGATAAACTTTGCTCTTTATAGCATGTTATTTGGACGCGTAGTTTAAGAGATAATGTAAAATTAAAATAATTCAAAACTTGGCTTGGCGCGCGAACGACGCATAAACCCTTGCCGCCCGATGAGATCCGAGAGAAATCAGCTCTGAATGCTTCTATGAGCGAGGTTAGTTCAATCGTTTGAGCTAAAAAATTGTCAAAATTAATGGAGTACTTTTATCTATGGGCATAAGTACGTTATAGAGCAAAGTAAAATTTTATCCACTTTCCCTCCCCCTCCCGGTTGAGCGTCACTCCACCCCCGCGCCCCAGAAAGCGTCCTATACGATACATGAAAAGCGTGAAGGTACGAAATGATTATTGATAAATTTGCTATCAACCTCTTATACATACAAAAGCGATATCACTTATAGTTTCCGCGCTTAAAATTGGGAAATTTTTGAGAAAACTGAGCGGGGGGAGTGACGCTCTACCGGGAGGGGGAGGGAGAGTGGATAAAATTTAACTTCGCTCGCAGATAAAAGTACTCCATAAACGTTTCCAATTTTTCCATACATTGCTATCTAAAATGCTTGAACTAGGTGTCATGTCCTGTCGCGCGCCTCAGACGTGATATACGCGGGTGAAACCGCGGGGCACAGGTAGTAGAGTTATAAGACATTATCATTATCATATCAGTTCAATAGGTTTTGTGCTCTGGTTTTGTAATTGGATAACCACCACAGCTTTAATTCAACACTTTACCGACAGTTTTTTTTTCATAACTGTTTATTAAATTTTCTTTACATATTTTCTTTTTAAAAAGAAAGTTACATCATCCCTTTCGGGTTTGTGTGCAGCTCTGAGTTCGTTGCTCATGCATTTTTAATACAGATGAAATCACGTCGAATTATTTAGTAATGTTGCGCGCCACAATTAATAAATGGTACATGGTGACACTAGTTACCACTAGCGCCCTCTAGTATCGAGTAGCAGAACTAGGATAGTCAAGAATAGGGCATCGAGAACCGGTCCCTTTCCAGGAACCGGTTCTTTCGATTCTTTTCTTTCTTTTAGGTTGGAGGCTACTTTCGTTCAATGTGAATAACGATAATCATATTAATAAATAAAACAGTTTATTGCTAATCGTTGATTAAAGTAATTATTCAAGTAATACTTGCAATAGTTTCTTTCTAATTAACTATAAAACTAATCAAACATCTCACTAACTAGGAACATTTATTTTACAATTGCACGTAAACAGTTATTTCACATTACTTAAATTTTAATATCATTCAACATAAAAATAATATAGAATAGATTCTATTCTATTATAACATTACAATATTCTATCATAGAATGTACTTTACGGATACTGTTATTATAACAAAACATAAATCAGCTCACTTATGAAAAAAATAGTTTTAATTAAACGTTATTTCTTAATTTTACTAAAATAAAAAGAACGCAGAACACAACAACAAACGACCACACAGTCCACCTGATGGTAAGGGGTTGCTGTGGCTCATAGACATCTACATCTATCGTCGATTACGAATCAAAATGCAGATGCGTTGTCATCCGTGAGGACTAAGATTGAATGCCTCGTTTCTAGTAAAAAGGGTCTCCTGTTCTCTACACTCACCATACACAACAGCGTATTATGTGAGAGCGTGGTCCTTTTCCGGTCGAGCCGACCCATTCGTGCTACAACTATACCAGTAATATAGCTGCAGCATGGTTCTACCACGTAAAAATTTTCAATTTCGTGTAACATTTCATCACTTATACCATTTATTTTGCCAGTATCTTCGTCCATACTGGAAAAATAACTGTCAGGGTTGCTCAAGTATCGCAGTATTGATGCTTGGATTAGTCGTCGTTTTTTATATTGTTTTCGCAATGCAGTGACCATTTTATTACTAAGATGAGTTTTCATTGCAGTGATATACTTTTTAATAAATTTTGTAAAGGAACCGGAGGAACTGAGAGAACCGGGTTTTAAATTTTCGGAACCGGTTCTTTTCGTGACCCCTGAAAACCGGGAATTCCCGGTTCTTTTGGAACCAGGAAAAACCGGTTCCGATGCCGAGGCCGGCCCATCAGCAGCTCCTGCATCTGCAGCACCTGACTTAGGTGCTCTGATGATGATGCTGCAGGAGCAGGCCCGCCGACAGAAGGAACAGACCCGTCGGTTGGAAGAGCAGTTGCAGCGTGGTCAGGAAGAGCAGATGATCCTCATGAAGGACCTTCACGCTACCTTCGGGAAAGAGATAAGGGAGGTGAAGGATAGGGTGAGCAACCCTATCCTTCACCTCCCTTATTCTCTTGACAACCGTCTGTCGGAAGCTGAAACCCGAATCGACCAAGTGAACAATCGGGTTGACAACGTGATGGCTGACGTGAAGAAAACGCTGGACGACCTCAAACTTGGGGATGGAATTACAGCTCCCGTGGTAGCTACAACACTTTCGCTACGTGGATTCAAAGTGCCGCCGTTCGACGGGACTTCTTCCTGGTCAGCCTACAAAATCCAGTTCGAAGCTGTCATGAAGGCGAACGGCTGGAATAAAAGTCAGGCCATGACTGCTCTCACCCTAGGCCTGCGCGACCAGGCCTTAACTGTTCTGGAAGCTCTCGGTAAGGAAGTGACTTACGAGCAGCTCCTTGAGGCATTGGAGGCGAGATATGGCGACGCTCACCTGGAACACGTCTTACGTGCGCAGCTCAAATATCGCGTGCAACGCAGCAACGAAAACTGCAGGTTTTCGTTGCTTCAACGCAGTGGGCCCTTAAGTTGGAGAAGCTGGTTCGAAAAGCATACCAGTCTGTACCTGCGCTCATTGAAGGGAACCTGATATAGACATTCATCGACGGCATTCGCGACCTTGAAGTCAGAGCTGCTGTGAGGCTCGGGCACCACGAGACGTTTAGGACGCCTTGGCCTATGCACTGGAGGTGGAAGTCGTGCGGCATGATCATCGTTCCCATCGCGTCAGGGAGGTTGCAGCAGCTACAGTTCGCGACCGCAATAAAGAATACAGCCCTAGGTACTACGGCTGTGAGGAAAGGGGCCAAGATTCGGACATCAAGCTGATTCTGGAATGGATGAAGACCAGTGCTCCTAAGCCCAAGTGGAGCGACGTCTCAGCGATGAGTTCGACCACGAAAAGCTATTGGGCCCAATGGGACAGCTTGCTGATTCAGGATGGAGTCCTGTGCCGTAAATGGGAAAATGGTCGGGGAGACAGTTGTCATTTGCAAATGGTTGTCCCTAAAGCTAAAGTACCGGATGTTCTACAGCTGTACCATAATGGTTGTTCAGGAGGCCATCTGGGAGTTAAACGAACTCTACTGAAGATCCGAGAACGGTTTTACTGGGTCCACTGTCGTGACGTTGTCGAGGACTGGTGTCGCAAATGTACAAGAGAGGATAGCCCTTGACGTTGCGGGGCCGTTTCCGGAAAGTGAAAGTGATAACAAGTATTTCATGGTTGTGATGGATTACTACACTAAATGGCCAGATGTCTTCGCCATTCCAAATCAAGAAGCTTCAACAGTTGCAGATAAACTAGTTCGTGACGTCTTCTGTCGTTTTGGAGTACCTTTAGATTAGATTCACAGCGATCAAGGAAGGAATTTTGAGTCTCAAATATTCCAGGAAACTTGCCGAGTTATGGGTACTCATAAAACAAGAACAACTTCTTACCACCCACAATCTAATGGAATGGTAGAACGATTTAATCAGACGTTGGAGAGGTACCTAGCAAAAGTTGTGGAAAAGCGGCAACGAGACTGGGATAAGCATATACAACCGTTTTTGTTGTCATATCGAAGCGAAAACGAAAGTACAGCAGTGACACCAGCTTTTGCAAACTTTGGAAGAGAATTACGGCTGCCTGCAGACCTGATCACCTGAATACCACCTGATGCCCCACGCAGTATAACCGATTATGCAAATTACTTGCGAAACAAAATGAATGACATTTTATGAGCACGTCAGACAATCGGGCCAGCAAATGTCTGAAAAGATAAGAACCCGGTATGACCGCAAAATGAACAACAAAGGGTTCGACGAAAGTTCACTAGTGTGGTTACACAATCCAGTTCGCAGCAAAGGGAAATCTCCTAAGCTTCAAGCTAAATGGGACGGACCGTACCGAATTGTGACAAGGATCAATGACGTAACCTACCGGATACAGAAAGGTGCAAGAGGTACTCCTAAGATCATCCATGTGGATCGACTGGTGCGTTATTATGGGGCCAATAATGCTCGGGACGAGCATGTCTTAGGAGGGGGCAGTGTTGCGCGCCACAATTAATACATGCTACATGGCGACACTAGTTACCACTAGCGCCCTCTAGTATCGAGTAGCAGAACTAGGAGAGTCAAGAACCTTCTAGAAGGTTTCCATGAAATAACTTCCTAGAACTATCGACACCTAGTCAATCGGGACCGATATGTACTCGAACATTCTAGATGTTTCTACAGTAGAAGGTTCTGGAAACTATCCGAGGCCCTATATAAGGCCGGTATAGACCGCGACCGAGTCAGTGTTGAATTGGCGATACAAGCGAATACTTAGAAGCGATACAACTGCGAACTAACGTGATCAGTAGTACAATTGTGTTTTGTTATTAGTGTGGTTTTAAGTTGTAATTAGTGTTCTGTAGTTTAAGTGTCAATTTTGGTAATTCACTCGGCAGTTTTTAATTGCCTCGAACCCTAAGCTCGTAACAGTAAGTTACTCTGGCTAAGAGCGTGTGGGGGCACACTCATACTCCTCATAAATTATTTTTTAAAGTTATTTCAACTTGTTTGGGTTTTTTCCTTTGATTTTATCTATTAGATTTATTGTGATGTTATTTAGTCAATTCCTGTCAATCTGGCACTGCTAAAGGGCTGTAACACCACCACATAATATACAACACATAATGGCATAATCTCTTCGGTCTTCTGTAAAATTTTACAAAGGGTATGTAACATACATAACATATAACATACGAAAAATATGTTTATGTTATGTTATGTTTATGTTATTATGTTATGTATGTGTGTGTATGTGGTCAATGTTACCCCCTCCCCATCCCCGTAAACTTAACGTATTTATTACAAACACACTGAACCATTCTCTACTTTTCTGAGTATGTATGAAAGTGATATGGCTACTGTAATAATAACCAAAGCATAAGTACATCTTTTTATTATTTATTCGAAGGCAACTTGCGACCTTAACCGGAATCATAAACAGTGTTAAAAGCACAGACGTTAAAAATTGTACATGTGTACGTCAAAGTTCAATTTTCTTAGCATATCTCCTTATATGAACAATATTGATAAATCTTTGATGTAGATGCGACAGAGAGAAACTGAAACAGTAGTATAAAAATTCAAATGCAGAAGGCGGTGCTCCTCGATACCGCCCGCATCTTCCGTCGGTTTCTTTCCCTTTCCGCCAAACCCTGCGTCGTTTGGTCTCCCCTGCCGAGGGCTTCCTTCTGGTTGGGTTTTATTTATCTATGTATTTTTATTTATATATTTTACTATAATTATTGTATATTTATCATTTTCTTTTATATATTTGTGCAGCCCAACCAGATGAGAAAAATACACTTAAATATACCCCAATAAAAAATTGGGTGTTACTGTGTTCCAATTATTGGTCCAGTTGCTTTAAAGAGGTATATACAGGGTTATTTTTCAAAGACTATCCAAATTTTATATTTATGTTCAAATATATAAATAATAATATACCGTTGCAGTTTTTGGAAATGCTAGTAAATAAGGCTTCTACTTTTATTTCAAATTATCCCAAATTGAATGTGATTTATTGCAACAGCTACGCGTACGCGCGCTCCTCTGTGTGCGATACAATTCACAACGTTTTGCGAACCGAGCGACCCTTACGAATGTGTGCGTGCGTAGTAAAATAGTAGGCGTTATAATATATTAATGAATGGCAATAAGTGAAAAAAATGTATTACCACGTATTCTGAATTTAAAAGATAAAAATGATGAAGGAAATGTTTGTATACTTTTTAAATAAATTTTTCTTCACCATTCGCCTATATTACTTATATACTGAACCTTCTCTGCAAATTTGGGCGTATATTGCGAAATAACCCTGTATGTATGTCGCGCCTCGAGAGTAAACTTGTGTCTATGGGCCACTATAGCCAGTACCATTAGATATCTTATAAGTCCACCGCTGAATATATCTTCGCTCGTTGTAGGGGGGATTTGCCTTAATTGTCACGCTTGGCAGGTGGATTGAGGATCGCTGTACCAGACATCTCGCACCTTTGACGCTGCTGTCCGCTGTCCATCTATCGGAATCTATAAGATTTTTCATTTCCATAATCGCCTCTTACGAAACCCACAGGAACAAATGGGGTGATGGATTCTCTTACTCCGCCACCACACGGTTGCTTACAAAGATATTTTTTGTTATTGTCCCTCAAATAAATAAAAACACTTTGACATTATAATATCTCTTTTTGACAATTTTCGACTGTTATCTCCGCCTTCGGGTTAAAATCGGTTAGAAATACTTAAATATTACTTGTTGTAGAAAGTTGTAAATTCATTTTACAAGTTTTACGTGTCGAAATAGCAAATCTCTATTAACCGTATCTAAGCCGTCGCAGTAAATTTCAAAGTACAACTCGAGTTCAGTGCTTACCGGCTCCAATGAAATTGCAAATTTTAGTTCTGATTTATGATACTTCCCCACGGTGAAAGAAACATCTTGAGAAATTATAATAGCATTAATTTAATCTCTCGAGAACATCCATCATGAAGTACTCACAAAACTGGAGCCGTCCGTGTTGACTGGAGCAGAGCGGCATGATAACCGTTCCAAAAATGAGTTTTATTATTTTTATTACTAACTAAAATTTCTTTTCTAAACTGGAATAAGTTCATTGCCATATTTAAGGCTTCCTGGTACATGGTAAATTAAACAAGAAACACATGGTTATGACATGATGATGATACTTTGTGTTATCACGAGGCTGCTTCATCTATACTACTACTACCAGGGTATAGATTCCGGTTTTGACGGCTTATGTTTGTCGAATAAAAAAACCCGGGCAAGTGCGAGTTGGACTCGCGCATGAAGGGTTCCGTACCATCACATAGGTTTCTAGTAGGGGAGTCCCCTTTAATTTTTAATTTATTTTTATTTATTTGTTGTTATAGCGGCAACAGAAATATACATTCTGTGAAAATTTCAACAGTCTACCTATTACGGATCATGAGATACAGCCCGCTGACAGACAGAAGGACGGACGGACAGTGGAGGCTTAGTAATAGGGTCCCGTTGGTTACCCTTTGGGTACGGAACCCTAAAAAAGAAAGATTTGACAATGCTCCCCATAATAGGTCTAATCCTTTAAACCTGACATATATGGAATGTATGAGGAAGCTCAAGGTCGCTCAGTGAGCTATGGAGCTCGGGATTTTTCTGCGTGATAGACTTAGAAACGAAGATATCCGCAGTAAAAGTAGAGTAACCGAAATATCCCAACGGATTAATAAGCTAAAGTGGCAATGGCCTGGCCACATAGCTCGAAGAACCGACAACCAATGGGAAGAAATGTTCTCGAGTGGCAACTTCGTACCGGTAAGCGAAGTGTAGGGCGGCCTCCCACTAGATAGAGTTACGACTTGTTAAGATATCGAGTCGATCGATGCAGGTGGCTCAGAGCCGTGCTCTGTGGCGTCCCTTGGGAGATGCCTATATTCAGCAGTCAATTTGTGAAGGGCTGTAATGATGATGGTGATGATGATATGGGATGACAGACAGAATAAATGAATATTTAAACGCTTTTTAAATCCTTGCTTCGTATGCAGTTTTACAAATACATTTTAATTTCAGTTGGCGCTGGAACGGCGGGGTCTTTAATTGCCCATAGATTAGCTACCGAGACAAACTTTACTTTCATGGTTTTCGAAGCTGGTGGCAGAAGCCATTTTTTCCATGAAATACCAATTATTGGGCCGTTACTTCATGGGTCGGTTTATGATTGGCAGTATGAGACCACGCCACAGGAGAATGCATGTTTAGCAATGGTTGACAAAGTAAGTGATACCGAATCTTTTTTTATTTTTTAATGGAATAAGCGTGACAAACGTGCACTCAGTCCACCACGATCCTGATGGAAAGTGGATGCTGTGTCCCACAGATATCACGCATGAGGACTGGATGAAATGCCTCGTTTCCAGTAAAAAGGGTCTTCGGTTCTCTATACTCACCATACGAAACAACGACATTAAGCTGCTAATTTTCGCTGGTATTCTGTGAGCGTGGTCTTGCTCCGGTCGAGCCGACCAATTCATGCTACAATCATAATATAGCCGCAATTTATACATGGCTCTACCATGTATAAAATTTGACCACGTATAAGATACCTACTATTGAACAGTGAGTAACAACAATAGTTTATGTTTTTACTTATCATAATATTACTATAAATAATAATAATAATGCCCTTCAGACCGAATTTCGATCACGACAGCCTGTCACGAGGAAGACTAGCAATATGCACAGGACATGATATATATTGCATGAGTGTGTGCGAAAACTCTATGGGAATAGGTAGTGAGGGATCACTCTCACATTCTGATTGGACGGAAATCCGGTCGGACCGGAGAGAGATCAGGCGCAGGAGTAACGTCTTTACATGTTCTCCGAGGCTCGGGGATGAAACACCGCCTACTTCCTGACTCCGGGCTTTTGCTGAGAATTTCTCGACTGAAATCTCAATCTGATTATGGCTCCGGTTCTCTACACTCACCATACGAAACACAGCAGTGTTAAGCTGCTATTTTACGCTGATATTCTGTGAGAGCGTGGTCCTACCCCGGTGGAACCGACCCATTCGTACTGCAACCATAATATGGCAGGTGCCCATGGGCTACAGTAGCCAGTTACCATTTGGTGGACTGTAAGTTCGTTTTTTACTTAAATTTTACTAAAAAAAATTGTCTATTTGTCAACCCGCCTTCCTTGGAGATTGTTTACCAGGCGCCTCAGTTGTGATTAGTGTAAAAGTACTTTACCTGTACCTTATATACATGCTTTCCACTGCTTAACACATGCCCCAGAGAGATTTTGTAACAGGCAAGTTTCTTCCATGTCACCAATACGTTGAAGGACTTCACATATCTTTTTATTCTCACATGAAGCTTTTCTTACGATTTTTTCAGTGCCAAGGACGTGGTAAACCAGCGTTTAAAATTGAAATTGACAATTTTATAGATGTGGTGGTGATTAAATAAAAATTAAGTACTAACAACGAACATTACAGTCTACTTGATGGTAACTTACTTCCGCAAATCCTAGGCAACTGTAGCCAATTCCGAACAAAGGCGGCTACAACTACGTTGTCATCCCCGAGGACTAAGATTTACATTGTAACATGAAAACATCTTTCCATGGTGGTAGATCCATTATGCAGGTATTTTATAGTTGTAGCAATGGGTCGGCTCCACCGGGGAAGTACCACGCTCTCACAGAATACCAGCGTAAAATTGCAGCTCAATGTTGCTGTGTTTCGTATGGTGAGTGTAGAGAACCGGAGACCACTTTTACTGGAATCGAGACATTCCATCTTAGTCCTCAGAGGTGTTAACGCATCTACATTTGGATTCTTAATCGAGGAAAGATGTAGATGTCTATGGGCCTGAGCATCCACTTACCATGAGGTGGACTGTGTGCTCGCTTGTCACCTCATTCTATAAAAAAATCTTCTACTAAACGGCTTGACCGATTTTGATAAAACTTTTATGGGGTACTAATAGGGTAGCCGGGATGGTTCTTAGCTATAGTTGGACCCGGTAGAGGGCGCTGCTGTCGAGATCCAGAAATCACCCGAGCGAAGCCGTGGCGGATGGTTATTTCATAAATAAATATTGACTTTATTCAAAGTACGAATCCAATATCTCAACAGGTTCATACAAAAAAAAAGGGTGAGGGACATATTATTATATACCGGGTGTTTGTAAAACGCTCCAGAAAACGAAGACAGACGATAGTACTAACGGTACCTTTGATGATGGGTCACAAAGAAATTCGATCTCGAGGAAAAAAAATCATCTTTTTTTTTATTTTCGTTAGTCTCTAATTGCTTTTCGTTAGTCTCGCTAAAACTCGAAAATGGCTTGACCGATTTCGATAAATTTTTTGTGTGTGTTTGAGTGGGTACCTGGATGATCTAAACGATTCACAATTGGACCCCGTAGGTGGCGCTGTTGTTGAGATCCATCACCCGTGCGAAGCCGGGGCGGATCACTAGTTATAGATAAAAAGAAAACGAATATCTAATAAAATATACAAGCATGTCCCATGAGAACGCGTTCATTGACCCCCACAGCTGATTGTAATTCTACTGCTGGTTTTATGTTTATGAATTTATATGTTTTTGATATTTTTTTTATGAATTATCGTTTCATTTAGCTGTACTAACATGATGGAGCGTGAATAAAGTTAATAAAACGTTGTGAAAAGATGATTTTTTTCCCTCTGGATCGAAAATCTTTGTGACCCATCATCAAAGGTATCCTTAGTCTATCGTCTGTCTTCGTTTACGGGAGCGTTTCAAAAACACCCGGTATGGGTACGTCTAATTTGTTCGAAATACATTTTGTATACATATTTTCATTTTAATATCGGTCACTGCGTATAATCTTAATACATTATTTCTCATGGGACAAGCTTGTATATTTTATTAGATATTCGTTTTCTTTTTATCTAAAACTAGCGATCCGCCCCGGCTTCGCACGGGTGATGGATCTCAACAACAGCGCCACCTACGGGGTCCAATTGTGAATCGTTTAGATACCCACTCAAACACACACAAAAAAATTATCAAAATCGGTCCAGCCATTTTCGAGTTTTAGCGAGACTAACGAAAAGCAATTGATTTTAATACTAAAAGAAACTATACTTCACTTGATATATCGGTCAACTGAAATATGTATAAATTTTTTTGATAGAAATAGTAATAGAGCAAAACAATTTTTTATGACTAGTCTAGGCCGAAATCACGTTAATATAGGTGGACGAAGTCTTTACTGATGTCCATAACTTCACAACTACCTACTACCTCCTACTTTCTTGCTGCTCGTAGAAAAATAATCTCTACAAAATGCATCGTTATCCAAAAGGCTTTGTAGCGTCATTAAACTCAAAATTCAATCATACAGTAATTTAAAAATTATGTTAAAATTTGACTATGTATTTTTCTTTGTCAGAAATGCAAACTAACACAAGGAAAAATTGTGGGTGGATCTTCAAAACTGAACAACATGATACATGTTCGTGGCAACATTTCTCATTACGCTGAATGGTTTCATGGAGTACACAAGGAAGAATATATTCGGCAACATTTTGATTTTTTAGAAGAATACTTTCTTAATATAGATGATATACCATACCAAAGTGAAATGACTGACGCTATTTTAGATGCTGCCAAAGATTTAGGGTACGAAAAACTTGATAAGGATTTCAAGAAAGGATTTAGCAAAAGCAAAGTAACCCATAAAAATGGGAAACGATGGACAACTTCAGACATGTTGGATGTAAATAAACACGTGACAACGAATGCTCTAGTTGAAAAAGTACTAATTATTAATAACAAAAGCTATGGAGTAAGTGTGCGTATATCGGACAAGAGACATATAGTGCTGGCAAGAAGAGGCGTAATTCTATCTGCTGGGACTTTGAATACGCCAAAAATTCTTCAATTGTCCGGGATTGGACCTTCAAAATTACTCAAATCGTTGAACATTCCTCTAATACAAGACTTGCCAGTGGGACTCAATCTACAAGACCATGTCGGCTCAGGATTGGATTTGTTATTATTAAATAAAGCTTTGTCAGTTTCTGCTGCAAATATAATTAATCCATTAAATTTATTTCACTATATTCAAGGAAAAGGACCATGGACGAATCCAGGTTGCGAAGTGTTAGGATTTTTATCGACGAAAAATTTAACTACGCCTGACATCGAAATTATGGTCCTTCCTGTAGGCATTGCTTCAGACAGAGGTAGTTTATTAAGGAAACTTATAGGTATAAGTGATAAAGTATGGAATCAATATTTCACAAAAACATTTAATAACCATACGGCAACTTTCTTTACAGTTATTTTGCATCCTAAAAGTAAAGGTAGTGTGTTTATTAAGAGTACTGATCCAAAAATACCACCTTTAGTTAATCCCAGATATTTAAGTGCAAAAGAAGATGTAGATACTTTGATAGCGGGTTTAAAATTAGCAATTAAGTTTATAAAGACTGATTCGTTAAAAGCAATTGAGGCTCATTTAAATACAAACTCCTTTCCAGGGTGTACACAATTTCCATTTTTTTCAGATAGGTATTTGGAATGCTACGTCCGGCATTTGACGTTAACGAGTTATCATCCCGTAGGAACATGTTCCATGGGTTTGTCAAAATCTAAAAACTCTGTTGTTGATACATCTTTTAGAGTTTTAAACATTCAAAATATGTACGTAGCTGATGCCTCAGTTCTACCAACATTACCAAGTGGCAACATTAACGCAGCTGTTACCTTAATGGCTAATATATTTTTTGAAAAAAATATAAAATATGCATCCCATAATAGTGATAAAGTTTTTTACTGCCATAGTTATGATCAGATATATCAATATTTATTCAAAATATGCAGCTTAAAATAGAATTACTTCTATTAAATAGGGTGTAATAGCACAAAAGACAATAAACATTTTATTGTGTATATTTAAGGTCACTTCTACACATTAATATTGCGTACAGGTTTCTTTGAGCTTTAATGCAAAATAACACTAAACACTTAGGATAGAACTACTAAAAGAAATGTCACAAATTGAACCACTTGTACATTAAGATCTTGTTTTTAAGACAACTTATTTTACAGAGAATACAAAATGTAATTGCGCCTGGCTTTAATAAAACTACTTGAAGTGCATACATAATATGTATGTTATTACTGTAAGGGCTGATTTTTCAATCATCCGACGCTGAGGCGATATCAAATATACTATAACCTGACTCAATTTAAAATTCAAACAAGTAATTCAGTTTATTCATGCAACTATAATTTTAATTTGTTAATGTTGTTATTTATGATATGTATATCTTAAGAATAACTTATGATCGAAAAATCATCCCTAAGTTTGAAAGTTTAAACTTTTTCTACATTTGTCACTTTTTGTTCAAATTAAAATACACTATACAAATATAACCGCGAAAGTATGTTTCAAAATGTTTGTATTATTAAGCAATTGTTATATTAAACAAAATAACAAGAGAATTCTTTGTATTAAAATCAGTATAAATTAATTTGCCTTTATTTACTTATTCCTAGTTCCTACAGCTTTTGCTTCAGAGTTGATTACATAAAAAATTATTTATATAACTGGTTTAAATACCTACAAGATCAATAAGAAAATAATGACTAGAGTATAACTAGAATATATTCTAATTAAGATCCACATTTAACACAACTAAATAGTCTAATTAAAAGTAATTTTGTGAACATTATCAATAGGTACTGAATATTATTTCTTAGATATTTACCAATAAAATAATTCGACTTTTCTATCTTTCATTGCCTTAATAGTCGCGTGTCTTTCATTGCTTCGTTCATTTTCTAGCATAAATTACCTTTTTTTTGAAAAATGTTTTAATTATTTTTAAATTAGACATATGTTATTTCTCTATGGAACTAATTACATGCTTAGAAAATTGGAACTTAATTATTGCACTTAATATTTTAATACTATAAGCTCTCAGACTAGGGTAGATTTATATCTCAATCGCCATCAGAAATAAACACACGATAATGGCACACATAATTTCCTGATTTCCTTATTATCATTGCAGCCTATCATAATGTTAACTGCTGAAGATAGGCATAGGCCTCCTGTCTGTCACAAAGCCTCATTATGTCATCATTACATCTGTTATTATAATCTGCATATCAATGATATGTTGCAAACCGGTAACATTCATTGCTATGCAGACGACAACACTGGTGATGCTTTATACACCGGCCGTGCCAATATTTCTCGGGAAAACGTCACTGAGTACCGGAACAAACTTGTGTCTGAAGTCGAGACTTTGTTGAACAAAATCTCAGACTGAGGGCGACTAAATCTAGTCCAGTTCAATCCCCAGAAGACACAAGTTTGCGCGTTTACCGCTAAAAAGAACCCCTTTGTCGTATCTCCTCAGTTTCAAGCCACTCCGCTTGTTGCCTCAGCCAGTATCGGAATCCTCGGTGTCGACATATCGAGTAATGTGCAGTTTCGTGGTCACTTGGAAGTGGAGGCCAAATTGGCCTCTAAAAAGCTTGGCGTGCTCAGCAGAGCGGGACAGTATTTCATGCCGGCACACCGCTTGCAAATTTACAAGGCGCAGGTTCGGCCCCACATGGAATACTATTCCCATCTCTGGGCAGGGGCTTCCCAGTGCCAGCTCCTTCCACTTGACCGCATCTAGCGCAGAGCGGCTCGAATCGTCGACGACCGAGTTCTTTCCGATCGGCTGGACCCACTGGCACTGCGTAGAGATGTTGCATCTCTTTGCGTATTTTATCGCATCTATCACGGGAGTGCTCTGAGGAATTGTTCGGATTAATTCCAGCCGCTCAATTTCACCATCGCACATCGCGACAGAACTCGAGATACCATCCATACCATCTGGATGATTGGCGGTCCACCACTGTGCGATTTAGAAGAAGTTTTCTTCCTCGCACAACTTCCTTGTGGAATCGATTACCACCAGCGATTTTTCCGGACCGATACGACTTAGGGACCTTCAAGAAAAGAGCCTACTCCTTCTTAAAAGGCCGGCAATGCATCTGCAATTCCCCTGGTGTTGCAGTTGTTCATGGGCGGCGGTAGTCACTTACCATCAGGTGAGCCCCATGCTCGTTTGCCCCCTCTCCTATAAAAAAAAAGAATCTACTACGTTTAAAGTATGTCAATTTGTGTCAACTTGTTTATGTCGTATATTGCTGGATAATATCGACACTAAACCTCGTAATCGTATGAATCGTAGTGAATCTGTTTAACTTTAAAATCGATTCTATGAGTTTTTTAACAAATAAAAAAAAGTTAAAATTGGTTACTAAATATTGGCAGTACTTTTAAAAATACCCGTGCGGTGAAAGAATGGGATTGAAAATGGCGTCGCCCCCATTCACCTCTCGCTCGCACACTGTTGTTATCTATACTCACACCTGGTAAAGACTGCAAAAAAATACGTAGCGATATGTGTTTTTCGTCCGTTCTGAAACTTCAGTCCAACTTGTCAAATAAAGAGTAATACCAGGAGACCAGGAGTGATGTAGACTAAATTTTATCCGAAAAATTTAACGATTTTATTAAAATAGAAATATTGATAAGTAAAATAAATGGTATTTAATTATTACCTTAAGTCTAAATAACGCCACATTAATATATCCCACCCAAGCGAAGCCAGAGCGCGTCGCTAGTTATGAATGTTATTTTAAAATTAATGTACCTACTTGCGTATATAATTCCTTTCAAATATTTTCCAATTAACCGAATAATATAACGTTATAACGATATACCATTATAAGCGGGCTTTCGCTATTTGTACTGTGCATTTTGACGGTACGGGCATGATGAGCTTGAGCCGTCATTTCTAATCCCATTATGTATTTATCCGTACAGATATGTATGTATATTCAACTCAAAATTCAAGTGTTAAGTGTGAATCTTTTACAATAAGACACTCACGGACGGAAGATATGTATATAACCCGCTTATATATACATAAGATATTATACACAGCGAATTTATCATAGTCACAACATTTCCTAGTAAAACTACGTTATTTTGTGCAAGTATAAAAATTATGATCACTACTTACATTTAGTTTTCTCGAGCATACGACAAAATTATATTGTCTACATTTTTCTAAATCTACAGTAGCTTTTTAAAACAACACGAAAATTAAAAAAAAAACACCGTTCTAAAAATTACCTTTTCAGTTTTTAGGTATACGAGCAGTGATAAAATTTAATACGATTCTGCAAAAGGAATACTTTCTTCATCTTTTAAATTAGTAAAACAATAGACAAGTCAATAACTTTGATGTACTCGTAAATCAAAGGTCAATAACAGCACTGCGGCATACTCTATTTTTTTTTAGTTTTTAGATATTTTTCAATACTTATTATATTGCTATGACGTGGAAATAATACATAGTCTAGTGTACAACTGCTATTAATATTCTACCAATACGACGTTTAAAATAATAAACATTTTTCTTATTAAATCATTACTTATTACTTACTTTTTAAATCAATGTATTAAATACATAATTGTATACATACATAATTTCGTTCACTTTGTGCTGAGCAAGTTCAATTCACAACGCAGCTTTTGCATGCCATAATACTGGACGGATTATCTGATATTTTAAGGCCCTGTATTATATAACTTTCAGGCTTATTTTAATATTAGATATTGGTTTTATATTATCAAACAACACACAAATTACCCTAAATAATCAATAGTTTTTCTGTTTTGCAATGAAAATTTAAAATATATAAAATTATACCTGAACATTTTAAATATTAAATTGTGTTCATGTTTGAGACTTAAGAACATCTTTGAAATTTTACAATGATAGTAACTTAAATATAATTAAGCTATAATATGTATTATTAAACCTTATAAATTGTACTTCATAATACTGAGCGGTAAAGATCTTTAAATTATTAGATAAAAGTGCGTAAATTACAAATTTTCAAATCAGGACATATCACGTTATTCGTTTACTATACAAATATAAGAAATAATCCAAGGAAATAAATGTTTCAATTTCTGATAACATACATAGAGTTTAACCCAAATGAACATTGCTTGCTTAATTGAAACAAGTTTGGAAATGTGTAAATATCGTTTTTTTTTAAGTAATAGTCATTATTGCCTACTGTTTCTGTTTCTCCTATTATTTTTACAACCATTGACAAGGCTTGAGCTTTTTTGAGCAAAGAGTGCAAAATGCAAATTTACAAAATAGGTTTCACAATTCGATTAAAAAAATGTTAAACAGTATTTTGCTATTGTTTAACTTAAAAAAAAACGTATCTAGTTTGTGTTTTAGCAATTAGAAGTAAAAAAAACAATGAAATAAAAAGTTTTAATATTATAAATTGAACTTAAATAATTAATGTTGCTAATATTATTTTTATATTTTATTTTAACAACTATAAATAATATATCCAAACCTATATTGCATGTAATTAAAATATAAAATTTTTGTTTGTTTTTACTTTTCGTATAGTTTAAAAGAGTTAGAGTTTATCTACCAATATTAAATATATCAATATACTCGCAATAAGACAAATTTAAATTAATCATGAACAACTACACATGCAAGAGAACATTAAGAATGATTTAAAATCTTATTTCTTAATTAATCCCAATCTTAATATAAAAGCATTACACAAACAATGCTATTTCATCGCAAATAATGACTGATTAACGACTTACTTGAAACAAGAATCCAAATAATTATCGAGCATATCCAACTGCAAGTCGTCCCATTCCGTTGGGCTCAGAAGTAATGAAGTGAGGTCATCTGGTTCAGAATCGGATATTAACGGAGGCGGGGCAACGGGCTCCACTATAACGTTTGCCCCAATATTCGATCCAACTTCCATATTTGGTAGCGTTTGCATGCCCAAGTTGAATTCCGGCAGGTGCAGAGTAACGGTCTGTCCCAAATCGCTAATCTCATGAACGCTTTGAATCTGCGGTATGTTAGCTACAGCGACTCTGTCTTCGTTAGATTTCCGATTACTTGTATTCGTTACAGTCTTCTTCTTTTTTTGAGGTCTACTTGAAATGCGCTTCGTGCCTTCTAAATGAGCGAGATCGAGTTTCCAAAAGCCGCCTTTGCCTGGCTCGTGTTTCGATCTAGCCTCTTTAACAAACACTTTGTTCAATGATAAATTATGCCTTATTGAGTTCTGTAATCAAAATAATGAACAAGTGATTACTTAAATATATTTCATGTTGGTCTATTTCGGGATTAATATTATTTTAATTACTGAGTTTTATGCTGTAATGTTGCTATAAAAGAGGCGTTGGAACAAAGAAAGTCCAACAACCAATATCTCATCAATAGCTTCAAGCTGTGCCTAACTTGCAAGGCTTAGGTGTTGTGATTAGTAATTGCCGATAATTATAACTTTTAACAAAAGTAAAACCGACTTCAAATTTCTAAAAAAGAAGTTATGTATTTGCTACCTTTTGGGTTGGAATTATTTCTCAAAATTTATATGGTACCACCCTTGAAGTATAAACTATTTAATAAAAAAAGATTCATCAAAGTTGGTTCACAATCTGCGAAGATATCGCGTAACATACATATACAAAAAAAAACATACACTCGAATTGAGAACCTCGTCCTATTTGAAGTCGGTTAATTAGTCTGTTCGGGTGAGATAAAATCTTTCGAACTAAGAAACGCTTATAAGTAATAACTATCGTCGATTATAATTTATCTTTTATGTCTTAACAACTTCCCTGTCCGAGAAATAGACACAATAGTTAAACAATTGAAATGTTCATATATGACTCATGGGACAGTGAAATGGTTAAAATTAATTAGTTGCAAAGGAACTAAATATTGATACCAACAGATATTTTATAGTGCAGACATTCATCCATCCATTAACAGTTTAAGAAGTCCACTGCTGAACATAGGCCTCCCACATAGATTGCCTCATAAGAGGATTTTGCTATAGTTGCTACGCTTGGCAGGCGGGTTGTCAACCGCAGTTATTTTGTAATTTTGAGTTGTTATAGAAATATGCTGCTGCCCATATCCTGTTTCAGGATCCCTCTGTCGCCTCCTACGGCACCCACGGGACGACATGGGCCGTCGTATATTGAATTGAGATAAAACATATTGAATTGTTTTTGTCATATTGAATTGATATAAAACCCTGATATTATGAAGCTAGTGTCATCTTCAGCATCTTCAATATAATAGCACATCATAAGTCAACTGTTGAGCGTAGGCATACCCTGTGTATGCTGTGTCATTCCTTGTGGAATGACGCAAGGCACGGTCCCACACTACCTGCAACCATCGACTTCCTCCATCTAAAACCAGGTTGTCACTTCATCTAGTGCGGGGCCGCCCTACACTTCGCTTACCATTACGAGGCTGCCATTCGAGAAACTTTACAACTAAACCTTTACCTTTTACCCACGTGCTTATTTATGAAGATGCATGTCAGTAAATTAAAAAAAACTAGTAACAGTGTGCATAGGTTGCTATCGCCTGGAGATCATCCCTCCCCGATCTCTCATTTGGAAGTATCGTAAATCGGTAAAACTTCTTCTATAGTCTTTATATATTATTATACAACTAGCGACCCGCCACGGCTTCGCCTGGAGCTATTAATGTGGTGTCATTTAGATTTAAGATAATTTACGTTTTCTCAAAAATAAAATTCTCCAAGTTTTTTGGATAAAATATAGACTAAATCACTCCTGACATTGCTATCTGTTCGTCAACTTTGATTACAATCGGTTCAGCTATTCCGAAAAGCAGACAGACAGACAAAAAATTAAAAACTGGTTATCCGTCTTGATAACATGCAAATATTAGGTCCTTACACATGAAATTGGCGTTTTTTCCTTGTAAGAAGTTGTCCAAATTCGGAAAAATGGTAATCTGTTGAAGCAAGGTCCGGGAGTACGGTGGATGTCGCAGACATTCAAATTGTAGCTCATCTAACTTAGTGGTTGTTTGTTGTGCAGTGTGTGGTCTTGCGTTGTCGTGAAGCAGCAATGGCCTAGAGCGATTGACCAATCTCGATTGTTTAGCAGCTAGTTCTTCCTTCATGGTTTGCAGTTGCTGACAATAGATATCTGCCGTAATCGTTTGGCCAGATTTTAGAAAGCTGTAGTGAACGGCACCGGCGCTAGTCCACCAAACACTCACAAGTAACTTTTTCTGACTCAATTTTCGTTTAGGGCAAGACTTGGCTGGTTCTCCAGGGTTCAGCCATTGCGACGAGCGCTTCCGATTATCGTACAGTATCCACTTTTCATCACAAGTAATGATTCGATTTAATATCCCTTCATTATTGTGTCGGTTGAGCAAAGTAACACAGCAGTCGACGCGTGTTTGCAAGTTCGATTCACTCAATTCATGAGGTACCCATCGTTCAAGTTTTTTTTACTTTCCCGATTTGCTTCAAGTGGATTAATACAGTTTTATCACTTACCCCGAAGCCTGCAGCTATCTTTGAAGTGCTTTGTGATGGATCCGCTTGCACAATAGCCTTTAATTCTTCATTTTCCACTTTGGTTTCCGGCCGTCCACGGGGTTGGTTCTGAAGGTCGAAATTTTCGGAACGAAAACGTTGAAACCAAAACGTACCGTGCTTTCTTTTGCGACACCAGCGCCATACACATCATTAACCCTTCGAGCTGCTTCTGCAGCACTGGTGCCATGGTAGAACTCGTACTCGTAAATATACCGATATTTCATGTTTTCCATTGTGCGGTAATAAGCGACGCCAAAGAAAAAATAATGAGGAAAAAACAAATGAATGACTGTTTTCAAAACTCAAATGTACCAGCTAAATGAATTTATAAATTTTAATTTGGAATTCTTAACCAAAGAGGAGATATTTCAGATCAAAGTGGTCAGTACGACAAAACGCTAATTTCATATGTAAGGACCTAATATAAAGCAGTTTTTCGATATTACAGGCAGACTCTTCAATATTATTTATATGTAAGTATAGATGAATAAAACATATAAATTTTAACCGACTTAAAAAAACGAGGAGGTTCTCAATTCGACTGTATTTTTTAATGTGTGTTACCTCAGAACTTTTTTCTTGGTGAAATAATTTTGTAGATTCTTTTTTTTTTATTTGAAAGCTGGTGCTTCTCAAATGGTTCCATATAAATTTGATCAAGATCTGGCCAGTAGTTTTTGAGTTATCCTTAATAAGGTGTATTTAATTGACTTCGACTACAACTACATTGATGATGTTCTCATTTTATTTATATTGAGGTCGGTTGTACAATTTTTTTTAATTTTACTTATCCCTACCCTTGACAAGTGTATTCGTAAATGTCTTTTCAAAAGCATTCGGTAACAACAAATTTTCAGACTATCTGAGATTTTAGCACCAATTAAAAAGTTAAGGCACAAGGCAACGAAATTCAGCTCTCCGACTTTTATTCCCAAAATGGCACCCGGGCACTTATATGCCACTGGCCAGTTTTGCTATTTTTAAATAGAAGAAGTGTGAAGGATAACGCTGGGATTTTCTCTTTGTTCCGTGCGGGATTCGAACTCACGGCCCTCAGCACCGCATCTCAATCCTAAGCCACAACGCCTCTGAGCTGTCGAATTCTTTACTTCTCAACCAGAATTTTATCCACTCCTGAATATAAGCCCCTTTCAAGAATTCACCAACAGTAATATTACGTAATCTGAAAATTTTGCCCGTATTCTCCACTCGGAGCGAGGCAGGTTGGTGAACGCAGGGCTGATATTCTTGTATTGTTAAGTATAACTGCTTCTTTGATCTAGTGGTCGTAAACGCTGATCTGGCTAAAAGTCAGTTATTGAGTTGTTATATCAAGAAAGTCTCAGTAACAGTATCCTACGTGTATGGCTAATCTTCGCTGAGGCGGGCCGCCGTGACCGAAATTCGGTCTGGAAGACATTATTATTTAGTATTAATAATGTTCATTCATCGATCATAAATCTATGAGATTTTTATTTCACACTTTCGAGTAGATATCCCTCCATATAGCGGTTATTACGTCAGAGGACCTTTACGGTTACGTGGGACTTATAACAAAAAATAATGCGTCAACTGCGTTACTTGCCTAGAATGACTAATGGTATACTGGAGTTTGACTGATTGTGATTGTGTAATGACCTATAATTTTTTCACAATTTTCAATTTTTTAATCTAATTTTTTTTTGAACGCTGCTTTTTAAACTCTGCCTCGGAGATTACGGACGGGACGCTATGTATGTATGAGACAACGAATGATATTTTTTTCTAATAGGATGATGTTATTGGTTTATGTTGAAGTAAAGAAATCATTCAACTCATTGAAACTAAAACATATTATATAACAATAGCAGCTTTTTACGTTTGAATAAAAAGATAAAGAATATTTTAACAATTAAATGAGTAAATTTTTAACTATTAAATAAATTCAACCATTATCGCCATCTTTACACGAACTCAGTATAAGATGCGGGCAGGAGAAACATAATGACTTCACTTTTTGTTCACTCGATTTCGCTCACCCATCTAATTTGTATACCGCGAGCTATATACATATAAAATTACTTCAAAAATAATGTCGTCCAGACCGGATTTCGGTCAAATCTTAGCGGAGACTAGCCTGGGCACGAGAGGATTATAGTGCAAGGGTGTGCGCAAAGTACAACCATAAGTGCACTCTCTGTTATCTCATTCTCATCTATATCCGACTATACCGGAGAGGAATCAGGCGCAGGACCAACGGCTTTACCTGCTTTCCGAGGCACGGGGGTAAAACACCGCCAACTTCCTGACTCGAAGTTGCTACCGAGAACTTATTAACAGAAACACCCATTAACTAAATTTAGCCCGACCCGGCATTCGAACCGGAACCACATGATCACAAGTCGCGCTTATGACCACTAGACCAATGAGGCAATCGATAAATACGAAAATTAATTAAAACACGAAAATAGACCGAGAACTCAACGAGGTAGGTAGTCGCTAAATACCTAAAACAAATTCTATCTGTGCTTGAAATTCAAATGACTCAACAATATAGCGCCTTACTACGGAAATAGCTTGAGTCATACGCGATCAATTTCTAAAAACAAAACATTTAGAAGCGAATATTTATTACACATGAACGTTATTTCATAAATATGTATTAAAAACTAAAAATACTTCATACAGGTTACTGATATGTCTTATCTTGCGATGCCCTGCCAGTATTGCAATATATTTTACTAATATTCAATTAGACGATATCTAATCGTACGTTGCATATTTACCGGTTATTAGAATCAGATCAGTGCTAGCTACTGAATAATTTGCGATAAGGCTCACCTGCCACGTGGGGTCGGCATTTCGATAATACTTGAAATTATCTTTTATCCAGGAATAAATAGCAGACAGTGTCATCTTGTCGTTGTTATATCTCATCGCCATGCAAATCAGCGTACTGTAGGAATAAGGAGGCTTCTTCTCGCTATTCGTCTGGTACTCCTCCTTGTTTTCCATAAAATCATTTTGACATTTCGCGATCGTCTGATTAAATTTGTGCAGCCTCGTGTTCTGCGGTTGTGTTTTGGTCTGTGGGTTCGGCGATATCGGCAGTATTGGAAACTGCGGCACTGACATAATGTTCGTGATATTTTGCAGCCAATTCAAGTTGGTTAAATCCGTCTCTGGCTCGTTTTCCTCCACCATCGTCCTCTCCGGTTTGTGCTTGATCGGTTTCTTCTTCGGTACATCCTCGCGAGGTATCGGATCTTTAACGATCGGTTGAGCTGCATCGTTCACCTCAATCTGCTCGGTATTTTGCGCGTAAGCCTCCGGTTGCTCGTATATATATTCAATTTCAACTGTGTGTGACGACTCCGGCACTGCACTGTCCACAGTAAAGAATGTACCACCGCACTGATCTCCAGCATCTCCGTACAGATTAAGGATCGTCGTGTCGAGCATTTCGCCCGACGCCGGCGACAGTCCCGATGTGATATGCATACTGAACTACATCCCTGAAACGATTGCGCCAGATCTTTGAGTCATGGGTATCACTGACGGTTTAGGTTTTCGGGTTTGAAGAGAACAGCACTCACTATGGGAAACTATGGGTGGTGTTATTTAGCGGTTGGGTCTTTGGGAAATGTGGTGGGATGTCGGGTGGTGTAACAGACGCCAGACGGCGATCGATCGGCGCGAGGACGGTATGACGTCGCGACGGTCAGTTCCCCCCGCGCCCGATCGAAGTTCTGCGGACGTATAGCCGTGCGCGCGTGTCGACGTCGCTTTGTATTGTGAGGGCAGGTGCGCTGGCCCCCATCGTACCGAACAGGTGGTGTGGATCGATATTTTACCGCCCGCAAGAAACTGGCCCGCATCGGCGATAGCTATGGACAATTAGTCACGGTTATCGGACCCAGGGGACTTGTTATCGCCTTAGACGCTGACGCTGCGGGTGCTTCCTATTAACGAACTTGATGATCGAGGTTGCAATTATGCAAGGTTAGGAGGTATGTGTTCCGCGAAACCTTGAAGAAAGACGTGACGATGAGTTTTTTAATATTGTAATATATTTTGTAATTTTTTTTTAAATTTATGCACGGTTTGAATTACTTAATCTTAATTGTCTAGACTACCGCCTACTAGAATACCGTGGAATGGCGGTGTAAGAATATCCACTACCCAATATCATCCCGTGGGTGCCGTAAGAGGTGAGAGGGAAACAAATCAGGAGATGGGCAGCAGCGTCTTCCCAATAACGATTAAAGTTAAAGTTACAGCCCATATACGCCCCACTGCTGGGCACAGGCCTCCTCTCATTTCTGAGAGGGTTTTAGGGCAAGGAAATATCCGCCGCGCTGCCTCAATGCGTGTTGGCGAACTTCACATGTCTTCGAAATATTTTTTTTTATTTCTCAGACATGCAGGTTTCCTCACGATGACTCCCTTCATCGCCGAGCACATGGTAAGTCAGCACTTAAAATTGCAATTAACAATTTCATTGGTGCCGGCGGGATCGAACCCAGACTGCTCGCGTACTGTGAAATTTACAGCGAGCGCTTAGCCCCTGAGCTACCACGGCGCAATAACGACTAAAAATATAAAATAAAAACTGCGGTTGCCAACCCGCCTGTCAAGCGTGGCAACTATTGCGAAATCCCCCCATAAGTATAAGGAAATCTATGGGGGAAGTCTAAGTTCGATCGATGAATGAATGGAGTCGACTTGATGAGGCTTGAACGGCATTTTAAGTGTAAAAACTCCAGAACAATCAATTATAAATAAATATATTTAATTCACATTTTTTTAATATTAAGATATGAAAAATGTTTATGTTATAAAATGTCTTAGATTTTTACTTAATATGGTATCTAATTTATCGTTAACTACTAAAACTGTAAACACGCAGCAAACCTTTCTGTTATGCGCTTAGACGTGGATTATGGATTCGAATCCTAGCAATTTTTTTCACAAGTACGGATGACAAACGCGTCTCTTAATGATTATGCAGATGTTTAATCAAAATGTAGATGCGTTTTCAACCCCGATCACGCTCACCCTAGGAAGCGCTGTAGCATTCTACTGCTATTTAACGTACCCATGTATTTTACGAACATAATACGGTTGTGGCGAGGCACTACCAGGTAATAATTGTGCAGTACACTTAGTTATGTTAGTCCTGAAGTTTTCCTTTCATTTTATTGTTTTTTTTTTTATAGAATAAGCGTGACAAACTAACATACAGTCCACTTGATGGTAAGTCGACGCAGTGACACCTACATCTATCCTCACTTAAGAATCGAAATGAAATCGAATTATGTTGTCACTCCTGAGGACTAAGATGGAATGACTCGTTTCCAGTAAATAGGGTCTACGGTTCTCTATACTCATCATGCGAAACACAGTAGCATTAAACTGCAATTTCACGCTGATATTCTGTGAGCCGACCCATTCGTGCTACAACTATAAAATAGCTGCAGCGTGGCTCTAGCACTTAATAAACATATTGTATATAATAATCGTTAAATCGAATTGTGTAAATGCAAAGTTTAAAGCTAACTACGTGATTGCGATACATTAAGACAATTTATTTCCTGAAATTGCAACACCAAAAAAAATTAATGTCTTTATACAGTGCCCGTTAATGTGAAAAGAGAAATTCAATTTAAGGAAGTTATTCGCTTTTGTTTTATTTAGAACTAACGACCATCCGCGGCATCGCTTGAATAGGATCTAATAATGTAGCGTTATTAAGATTTAAGATCATCAATAGTCTTTGATTATCTTACTTCATAAATTTTACGTTTTTACAAAAAAATCTTTTTCGTGTAAAAGACAGCCTTTTTTTATAGGATAAGGGTGACAAACGAGCACACAGTCCACCTGATGGTAAGTTGTTGCTGTGGTCCATAAACATCTACATCTATCATCGATTACGAATCAAAATGCAGATGCGTTATCACCCGTGAGGACTAAGATGGAATGCCCCGTTTCCAGTAAAAAGGGTCTCCGGTTCTCTACACTCACCATACGAAGAAACACAGCAGCGTTAGCTGCTATTTTACGCTGGTATTCTGTGAGAGCGTGGTCCTTCCCTGATCGAGCCGACTTTATATTTCTATGGAGCCGACCCATTCGTGTTACAACTATACCAGATATATAGCTACAGCATGGCTTCAACACGTATTAAATATGTATATCCCCTATATCCCACCTGGCATTGTTCTCAATTTTTTAAATGTTTAATTTAAACACTTTTTTAAATGGTTAATTTAAACACTTTTTTTAAATGGTTAATTTAAACACTTTTTTAAATGTTTAATTTAAACACTTTTTTAAATGGTTAATTATGTCTTTAGCGTGCAAATAACCCCCTTCAGCTTAGTAGAAGCCAGTTATTTCAATATTAGAATAGAATAGAATGATTTTTTATTAAATATTGATTATTGCATAATACTTATTGAGTAATTTTTTTATTTACCACTGGTTCGGAAAATACCTATGTCCTGGGAAGAACCAGCACGAAACCCAGCGGGATTTTTTTTTACAGAAGGACACTTTAATTTTATTTATATTTATAGATATTCAACTAAATTATTTACAGTACAATAGAAATGTATTATTTTTACTAAGTATATTGTCGTTATTCTATTAAATTATTAAAGAAATTCCCAGTAGGTATTGTCAGCGAAATTTACCCGCGTCCGCCTAGTTGTAGCTAATTTAGAAACTCGACATTAAAAAATTAAAAAGTTTTGAATAACTTATTTTTTAATATATATTTATATATATTAAAAAACAAGTTATTCAAAACTATATATATATATATATATATATATATATGTGTGTGCGTCTACGTTTTGAAAACGGGGCATCTAGGCGTGTTTCAGAAATCATTACTGGTGACGAGACATAGATATATATATTCTATTTCATTTACTGTATATGCAAAATGATTTCCAAATTTAAAAATAGTGGTGTTAGTGCCTACTTTTATAAGAGTATATTCTTATTAAATATCCTACGCAGTTGTCAGTGTACCAAGTATGTCGAGAGTAGAATTATCTAACTACGAAATATAAGTTATTTCTTTGATTCAACGGAAACCTTTATGTACTAGGGAATAATTAACGACGACAAAATCATTGATTTTAACCGCACTGAAGGCCTGACATGCGTAATTTATTAATGCACATATAATAATGTTTGCTTGTAACATAAAGTTGAACGAGGAACCCCCTAAACAAATAGGTAAGCTCTCAATTAAGTCTAGTGCTTGTCTTGCCTAAGTGTGCTCGTAATACACTTATCACCGATTGGGGTTCTCAGGGACATTACATTAGACGTGAGGCGGCATCAGGAAATATGCCCCATGTTTTAATTTTGTATCGGTTATGATTATGGAACCAGACATACACATTTAAAGATTCCTAAAGAAATATTTTAATGCATAACTGGTGGATCATCGGATAAATACTAAAGTGACACAGTATGCTAGTCATCTTCCGATGTCGAATAAAAATTTACAAGTTGGAAATTTTTATTAATATATAAAAATTATTAATTAAGATGCTTGGATGCTTTGTCCTTTAATCCATGTCTTCATTTATCTCAGTAATCCCATATAGTACTGCTTCACAATATGCTGATGCGTCACATTGCTCAGCCCTTGGGAGATTTTGGCGGCAACTTGAGCCAGCATACAATTGCGATAGTATCTCAAGGCGCCTAAGCAGACAGACACCTTATCTTGAGATTCATATCACCATCGTAGCACCTGTTTCATCGTTGTTCACCTGCGCAGACATTTAATACACAAAATCGCACCACTTTTACATATCAAAATCCACTTCAAACCATTATTTAAACAATGATACAGGAGCAGCAATCTGCCGCCGGTCAAGTTCCCGCCAAAACTCCCAAGTGGCACAGATTAAATAATGTTACTACGTAAGTCTGAGTTCGTTTTGGTTGGTACCCCGCTCTTGACTGTTTACTGAGTACAGCAGTGCACCCACTGTTGCGTTCCGCTTTAAAGGGAATTAGAGTCCGTATAAAATATTATTCAAATACCCAGACTAGCGACGGTCAGCAGCGTCAAAGATGCCAGATGTCTGGCACTGCGATTGTCAATACGCCTGCCAGCGTGACAATTAAGGCAAATCCTTCCGAAATGAGAGAGGTCCATGTATATAGCTTAGCAGTGAAATTTCACGGGTATATAAAAAGAAAGGACAAAGGCCGGTTGACAATCCACCCGCCATGCTTTTTTTTATAAGATAGGGTGACAAACGAGCACACATTCCACCTGATGGTAAGTGGTTGCTGTGACTCATAGACATCTACATCTCCCCAATAAAGAATCAAAATGCAGATGCGTTGCCACCCGTGAGGACTAAGATGGAATGCCTCTTTTCCAGTAAAAAGGGTCTCCGGTTTTCTACACTCACCATACGAAACACAGCAGTGTTAAGATGCTATTTTACGCTGGTATTCTGAGAGAGCGTGGTCCTCCCCGGTCGAGCCGACCCATTCGTGCGTAGTCGTATAGGGTAGAGTGTAGAGATCCGGAGCTGGAGACTCTTTTTTCTGGAAACGAGGCACCACCTTAGTCCGGTTAGTCCTCAAGGGTAACAACGCATTTTCATTTTGATTCTAAATCGAGGATAATTAATGTAGATGTCTACGGGCCACAGCATCCACTGACCATCGGTGGTACTGTGTGCTCGTTTGTCACCCTTATTCTATAAGAAAGATTTAAAAAAAGCTAATATTTAATAAAATAAAAGTATATAGATAAAAAAATTCTACTCAACTTTATTGAAATTTTAAAATTCAATATAAAAACCGTCAACAATATTCCCGCCTTTTTCACCCCTCGTATAGGGCACACGTTTGAAAGGTGCTGACTTACCGGAGCGGAACGTAACGGTGGTACTAGTCACGAGTCCCGGGTACTAACTTATTTATCCCTTTTTGCAATTCAATCTAACGGTGCCCTATTCATAAAAAAAGAATGTAATATAAATATAGCTTGGTAGGTACATATGGTGGCAATTTGAGAAAATTTGTCACCTCATTTTGTGTCAAAGGAGTTTTAAGAATCGACTAAGGATATACCCCAAAAACCTTGTGATTTTACCAACGATGACTTGCAGCATACATGTTGCGAAAACTCCTACTACTTCTGCCATGATACCCTGGTTGTTCCCTCACCCTTTTTCATAATACGCGGATGTTCGATTCACTGTGTAAACAAACACCACGACTCGACGGTAAAGTAAAACATTAGGAGAAAAATTACAAATTTACATGTCTAGTAAGTTACAGCCGGTATACGTCCCACTGTTGGGCACAGCCCTTCTCTTACTTCTGAGAGGGTTTCATGTCTTGTAAATAACAATGTTTTTATACCTAATACCTATGTACCTAGTATGTAGTACCAACGCGCATGAAAACAAGATGGGCAATATTTACCAACATTTCAAAAATGAAATGGGACATTTCGTTTGTATGTTGTTGATTTTATTCTATCTAATTATAATAGAACTGTAAAGTGATCCTTTTATAGGTATAACTTTACTATTTCAAAAAGACTACATCACAAATGGATTAAATTCGGCTTCGAGAAGGACCACGCTTGCGCAGATAGCGGCGTACTCCCTTTATACCAATAACGAGCATTCTTTTATACATTCCTCGGGGTAAAAACATTTCGATTCTCGGATGGATGTGGATGTCTGTTCGCCTCAGTATCCACTTACCACCAGGTGAACTGTTCGTTACTACTATCCATTCCATCCATAACAGCCTATAAAAGTCCACTGCTGATCATATGTCAACTATAATTATAATAAAATCACTATCCTTTATAAATACAACTGGAAACGCTTGGTGGAAACCATTTCAAACACATAAGTAAATTTCAAAATGCATCACGGACATCGCTGACATCACTTAACTATCAGAACGCTTTATAACAACAATAATATTTGTGAAAACCGAGCATGTTCGTCAAACATCCAATAAATATTATAGACGTCGGATTTTTATTTACATTTTTTTATTTACATACATATTTTCTACTAGATACTTATTTTAGACGACAGCAACAGGGAACAAATATCGTTTTTTCCCGTCGCATAAATTTTCGCAAATATTATTTAAGCTTACACGTTTGTTCGTAGCAGAGCCACACTGCAGCGTGTAATGGCTGCAGCCTCAGAACCACAAACAGACGAAGCGCGGCGTACCTATATTTCAAGCGACGCCGAAACTATGCTGAACTAATAATAATAATAATTCATTTATTTCAGAACAATTATCCATATTTGTTTAAAATTTATAATCTAAACACTTATATCATTAAAGAAAATTACAATTAATAAATATATACGTTAAATAAAATTAAAATTAACATGCGAATTTAGGTCATGGTCTGTCTAATTTGCACACATCGTTCTTCTTTCTCTCTTCAGCTCGTTTGTTGGGCTGAAGGCTACAGCACGAATGGGTCAGCTCTACCAGAATAGGACCACGTTCGCCACTTCTATAAAAAAGAACTTTTAAAATCAATTTCTGGCAGTCAAGAAAGATTTTTATTTTAGAACTAGCTCACAGTTCATATAGTAAGGTGGCTATACAATAATCTAATGGTAGCTACTGCTGCCAATGGCCACCCACAAACAATTTCAAACTAAGATTATTGCCTATTTATATGAAATGAACGCGTCATTGTAATCATGCTGGCACTCTATTTCTTTCAGAGCGGAACGAACCAGTGGATGCAATGCAAATTTAATTGAGCACAGCCCACCTGATGGTAAGTGCTATCCTTGTCATATAGACATACGCGCCTCCATCTGGTATGCAGTTTTTCTAGAAACTGGGCTCACAGATGACGCTGTACCTATGTTGACATCATGTATATTCCTTCTTACAAATGTACGCGGTACCTTGTTGTACGGTGGTTGGGTGTAAGATAATCTATCACGCCATTTCGTCACGTGGACTTCGTAAAAGGCAACTATGCGAAATTCTAGAAAAATCTTTTGGCTACCGATTGACATTGACATCGATCTTATAACCGTCTCTGCGTCAAAGGTGCGAGACGTCTGGTCACATGAGTAAAGAAATACGGTTTCTTTACTCATGTGGTCTGGTACTGTGATCGTCAAACCACCTGCCAAGCGTGGATTACGCCAAATCCTCCCTACAACTAGCGACATCGAACAAAAAGGTGCACGCAGTAAATCCTAGTCGGATCCGTTTCAGATTTTCAAAGGAACTCTTATGATTACAAAATGTCTGTACTCAAAACACCAATAGCTTGTATCTTCATTCATTATCATATGCCATAAATTAATCTACAATCCAACCAGTTCAGCGGTGGACTTTAAAAGGACTGTGATTATTGTTTTATCCTGTTTATTTTAAAAAGGTGATATTCCTTTATACATATTTAATTGAATAGAATTGTATTATGTTGGTATTACAGCTTATTTTATTGTTCCAGTCGATCACTAGTGCAAAAATAATTTTATTTCCATGCGTCCTTATTCGCTAAGTATTCGACAATTTTATAATACGCATTACTAATCTCTCTGCTCTGCTATGGAAATCCTCGTTTCGAATAATATAACTAAAATAAAATTTTAAAAACCCCCGAAACAAAAAGAGCTGATGATCTTCAAACGGCTGAAAAGATTTTCTTGAATAGCTATAGATTAAACATATAACACCTCTGATTGCGTCGGGGATTAAAAATAGATAATTGTATATTTAGCGTACGTGTGTATTAATATGGTAATATTTGAGTAATCACATGAATTGAACAAGTACCACCTTCCTGCAGAACTCCTGACTCCTTCTCTGCCTGGGAGTCGTCAGACTGCAGTCTGCAGATCTGCGTCAGGAATCAGGATAGGTACCAGCTTCTTACCTATCTTTGCCTCGATATAGCAATGCGTGCATATAACACATCTGTATTAATAACATAATTTGTAAGTTCCTATTTTGTACTAACCCTTTATGGACCAAAATCTAAAATAAATTCATTTTATTTATTTTTTTTAACATCAGCAGGGCTAGCATGGGCAGGAGACAATTTTATCCCCGGAGAAGGAGAAAATGTTTATCCACTCGCTTAGTTTTATCCACCTTTCGAGCATGGGCACACCGGTGGATATAATATCCGCAGTAGATAAAATGGGAGATAGACTTAGACTTAGATAGATTTTTTGTATGAATATAAACTTAAACCCACGTCCAATGAACTAGGATAAAATTCTCCCTTTCAAATGTCAAAAAAGCATAATGTTTTATATTTCATTTGGCTCCATGCTACGGACGGGGGATATATGTCTACTCGTTATGTCAAACGGGGATATACTTCCCGTTTGACATAACAAATAACTATTATATCCACCGGTGTGCCCATGCTCTAAGGGTGGATAAAACTAAGCGAGGGGATAAACATTTTCTCCTTTCCCCGGGGATAAAATTGTCTCCTGCCCATGCTTGCCCCGCAGGTGGCCCCGTCTAAAGGGGATAGAGAGTGAGTATAATTTGCGGCTGTGAGGCTTAACGCCTTAGTTCTCAGGGGTAGTTGGCTGTAGGGTCCATAGACAGCGGTAGCCACTTACCATGAGGTGGACTGTAAGTTTGCCAGTTCAGTTTTATAGCAAAAATCATTTAGTCATCCTTAAAGAGCAATAACCTTAAGTTCACGACCTCTTTCCCATTATTATATCGGTCGAACATTGACCGTAGAATTCTCCAAGTTATTGTGTTTACCTACTTGGTACTAGTTACCGCCTGCGGCTTTAGACGTGACGCCATAACATATAGACTTACTTAGAACATATTATATTGGTAGACTTAGCGTCTAAACAAGATTTGTTAAAATTATATGTTTATTTTGTATTTACTATAAGCATTGGCAAAAATAGTGTAGGTTTTGTTTATTTATTTATTTATTTATCATCAACATCATCAACAATGATCGCAATTTTTTTTTATTACAACCAGTTTTGTTACATTTTCGTTGCATGTTTTTTTTATAGCGAGACATGCGAGCACACAGCCCACCTGATGATTAGCGGATGCTGTGGCCTATAGACATCTACATCTGTCCTCGATTAAGAATCAAAATGCAGATGCGTTGTCACCCCTGAGGACTAAGATGGAATGCCTCGTATCAAGTAAATGAGTCTCCGGTTCTCTACACTCACCATACGAAACACAGCAGCATTGAGCTGCTATTTTACGCTGGTATTCTGTGAGAGCGTGGTCCTTCCCCGGTTGAGTCGACTCATTCGTGCTACAACCATAAGATAACTGCAGCATGGCTCTACCATTTACAAAATCTCTAATAACAGATGGCCACAACATGACCAAATTAAAGGCATAAAAAATATTCTTGCGCAATGTATAGTAAAAGTATTGATATACCCACTGCTTACACATTTACTTGATATCCTTTAAAAGTTTAACTTTTTAACGAAACGTTTAAATAAATGTATATACAGGGTTATTTTGCAATAACCGGCCAAATTTTCAGAAAAGGTTCAGAATAAGTAATATAGGCAAATGGTGAAGAAAAATTAATTAAAAAAAATCTCAAACATTATGTCCTTTTTATCTTTTAAATTCAAAATGCGTGGTAATGCTTTATTTTAACTGATTTTACTGCGCACGCACACATTCGTAACGGTCGATCGGTAGGCAAAAACGTTGTTTCCCATAAATCACATTCAATTTGGGATCATTTCAAATAAAAGTAGGAGCCTTATTTGCTCTATTTTCAAAAACTGTAATAACGGTACTAAATTACATACGGTTTGAACTTAAGTTTAAAATTTAGCTACTCTTTGAAAAATAACCCTGTATATAAATATCATACAAATTCTTATTTATGAAATAACATATAATTTCTCCTAGAATAAATTAATATTATAATTACCTATATTATAATATTATCATGTTTGAGTGCGTGACAGGTGCATGCGTGCAGCAGCAATTTTGTTTCTATAAAGGTGAAATTACACGTTCAATCAAATTGAATCACTTGGTTGAATGGAGCAGAAATGAAAGAATACTGTTTACACGTATCTGGAAAATGAACTGTTCAACACATATTCTCCGAAAGATGTCGTCGAATGAGGTCGTACGTTTAGGAGTTGCAATAATATGTGATCATTTAATAAAATTATCAAAAACTAAGAAACGCCGTCGTTGGTGGGTGCGATCATTAAGAAGGCAAGCCTTAGGAGCGTCAAACCGTCTATTCAGACTGACTGTAAAAGTGAATCGTTCAATTCTTGTTTACACATTCATTTCTCATTCATCCGCGTTGAAGATTGAACGCTAAAGTGAAAATATTGAGCATGTTCAATTCTTTCAACGCCGTAGAACGACAACATTCAATGACATTGAATGATTCACTTATAAGTTTACATGGATCAATTTGGTTGCTTCATCCAAATTGAAAGACAAAAGTGAACCGTGTAATTTCACCTTAACACCAGCACTTTACGGGATAAATTACTACTTTACAGTTGTAACTTTTGTTAATATAAGAAAAACTCTAACATTACGACAGTAGAACCTAGATGAATATTATCAAATGATATTAGTTCAAGTGCGATCATTTGCCAGTGTTATTCTGTCCATTATAATTGCTACATAGCAATGCGTCGCGTCATTAGTGAGGGTGCTTACTTAGTTACTTACCGGCAATAAGGCACATGACACGTCACGTCACCTGCCACTGTGAAGGGACCACCACTCCACTACCCCGTGTCCAACGAACCGTGTAATTTTATTGTTTTATAGCCACTTTCTTTTATTCGCTAGGGTAAAATTCAAATCGATTTGGAACGTGAAATTGTATGTCGCACAATTAAACACTGACTTTATTAGCCTGTTCAGATAAGTTGATTAATTTATGTAAGTACTATTTGATAGTTTAAGTTTTTGGATTTAGGTAAATGTATAACGATTTCTTATATTTTATTTTGTAGGGAGCCGGAGACTATTTTTGCTGGAAACGAGACATTCTACCTTATTCCTCAGCAGCACGGCTAGCATGGGCTGGGGACAAAAAATTTATCCCCCGATTATATCCACTGGTAAGAGATAAAATTATCTTATTATGTCAAACGGGGAGAAGTATATCCCCGTTTGACAAAACAAGATAAATGTGATGGAGCCAAGTGAAAGATAAAAAATTATGCTTTTTTGACATTTGAAAGGGACAATTTTATCCTAGTTCATTGGACGTGGGTTTAAGTTTATATTCATACAAAAAATCTATCTAAGTCTAAGTCTATATCCCATTTTATCTACTGTGGATATTATATCCACCGGTGTACCCATGCTCGAAATTGTGCATGCCACTACAATGGATGTGATGGAGACAATTTTATCCCCGGGGAAAGGAGAAAATGTTTATTCCCTCGCTTAGTTTTATCCACCCTTCGAGCATGGGCACACCGGTAGATATAATATCCACAGTAGATAAAATGGGAGATAGACTTCTGACTCCATGCTACGGACGGGGGATATGATATGTCTACTCGTTATGTCAAACGGGGATATACTTCTCCCCGTTGCCGTGCTTTGGCATAAGGACAAGATAATTTTATCTCTTGTTAGTGGATATAATCGGGGGATAAGTTTTTTTTCCGCAGCCCATGCTAGTCGTGCTGGGGTGACAACGCATCTACATTTTGATTCTTAATCGAGGATAAATGTAGATAGATGTCTATGGTCCACAGCAACCACTTATCATCACGTGGACTCTGTACTCGTTTGACACCCTTATCTATCCTATAAAAAAGTATACCTATAATGAGCCGTGGTAGCTCAGGGCCTAAGTGCTCGCTGTTTTTTCACCGTACGCGAGCAACTAGGGTTTGATCACCGCCGGCCGCCGGTACCAATGAAATATTAAATTGTTTACCCCGTGCTCGGCAGTAAAGGTAAAGGAGAACATTGTGAGGAAACCTGAATATATCTTGTGATATGATTGTATTCATGTTATCCTTTTCAAATAAATAATAAAAAATTATCTCATAAAAAAAAAAATTAATTCTATGGGGAAACTTACGTGACAATACCTAAGTCTATATACAAAGTTTCAAAACTACGGTTGCTAATGTTGCCAGATATGCAAATTATAAAAATGGACAATGGACAAACAAATGAAAATACTAACATTATGTAATGTAGAAAGTGGTAAAATTAAAAATTTTGTACAACCGACTTCAGTATAAATAAAATGGGAACATCATCAATGTAGTCGAAATCAATTAAATACGCATTAATAAGGACAACTCAAAAACTACTGGTCAGATCTTGATCAAATTTATATGTAACCACATGAGAAGCACCAGCTTTCAAATAAAAAAAGAACCGTCAAAATCGGTTCACCTAGAAAAAAGTTCTAAGGTAATACACATAAAAAAAATACAGTCGAATTGAGAACCTCCTCATTTTTTTGAAGTCTGTTAAAAACAAACACTCATGTTAAAAACATTGAAAAAAAATTTTGTCTACTTCTTCATCATTATCACCTTTACTGTATCAAAATTTTAGTGCTAAGCAAAAACCTTCCTTATTAACTGCCTCATAGGGAGGAAACTTGGCAGATTGGTTGGCAGCTGCAGGTTTTATTATTTTCAGTTGTTATCAACAATAATATGTTGATTTTTTTATAGAATGGGGTGACAAACGAGCACACAGTCCACCTGATGGTAAGTGGATGCAGTGGCCCATAGACATCTACATTTATCTTCGATTAAGAATCAAAATGCAAATGCGTTGTCACCCTTGAGGACTACGATGGAATGCCTCGTTTCCAGTAAAAAGCTAAAAAGGGTCTCCGGTTCCCTGCAGTCACCATACGAAACACAGCAGCATTAAGCTGCTATTGTACGCTGGTATTCTGTGAGAGCGTGGTCCTTCCCCGGTCGAGCCGACCCATTCGTGCTACAACCATAAAATAGCTGCAGCATGGCTCTACCACGTAAAATTTGTTGATGCTGATTGTTTCATTTCCCTCAGTCGCCTTTTACGATAGCCCTTAGCCAGATGGCTTAGATCTGACCACTACACGGTGCGTAAATCATTCAATATAATTCATCATCAACAGCATGTAAAAGTCCACCGCTGGACATATGGGCCTTAAAGTTTCCCGGTGACGATTAAGGTTTTGTCTTGAAGTTATTTATTTCATAGTGAAGTTGCTTCCCGTTGCATTGCATGTCCATGTGTTTTTAACCCCCGACGAAAACAGAGGAGTGTTATATGTTCGTAGTGTGTATCTGTGTATGTGTGTCTGTGTATGTGTGTGCCTGTCTGTGGCATCATAGCTCCTCAATGGATGAACCGATTTAGATTGTTTTTTTTTGAAAGGTGCCTTAGTCGGGTGTGTTCTTAGCTATGTTTCAAGAAAATCTGTTCAGCCGTTTGAAGATTATTAGCTCTTTTTGTTTCGGGGGTTTTGAAATTTTTTAATTTTAGTTATAAGTTTGGCGTAAATGCGTTATATCGTCATCTATCGGAAATCACAAGTTACTTATCCTAAACAGAATATTTACGTCAGGATTAGTAATTGTTGACTAGTATGAATAAACAAGTCTATTTCTTTTACAACACAGACGGCAAAACAGAATTTACTTACTGAAGTCCGTCGTACGCCAAAATACAAAGGAGTGGAGATGGAAAAAGTTCAAAAATACGGTAACAGTAAGTACAAGTTGTGAAATTAAAAATTTTGTACAACCGACTTCAATATATAATTCAAAAACTACTGGTCGGACCTAGATCAAATTTATATGGGATCATATGAGAAGCTTTCAAAAAAAAAAAGAATCATCGAAATCGGTTCACAAAGAAAAAAGTTATGAAGTAACACACATTAAAAAAATACAGTCGAATTGAATACCTCCTCCTTTTTGAAGTCGGTAGAAAATACAGTAACAATACAATTACAGAAGCGACTAAAGGTTCTGCTACTAAAATTAGGTCAGAAACCGAAACCTATGTTAAACCGTTGGAATATATTATTACCTGTACATGAGCTAAAGAAGATCTTATGTGTTTTTATTTTCCAATCACAAAATTATATTAAGTGTCAGTTTTTCATTTCTCTGGCATTTTTTATTACCGTTACAGTCTATCAAAAGTCCACTGCTGAACATAGGCCTCCCCCATACATTGCCTCATATTTGCCATAGTTGCCACGCTTGGTAAGCAGCTATGGTAACCACGTTTTTTTTATTTTTAGTTGTTATATGGAAGACGCTGCTTCCCATCTCCTGTTTTGTTTTAATCTGTAACCTCTTATGACACCCACGGGACGACATGGGGTTGTTCTTAGGGTGGTTACCACACCAATCGATCGATCGTCGATCGATGCCATTGATCGTCGTCGATCGATTGATGTGGTAGCTTTAGCTGATCGACGGATACTGGTCGATAAAACGTTCTTCAATCATGGATCGTCGTCGATCGACAATTAATTGATGCGGTAGTGGGCTCATCATCAGTATCTTTCAAAATGTATTCAGAAGAGGATGCTTTATTGTTGGCCAGTACGCTCTTGCTCGTATTATTATTACAGAGACGAAAACGCAGAATACTCTGCATGTGACTGTTTTTAGGCCAGAGATAGCTTTTTCATCTAGACGACATTTCAAATAGCGGTCGGTGAAGTGGGGCGGGTTCTCGAATAATCGATCGACGTCGACTAATCCATTCCACCATAGTTCGATGCCTTCGATCAACGATCGATCGATTGGTGTGGTAACACCCGCACAGCCACTACCTTTTTGTTTTACATGGAGAAATGCTGCATGCCGCTTCGCGGGGGCAAGAGATAGCTTATGTCAGGTCGGACTCCGCATCGACTAAACCCCATGGTGTTCCACCTTCGTCGCATATAGGCAGGCCATGGAACGCTTTCGCACATCCGCGGCCCACCAGTGCCGGCCGCCCCATGGCCCCCTCGGAAGAGGACCACTCCTTCCATGTCCTTCAGGTAAAGCGCACAAGAACGCCTTCCTTCTGACCTCCTACTTCTGCGCAGCGTACGCCCCGTATCGATGCGATGCGAAGACCATGGGGCCAGGAAAACAAGCACTCAGAAGCACTGGCCCTCTAACCCCAGCGGCGGATCTGGTCTATGGCTCCGCCGCCAGCCAAGATTCGGCAGGAGAGCGGCGCCTCGCAATACCGACACTCCCCTTCCGCAGTCCCACCACCACCGCCTCTACGGTGCGGCCCCGTCAGAGTCGCGGAGGATGGGCGACTGGCGCATCGCCATACCAACCTCTTCTTTGCGACTAGCTGCAGCGGTGGAGAGGCACCCCTCGCCGCAGTGGGCTCGCCAAGCCCACTCAGGCCACCTCGGGCCGACCCTACACCTCAGGCCAACCACGTGGGTTCCTCTAAGTTCACCGCCCCCACCACGACAAGGGGAACCCGTTCGGGCGGTACAGCCACTCTACACGGTCGTGATTATGCAATGGTATTTTTTACTGGGTGATTTATTTGACAAATGTAATTTTAAAGTGAAAATATTGAAAAATATACAATATTCAAAAACCATTTTAAAATGTGTACGAGCTACTCAGGTCTTACAAGTAAAATATCGCTGCTACCACTATGAGTAATCTGTTGTGATTTGTGATCGTTAAACTATAATAATGACCTCAAGACCCTTCAACCATGCTGGACATAGGGCTCCCCATAGATTGCCTCGTGGGGGATATATGTTGCACGCTAGGCTGAGCAAAGCAGTTTATTTTTATTTTTAGTCGTTATTAGAAAGACGCTCCTGCCATCATGATTTGTTTCGCTTTGTCGCCTGTAACGACACCCACGGGATGATATAGGGTAGTGGATATTCTTTCATCGCCACTAGTTTTTTATTTACAAAAATATACAATAAATATATAAATAATAAATTCCATACCGAGTTTAAGCTAGAACTAAGTAACTTTTAAACTAGACATCTGCACAGGACAGGATTATAGTGCACGAGTGTGTGTGTAAACATTGCGCCTATTCCTCTTTCTCATAGTCCGATGGGACGGCAATCTGACCCGAAGAGATTGATCAGGCGCAGGAACAACGGCTTTACGTGCTTTCCAAGACATAGGAGTGAAACACCATCAACTTCCTGACTCCGAGCTGCTACTAAGAATTTTTTGACAGATAAACCTAACAACTGGTTTTGGCCCGACCCGAGATTCGAACCTACGACTACTAGACCAACGAGACAGTCAACTTTGGCTATAGTTCAATGGTGAGCCGTCGCTCATTGAATTGCAGGATTTAGTTAGCTGAGAGGTACTTCACTTCTTCTGGGTTTAGAAATTCCCCAGATGGTGTTTTACTTTCTCTGGGTTTAGTAACTAATTCCCCAGAAGGTTGCTACGAATTGGGGCATTCACTAAGAATGTGCAGAGTTATTTCGCCCGCTAAGGAACAAAACCTTGTATTGCTGTGAAAAGTCTAGTACAGAAGTCCAGAAGTAGTCAGAGCTTGTGCCAACATGCTAAGTAATCCTTAATTCTAGTTTAATTAGTAAGTCCTTAATCCTTGTATTTTGGAGCAAAATTTCGATCTTACGCCCAGATTAAGGCTTTAGGCGTCCGCTGCGTTAAGCGGAATCCCGGATCGTGATTCCGTCGCGGGTAAACGCAGCCCTTTTGCGTGCGATCGTAGCACCTGTCGCAGGATCCCCCGTTAACCTACGAGTACCTATACCTAACTACTAGATCGTGCGATTGTACAATCGTGCAGACATAATGAATTACCTATTAATTTATTATTGGTAAACATATATTATAATAAATACATACTTAAAACAATAAATACATATCGGGGAGTGACTGTGTATGTTTTACGTGAATACGTGTACGTAACGAAACGACCTCAAAATTACAGCACTCCCTCATTCGCCGCGCACGACGTAATGTAACGAATTCTTTGATTCTTTAGCTATCGAGTGGTGTAATTCAATTTTGGATGTAGAGTATAGATATTTAGCTGCAACACCAAACTGTATCCCCCGATTTTGTTACCATCAGTTTTCTGAAATGCCTCCCATGGAAGCTAAAATTAAAGACGTATTCACGTCAAAACCTTTAATTTCCCATCCACATAAAACAGTAATTATAATGCCAACACCCATTTTGCAACTTAGCATCGCTTAGCAAGCTTGAACATCGATATGCAACGCGTAAAAATCAGCCCGTAATATGGGATAATAGCAACTGAATTTTATAAAAACAGATGCACGTCAATAGTAAGTTACTCTGAAATAACACTTGAAATCGAGTGTATCTTCAAGGTGCGTGCAACCCACGTCACGCAGTGGCACTCATTTATTGTATGAAACGAACCCGCGCGCGTCATCTTTCCTCGGTAGCGGCGCTCTTGAATTTTGAAGAAACCGTCAAGCGCTTCTGCAGACATAAACACTAACGCCTGTCACCCAAAAGGGTAAGCAGAGACTACGGACTTCCATTTGGCACGATCCTGACACACCTCTCGCCTCCTTTATATCCATATACCTACATATATGCATATATGCGCTCGTCAGTTAAAGTTACTCTTTATCTGGCCCATCTTCAATATATCGCCAATTTGGTCGATAAACTTTCATCTAGGGCGTCCCTTGACGACTACCGTTCACCTCAGCAACATAAAATTGCTTTGTCGCTCTTTTCGGGACTCCATCTGGGCAAAGGAGGAGTCCGTTAGATGAATGCCATGGGGCTAGGAAAAATGAATATTCAGAATCAACAGACTTCGACCGCTCCGCCGCTGGGGCGGATGGATATGGTTCCGCTACCGACCACATTTCGGCCGCGAAGTATAACGAGTCTTATACCAATACTCTCCCCTTTTAACACCTTGGAGTTTGGATCATTTCTACATCGGTCGAATTACTACTCCCACTTTTAAGTCTCGTATACTTACAAGGCATAAGTTCTAAAGCTACAGCTTTGAGTTAAAAGTCAACTTTATTTATTGATCATAAACTTTATTAGCAAACGTATATAATACAAGTTTAAAAAAAAATTAAGACATTTTGTGCTACATGTGGGTGAGGAACCAATCCGCGCTGTTGATCAGGTTGTCCATTTCAGCGGGCAGTGAGGACAGCGAGTGATTGTCTTCGTACATGTATACTCTGTGGAGTAAAAATAATCTTAGTAAATTACAGTTTTTTTTTAAGTTTTGGCGGGAACTTGGCCGCCGCCGGTGAATTGCCGTTCCTGTATTATTGTTTAAATAGTGGTTTGAAGAGGATTTAATATGTAAAAGTGGTGCGGTTTTGTGTAATAAATGTCTGCTCATGTGAACTATCAGTGGAAACAATTTGTTCATTTATTTATTATAATTTGCATGTCACATGAATATTATATTTAACTTATACAATATAATCAAGTGACGCCCCGTAGGGGCATTGCAATTGAAACATGAATAAAACAAATGCTCCGATAGTGATGTGAAGCTCAAATTATTGTGTCAGCTACGGTGCCTTGAGATACTGTCTGTTGGCTCATTGCAATTTGAAACATGAATAAAACAAATGCTCCGATAGTGATGTGAAGCTCAAATTATTGTGTCAGCTACGGTGCCTTGAGATACTGTCTGTTGGCTCATGCAGCCGTTGAAATCTCCCGAAAACTTTGCAATGTCATGCATCAACTATTGTAGAGGTTTTTAAACAAATTATTATTAAAGATTATTACACCCTTTTTACTGGATACGACCCTTTTTACTGGAACGAGGCATTCCATCTTATTTCTCAGGGATGACAACGCATCTGCATTTTGATTCCTAATCGAGGATAAATGTAGATGTCTATAAGCTTAAAGCATCTAATTACTATCTGCCCGGCTAGCATGGGCTAGGGACAAAAATTTTATCCCCGGATTATATCCACTGACAAGAGATAAAATTATTTTGTTATGTCAAATGGGGAGAAGTATATCCCCGTTTGACATAGCGAGTAGACATATATCCCCCGTCCGCAGCATGGAGCCAAATGAAAGATAAAAAATTATGCTTTTTGACATTTAAAAGGGACAATTTTATCCTAGTTCATTGGACGTGGGTTGAAGTTTATATTCATACAAAAATCTATCTAAGTCTAAGTCTATCTCCCATTTTATCTACTGTGGATATTATATCCACCGGTGTGCCCATGCTCTAAGGGTGGATAAAATTAAGCGAGGGGATAAACATTTTCTCCTTTCCCCGGGGATAAAATTGTCTCCTGCCCATGCTAGCCCTGCAGGTGGACTGTGTGCTCGTTTGTCACCCAAATTCTATAAAAAAAATGGTTCTTACCTTGTAGGCACTCCGTTAGCCTTCAGCCGTCTGCTGTACTCCAGACCCTGGTAATGTGGGACGCGTTTGTCTCCGGAGCCCAGCATGAGAGCCGTGGGCGCCTTCACTCGGTGCACGTGCACAAGCGGCGAGCAGCGCCTCATCGCCACCAGTTCCTCCTCAGATACGGGACCCTTCTCCGTGAACGTGAAGCCGGCTTCCACTGCACACCTGTCAGGGAAAAATATTTATCTATTCTATATGAGACAGTTCTACGCATAGTCTTTTCCCTCCCACTAGGATTGTCTTCTATGTCGTGGAAACAGTTTGCATGCATAAATTTCACAAGGACAAATATTCAGGCCCGGAACAATTATTTGTAACCCATACAAATACCTACTTGTACCATGCGGGATTTGAACCCACGGCCCTAGGCCCCAATGATAAGTCACTACGCTAAGGAGCCATCTCTTGATGGTGTCGTACCTTGCGATATTCTATGCTAATCGACCCTTGGGGTAAGTAGAAAATCGATCTTACAGTCTACCTAATGGTGAGTGGCTACTGCAGTCTATGGAAACCTGCAGTCAACTTCAAGCGAAGACAGCTACAGATGAGTTCTCACCTCTGAGGACAAGACGGAATGCCTCTCTCTATCTCTCTTTACTCTTTTGACCGGAACAGAAATAAGCAAGAGGATGGTAACTAACCAGAGGAATTCCTAGACACAAAAAGAGTCATACTAGCAGTAAAAGTGTATGTATTCTTTCCTATCATTTAAATACAAAACGAGCTAACTGTTCACCTAATGGCGACAGAAGGAAACTGAAAAAGGAGATGGAACACCAACAATATCTTTCTGGTAAACAAGGACAAACATTAAGACCCTGAACAATAATTTGTAGGCCCTTAAGCGCTACATCTCATTACTAAAACACTGTGAAACGGAGCCGTCAGTAATGGACTTTTGATGGTCGGCAATGTATGTACGAGGGTGATCAAAAGTAATGATAATGAAAATAAAACACGGTAATTAAAGTTAAAATAATAATTTATTTTTCTACATAGTCTCCTAACAAATCAATACATTTAATCCATCTTTTTTAAACCAGGATTCCCTTTGAAAAAATTCTTTGTCTTGACCCAAAACGCTTCAACAGCGGCCATTACTTCGCTATCGTCTTCGAATTTCTTGCCTCGGAGCGTTCCTTGAGCCGAGGAAAGGTAGAAATCACTAGGAGCTAGATCTGGCGAATAGGTAGGGTGTTCGAGCAGTTCGATCCGTTTCTTGAATGGCAGACCGCAACTGCGGCTTTGTGAGCCGGTGCGTTGTCTTGGTGAAACAACACCAGCTCGCAGTTTGCCGCGTCTTTTTTCCAATGGCCTCCCGTAATATTCTTATTTGGTCTGTGTAGTAAGAGCCCGTAATAGTGGCGGCTCCCAAATATTCCACCATAATTATGCCTTGAGCGTCCCAAAAACAGATGCCATAACCTTTCCCGCCGAACTTGAAACTTTGAATTTATTTGGCGTCGGTGAGGAGGCTCGCTTCAAGTCATCGATTGTTGTTTCGTTTCAGGATCAAAATGGTGGATCTAGGTCTCGTCCATAATCACAAAACGGAACAAAAATTTTCTTGATCTGCTTGGAACTTTCGAGATTGACCCTCGAAATGTCAACTCGATTTTCTTTTGCTCGTCGGTTAACATTCTGGGTACCCAACGCGCAGAGACCTTTTCATATGCAACTCGTTCGCAAGGTTCTTTGAACGCTGCCATATGAGATCCCTGTGACCTCAGCTACATGCCTGATGGTCACTCTTCGATCTGCCAACACAACATCTTCGACTTTTTCACGTTGTCTTCAGTGAGGGACGTGGATGGGCGTCCTTCGCGATGTTCATCTTCAGTGGATGTTCTGCCCAGTTTAAACTCCTTGGCCCAGCGTGCAACTGTAGAATATGGAGGAGCAGAGGCCCCAATGTTTCCACTAAGTCACTGTGTATGTCTTTTGAAGACATTTTTTCAAACAGAGTACTTGATGACAGCTCTAATTTCGTTTTCTCCACGTTGATGTTATCTCTTTGACAGTTCGTATTCAAATGAATGTATCTCCCGGAAATCGTGATCTATTTATATGATTTTTAGGCTGACGTAGTGGTATATATAAGCAAAAAAAATATTTTTGGATTTTTATGCGGACCTGAAGTAACCGATTATCATTACCGAGTATAATGTAATATATGTGTATAATGTATGTTTAATGTAATGTAGCTATAGTGTTTAATTGCACTTCATTGTCTTTAAAAGAAGTGCAGGCCTGGCCCTTAACGCTACATCTCATTACTAAAACACTGCGAAACGGAGCCGTCAGTAATGGACTTTTGATGGTCGGCAATGTATGTATAATGTAATTTATGTATAATGTAATATATGTGTATAATGTATGTTTAATGTAATGTAGCTATAGTGTTTAATTGCACTTCATTGTGTCTTTTAAAGAAGTGCAGGCCCGAGGCTAGTTTTAGGATGAAGCGAGATCCAATTATGGCGGCCCCTAAATTTAATTAAGGTAAGTCTGTTCGCTTAGATACGGTCGCCTTTTTGTCGCGCCGCCTTGGCAGGTGCCGTATTTTATCAAAGACGCCGCTGCGAAATCAAAGGTTGCTGCGTGCGGCGTACACCCGAAGGAGAATTTGGCATTTTAAAACGAACGCCGATGGCGAAACGAAAGAAAAGAACTTTTCACCTTACGTTGCTACCTTACTTGTTTTTATTATTTATATTCGTATTTTATTACAATAACTATAAGAATAAAATAGTATTCTATTTTTTTCCTAAAATAGAAAAACATTTATTTAACAAGCACAGTAAAAAATAACAAAATAAAAGCAAAACAATAAGTGCGCCTCCGGGTGTACCGACACTATCTTAGCGAACAGACTTTAAGCATACCTCGATCGACAACATCTTACGTCTCTGTCTAATTTGTCAATTGAAAATAACCATGCCATCTATTGCACAAAATTTAATGATTTCAGTTGTAAGAGGTTTGTTTATTTGGGCTATAAGACCTTGATTCCTATCAGGAATGAAACACTTTCGAACTTTAATGATTTCTTATATTTACGCGAACACTACATATTAAATGAAACAAATTTTACGGATTTTAGCGTTTAATTTTAACTTTTTAATTCCTGACGTTTCGGGTGCTTTACAGCACTCATGGTCACGGGGAGGACAGAGATGATCACCGGACGGAGATCGGACCAAAAATTATTATTCAAAAAGTGAAGGTAGCCGGGTTAACTATGACATCGGGACGTCAAACACCTCAATCCCCCTCGTGACCTGGGGGGTAAAGTAAAGCGCTGTAAAGCACCCGAAACGTCAGGAATTAAAAAGTTAAAATTAACTCGATAAAATCCGTAAAATTTGTTTAATTTCATACTTTCGAACTATGCTTAACCATGTCAAACCAAGGAGGTTTGAGCGTTTTATTATTGTGATTGTGAATCTGTATTCTTGTATAGTTAAATATGATTTAAAGGTTAATGCGGGGTTAATTTTAAATTAGATCTTAATTAATGACGACTAAATATTCTTACGCTCACCAGATGTCGCAAGTTGGGACTAAGGTGAAATCATTAAAAATTTGCATTGTAAATAAAAGTTTTTGGGTTTCTTGAGTTTTTATATACACAAAACCACGCCTCAGTGCTGTATTCTTTAATTTTTAAACATTTTTTTAATTCTTCAACTTTTAAGAATATCCGTAATTGGATTAGAAATAGTTTAGCCATTTCTAATCCAATTAATTTATAATATAACTAATATTTTAGAAAAAAAAAACATTAATCTCTAAACTTTTCTAACAAATTAACGCTATAAAATCTGTCAAATATTTCGCCTCATACCTAAGTGGCGTCTCCCTGATGGCAGAAAAAGACGTGGATGCTGATGATTTTTTATAAACTATGCTTTTGTAATATTAATCTTGTTCAGAATAAAACAATGAACAAGGAAGATTAAGTTTCCTTATAACTTTTACAAAAATATGTTTCTGATACAATTACAATCGAATTCGGTTGCGTGCTCGTTAATATTTCGAACTCGTACTAACAATAGTACCTACTTATAAGTATTTATATATTACAATTGGGACGAAGAGAATTTATTCAATTATTATAAAGTAATAATTTATGGTTTTATATGAATTATATTTTATATGCTATACAGATTATGTAATCACTATATTGCGAAGTTGCGAGAAAAAACGGAGTTTCTTTTGTCGTTTCTTCTCCGGTTAGAGGAACCCCCTTACGAACCTCCTTACAAAACAGTAAAGTGGGAAAAAAGACGTCTGACAAACGTATTTCTTACGTGGAAAAAATAAGTACATTTCGATATAATATTATTAGGGATCGTCTCGATGGAGTCGATTGGTGGAGTGGTGTTGAGTGCAAGTGTACTAAATAGATTCGTAGAGAGTGACTGACTAGCTTTAATTTCCTTCGATAGCTTATTTACTTTTAACTTGACTATTAAACTGGGTACTAAACTGAGTGGACTGTATAAAAGAAAGGTGGGACAATTTAACACTATTTATTACTATATACAAAACAAAGCGGCAATACAATTAACTATTTACACTTATTAATAGGGGATACACTAGAGGGAGATTTCTTGATTCTTCTTTTCTTCACTGCCGCTTAGGAATCGAACGGCCCGATGGCCTTCTTTTATTTACGCGGCGGGGGTTTCTCCATCGCTGTGTCCCCACGCGGCGTCGCTGTACGTTCGTTGGACGCGGGCATCACGTGAGGTCCGGACGGTGTGCGGGGTGTGCGGGGCGTAACGGGGTATGAGGGGGCGACGGGGCGGCGGCTCCCTTCGCCGTCCGTAACAAACATATATTGTAGGGAGGCCCCCACTAGATGGAGTGACGACCTGGTAAGGAAGTCGATGGATGCAGGTGGCTCAGGACCATATTTGTGGCATTCCTTGGCGTAGGCTTATGTACAGCAGTGGACCTGTGAAGGGCTGTAATGATGACAATGATGATGAGGCGATATAACCATCTAGCTTACGCTAGAAGTAAATTATCTATAATGGCGACGGAGAATATGAGAACATGCGAGGAGTCTAGCCTACTACGATAGCAAAAACCTATCACACGATATAAATGTTTCCTTTTCACTTTAAAACTCTGCGATCTAATGGTTCGGTAAGGTCCCACTGAGATCTCAATCTCGGTTTCATCCTTATTTTCGCTATAGTCTCGGCAATGGCCGAGAATGTTAATATATGAGCAGTTGTTTAGTATTATATATTTGTTCTCCTTTATATTTTCCCTGTTTTTTAGGACTTTCGAAATTCTTGGTCTCGGTCTCGGTCAAGGTTTCTGTTTATTTTCAGTATCGGTCTTTATCTCAACCAACACCAAAAAACTAGTCTTACCTCATGGTCCGGAAGTAATAATAAAATATTATGCCTAGATGTCAACTCACCCATCAGAGTTATCAGCGTAGTGACCCTTTGTTGCCAAATCGATCAACGGATTCCTTAACACCATCACCTTGAACATATCAGGGTATCTTCCAGCTAAGTGAGCAGCCACAAATCCGCCATAGCTTCCACCATAAAGCACCAATTTGTCCAATCGTGCGTCTCTTTCCCGCAGGTTGGTGAGCGAGAGGAGGCAATCTTTGATGTCGTATTCTCCCACGTGGGAGATAAGAGACCGTACCGTATCGTCACCTTGGCCCGTTGATCCTCGGAAATTTATGCGAACGGAGGCAAAGCCTAGGGGGATGTAAATAGGGCACAAATAAACAAAAATAAACAGGGAGGGAGGGGATAGATAAACATTGTCATAATTCATATTTAAGAATCGGTAAATCTAAATTATATTTCTCAGGTACAGGTCGAAGGATGAATTTGTCTTTGGTATGCTTAAATGATCAGCCTCTACTTTCTAGTGACTGCGTTAAATATTTAGGTATGTGGTTGGATAGAAGTTTAACTTGGAGTAAGCATACAAATGAAATTATTGTTTATTGTTAAGTGTTCCAAATTGTTAGAATATTTTAAAATTTTTAGCAGGCAGCAATTGGGGAATTGACATTAAACACCTAAGTAAATTATATCTCTCATTAATTAGAAGTCGAATAGACTACGGTAGTTTTATTTATGACAGTAGTGCAAACTGCAAACAAAAATATATCAAAACTTGACAAAATTCAAAATCAAGCATTAAGAGTGATAGGTGGCTTCATTCAAAGCTCTCCTTGTCATGTTGTGGAATGTCTGTTAGCAGGTCCACCACTATCTTTAAGAAGACAATTTTTGACATATCAATACAGTTTAAAAGCAATTTTTTGGTCCAACATCATATCCACCAAACATATTAATGAGCTAAAATTTCTCTGTGAAAAAAATTATTCGGATAGGAAAAATAAACCGCTACTTGTCATAGTGTGTAACGAATTAGTGAAGTTATACATATAGACATATGTAGACCTTAAGGGCAATGAAGAGGCTGATCGCTTATCTAAGCTAAGCTAATGAAAGCTATTTTGAAGAAAAATCTAAAACGAAAGGCATCTGGTATAGAACTATACAATGCGAACCTTATCGCGTACCTTGGTTTAATGATTGTGAACTCAGCAGAAATTTTGCAGTTAGGCCTATAAGTTTGTTCTGGTCATATTCCATCAGTAAAGTTTTTCTTAATGGGAAAAAAACCTTCACCTAATTGTGATGTATGCAACAAATTGAAGATGTTTACCATTTGTTGATGGAATGTGTCAAGAACGAAAAAGAGAGACAGGCTGTGCTGAAAGAATTTAACGCAAATGTTTTGGATGTTGTTCTAGTGCAAATTTTATTCTACCGACTGCAAAAAGGAGGAGGTACTCAATTCGACTGTATGTTTTTTTATGTGTGTTACCTCATAACTTTTTTCTGGGTGAACCGATGATTTCGATAATTCTTTTTTCATTTTAAAGCTGGTGCTCTCAATGAGGTCCCATATAAATTTGATCAAGGTCTGACCAATAGTTTTTGAGTTATTCTTAATAATTTATATTGAAGTAGGTTGTACAAAATTTTTAATTTTAAATTATCAAACCCCAAATCAAGGATGTCAAGAGAAATATTCCGGTTTGCTACTAGGACGGAATAGTTATCTTTATATCTTCAGTAAAAGTTTCTTTTTAGTTTAGTAATTTAATTGGTACTCATAATTATACTCTCTTATTATGTACTTTAGTGATAGCAGTAATTGGTATAAGGTATGATGGGATTGATATTTCGTTTCGATAAAAATCCCAAAAAAAATAAAGAGACAAAAAATGTTGTTCTATTCTATTCTATCGTTATCATCATTACAGCCTATCAAGTCCACTGCTGAACAAAGCTCTCGCCATGGTTGCCTCAAAGGGGGGAGGGAGGGAGTACTCAAGCAAGCACTGTTTTTTTTTTAATTTTTAAGCTGTTATCAGAAAGATGCTGCTGCCCATGTCCTGTTTCAGTTTCCTCTATCACCTGGCACCCACGGGATGAAATGGTGTAGTGGATATTCTTACGCCGCCACTTCCCAGCATTCTATTATACAAATATAAATAAACATAGTTTCTTTAATAGAAAACAAGAATAGGCTAACATTTTTTTACATAAATTTAAAATATAATCAAATTTATAAATGTATAACTGAATAAATAAATATTATATTGCACACCACAAAACAAAATATACAGAAAGCATTATAGAGGCAAGTTAAATAGAAGGTACAATTTGGCGACCTTCAAGCTTACTCTTAAATTCAATAACAATTTCAATCCAATGTAATTTTAATGTTGACAAATTACATACTCTCGTAATTGGTGATTCTAGTCAAGTACTAGCTTATAATAAGTTATAAAAAAGAAATATTAAGCATTCATCCCGAAAAGGAAAAGAGCAATGTAGATTTATGATTATCTACTATATAAAGACTTTCCAGCAGATGTTGAGAAACTTGACTAAATCAACTCTTCAATAGAAAAAAGTGCGCGTAACCGTTGCTCGCAGTTCACGTGAATCTTATTAAAATTTATAAATGTTAATATTTATTTCTGTTATTTATTTTATTGTTATTTGTTGTGTGTTGAGTATTTATTCTTATTGTTATTATTTATTAAAAATTAAAAATAATTCATTAATTTATTAATAAATCTTTAGTAATTTATAAAATAGTTTACTACCACACTAGGATTTTCTCCTGTATCGTGGAGACATACATAAATTGCACAAATACAAACGTCCATATTCGGAACAATATTTTGTACTTGTTCCGGGCGGCCCTCATCAACAACCCTAAGCAATTCAAAGCTTAGCCATTGTTCCACTGAACCGTCAGTATAATTTTTTTTAATTATAGATAGATAGATAGAAAATTCTTTATTGCACTCAAACAAACATTTGGTACAAAGGCTAACTTAATGCCGAAAAGGCATTCTCTGCCAGCTAACCTTTGGTAGTGTGGTGAGAGCTATGGGTAGAGCCGCAACAGAAAAAACTAACTTATTTTCACATATTATTCAAAACATAATATAATATAAATATGTTACTTTATACATATATACACTTATACACACATATACACATATATAAATATACATACATATATACAAATGCATATATAGATATAAATAAAAATACATACTATACCAATAAAATACATACAATCTAGTATAGGAAATTATAATATTATATAAAACCAATAACATTAATCAAGTAATTTTAAATAATGTGCCTCAACCTTACGTTTAAATGTATTTATTGAGGAAGCATCTATTAAATCTCGTGGGAGGTTATTCCAAAGTGTAATTAATGACACCGTAAAGGAATCCGAGTAGTATATAGACTTATACATCGATAGTTAAAATTTTTCTGGTCATCGAACGGGATAAGCTTAAGTATGAAAAACGCTCTTTCAGATAAGCTGGGGAACAAGGATTGTGAAGAATACCATACAAGTGGTTAGAAGGCGTGTGTTCCGACGAAAACGGATGTCGAGCCACTGAAGTCTTGAGCGAAATTGTGATATGTGATCAAACTTGCGCAGGCCAAAAATATAGCGTATGCACAGATTGAGCAGACGGTCGAGTTTGCTAAACAGCTCCTCAGTTATATCTGGATAAGCAATATCAGCATAGTCTAAAATAGGAAGCAACAGAGAGTTGACTAGCGTAACCTTGGCCGTCTGAGGGGATAAATATACTATATAAGAATAGAATGGAAATAAATTTAAGAATAATTTAAAGAAATTTGAAATAGCTTGGCAACGAATGTTGGAAAATTGTATAATATATGTGTAAATAACACATATATTTACGAAATACAATAAGCAGTCGCTGCCTTTATATATGCGGAAACTACGTAGGACCAGGCCTGTCTCACTCCGCGCTTTAGGCATGAAAATATACCTCCGCTGCGTTGTCCCCTACAAGCGGCTAATTCCGTGAGGTTGTTCGCGCTCGAGCTGACGCACGCCTTACGTTAACGTATTTTTCTCCTATAAGTATTTAGCCACTTTTGATATTTATTTTTGAGTTTTTATTCAAGTATGGCCTCTCAAAAAGCCAAAAGGTACTGCATAGCATGCGGGTGCTTAAATAACAATAGGAATGTCGACTTTTTATTCTTTACTGTTCCTAAGGATACCGAAAGGTAATATATTATTATTTATAGGTAGATCTAGATAATTAGGTACTTAGTTACTGACGCCATAGTTACAGATTTATTATTTGATTAGTGACCCGGCCACAGCTTCGCAGTTTTCGATTTTTTCGCGTTTAATGCCAATGACCTTAAAAATTCGTTCAGTGTAAGTACACCTCCCAGTACTAGTGACTGCCTACTAATGCAAGATCAGCATATACTGGTTATTAGTTTAACACTTGGTCGATAAAAGAAAGAGATTCAAAATAGCTGCACTTCTCATTGCCACTCTTTCATTAATAATGAAGTAGCAAAAAATGTAAAACAGACAAGTGACGGCTCCGTGGCGCAGTGGCTTAGTAATGAGTTGTAGCGCTAAGGGCCGCGAGTTCGAATCCCGGACGGGACAAGTATTTGTATGGCCTACAAATAATTGTTCCGGGTCTAGATGTTTGTCCTTGTGCAATTTATGTTTGTTAACTGCTTCCACGATACAGCAGAATATCCTAGTGTGGGGAACGTTTTTCACAAAATAAAAATTCTAATACATTGCATAACACCTCGGTGTATTCTACTATACAACTAATATCAAAGGATTCAATTTGTTTAACGGCTAAGGATACAGACACTCGCACGCGGACGTAAGGTGCATTTTGATTTAATACGCGCGCCGTATTAATTTTTGTTTCGACGTAGGCTAATTTCACGAAGGTCGCTTCCGAAGCGTGCAAAGTATTATGAACATTAGCTACGTTGTAACTAGGTTTAAACTCGCAAGTTTGCTATCAAAGAGTGATCCTTCTGTTCTTGTACTATTATTTATTCTGTGGTAGGACTATGGATTTTACTAAACGTTACTTTCGTCCAAAAAATCTGAGTTACTTTTAAGTCGCGCCTACAGAAGTTTTACTTCAATAAACCTTATAATTACAACTATATTTAACACTCAAAATCATATACGTCCCACATATAAAACAAACCGCTCACAACGGAAATTCTTAGCGAAATCGAAAACCATTTCTGGCAATAAACATACACAAAAACTTACCAATCCGCGATATCCGTAGAATTGAACATACTGGCGACATCGATCACCGGATTGCGACTGACAACGACTTTGTACAGATCGGGATACTGCCCGCTTAGGTGCGTGACGAGGAAACCACCGTGAGAGCCGCCGAAGAGGCACAACTTGTTGGGGTCCACAGGGTGCTGTTTTAGGACCTCATCTGTTGCGAGCTTACAGTCTTTAACGTCTGCGTCCCCAACGCGTTTCGGTAGGTAACGGACTGACGCTTCCCCTGATCCGATAGAGCCTCGATAATTTATTTGGAGACTAGCGAAGCCTGAAATGGTATGCTAACATTATTTTTGGTTGAGTAAGCAGAAGTTTAAAAGGGCGACAGTGTGATAGTTTTGACATATCCTTTAAAGGCATTATAAAAACAAATTTTGTAATTGCTTTGGAAGATTTCTTTTCTATTGAAGTTTGAAATTATTAACAAGCAAAAGCCATTTTTGATCGTTCGTTTTTGTATGGGTAACTAGAGGGACGAAAAACAATAACATTTTTGTTTTTTGTCCTTCACATTTAAGTTTCAAAAATAACTAGAGACTAAGTCTTTCAAGTTCAAATTTGTTTACATATATTATGTTGTCATGACCTAGATATTATAGTATTAGTTAATAAAAGGTGGACCAATAATCTCTTAACATTTGAAAAGCCTGTTACTTCTGGTGCGGGGAGGGTACCAAACGCGAGAAGGGCCGATAGGGATTTAGTGCAATCATTAGTCATTCAACGGAGCACAACGTGCGCTTTGGGTTCGCGAGTACTATCGAAACGATTCAGTGACCGAAGCATTACAATATTCAGAACGCAAAACAAGCTCCAAAAATCCAAACGATTCAGAATTGGGTGCGGAAGTTCAAGTCGACGGGTTCAACTTTAACTCAATCAGGTCGCGGCCGACCCAGGACATCCGGAAGACATAAAGCGTGTACGTGAGTCTGTTCGAGAGCAATCTGGCCTATCCACTCGAAAGCGGTCTAGTGTCTTAAATGTGCCCAAAACCTGTCTAAATCGCATTCTACACAAGGATGTACATTTACACCCTCACAAAATTCAAATTTTACAGACATTGCAGCCAGGTAACCATGATAAGAGACTACAGTTTGCTAACGAAATGCTATAGAGGTTTTCGACCTTCAATAACACCTTTTTCTCAGATGAGGCACACTTTCACTTAAATGGTCAAGAAATGAAACAAATGTAAGACAAAATTATAGATACTGGAGTGACACTAATCCATTGAAACAGCAAAAACCCTTACATTCGCCGTAAGTTACGGTATGGGCGGCATTATCTGCAAGTGGAATGATTGGTCCGTATTTTTATGAAGATCAGAGAAGCCGTCCCGTTACTGTCAATACAGAGCGATACATTGCGATGCTGCAGATTTTTTTGCACTAACGTTACAGGACTTCTCAGGCTTTAACCAAAAAACCTGGTTTCAACAAGATGGGGCAGCATCTCACACTTCCAACGACTCTATAGCAGCAGTTCGTGAATTTTTGGCCAAAAACTGATATCCAAAAGTGGCGATATTAACTGGCCACCCTGCAGCCCGGATTTGTTCCCAATGGACTTTTTCCTTTGGGGATATCTTAAAAGTAAAGTTTACATCAGCAATCCAGAGTCTATTGAAGAATTAAAAGAAAACATATGCAATGAAATGCAAAATATTGCACCAACGACTTCATCATTACAGCCCATCACAAGTCCACGGTCCTGAGCCACCTGGATCCATGGACTTCCTGCATGTCTTACCAGGTCGTCACTCCATCTAGTGGGGGGACGCCCTACACTTCGTCCGCGGAAAATTTTCGGTCCAGGTTGCAGGAGTGTAAAAATAAAAAAGGTGAAAATTTACATAATGTTATTATCAAAAAATGAAACCCTAATTTGTGTTCTTTAATATATTATATAGTTTTTTATTTCATACAGCGTGTTTATTTTTTATAGCCATTTTAAATGTTAAAGTATTTGTGGTCCACCTGTATCTTAATTCAGTCATTCCGTCATTTCATCATGACATGCAAATTTTTAAATAAGTCATTTTAATTATATTAAGAGTACAATTAATAACAAAAATAAGAGAATAATTAAATTTTTTTATGATTTTAAAAGACGTTACCCACACACTAGGATTTTCTCCTGTATCGTGGAGGCAGTTTACAAACATAAATTGTACAAGGACAAACATCCAGACCCGGAAAAATTATTTGTAGGCCGTACAAATACTTGTTCCGTGCGGGATTCGAACCCGCGGCCCCCAGCGCTGCAACTCATTGCTAAGCCACTGCGCCACGGAGCCGTCATATATGTCGTGTATAATGTTTGATAATGTCTAAGTCAGCTTCAATTTCAATAATTAGTAATTACATAAAAAAATTCCATGTCACACCTATGCCGGTAGTTGTTGGGAGCACTAAGCTCGAAGTTGTTGACGAATATGTTTACCTGGGACAAATAGTCCGACTAGGTAAGTCCAACTTCGACCGAGAGGTCAATCGACGGATTCAACTCGGCTGGGCAGCGTTCGGGAGATTACGACCCATCTTCTCGTCAGGCATACCTCAAAACCTCAAAACTAAATTGTACAACCAATGCGTGTTGCCAGTGATGACATATGGAACTGAGACGTGGTCCTTCACTGCTGGCCGTATGAGGAAGCTCAAGGCCGCTCAGCGAGCTATGGAGAGGGCTATGCTCGGGGTTTCTCTGCGTGATAGACTTAGAAATGAGGATATCCGCAGTAGAACCAGAGTAACCGACATAGCCCAAAGGATTAGTAAGCTGAAGTGGCAATGGGCCGGCCATATAGCTCGAAGAACCGACAACCGATGGGGAAGAAAGGTTCTCGAGTGGCAGCCTCGTACCGGCAGGCGAAGTGTAGGGTGTCCCCCCACTAGATGGAGTGACGACCTGGTAAGAGATGCAGGTGGCTCGGGACCGTGCTTTGTGGCATTCCGTGGGGGAGGCCTATGTTCAGCAGTGGACTTGTGAAGGGCTGTGATGATGATGATGACATAAAAAAATAACTGATGTCAATTATAATTTAACTAATATACTATGCTATCTCGATGTATAAACAATGTGTGTTTGAATGGGTCCCTAGTCCCTAGATGGTTTAGATTCACATTTGGTAGTTTTTTTATAAAACTAGTGACAAACGAGCTTACAGTTCATGTGATGGGAACTTGCTACTGTAACCAATTAACATCTGCAATCCACATCTAACTGAACTACAAGAAAATTTTGTAGCACCATAGATTGGTTGATTATCGAGGTACCTTCAATTTTTAATCACGTCGAAGAATCAACTTCTGTGTTGGTTCGTAGCAGTTCTTTAACTCACTAACGGTTGTATTATATAAATTTGATAATGAAAAACCAATGATCACTAAAAGCGGCCATAATCTCCAATTAATTTTACTAAAATTGAAGTGACAAATAAACTTACAGACCACCTGATGGTAAGTAGCTACTGCAGTCTATGGACACCTTTACTTTAAAACTCTAAATAATGGAGGCTACAGTTGCGTTGTTACCTCTGAGGACTAATATGGAATGCCTCACAGCCTGTTCTTACACTGGCTCTCTTTATCATTCGGAACAGCAGCGCACGCACTGCTGCCTGCCTAAACGGACTTCTAGACAGAAAAGAAATCTTACCACCTAGTTTCTAGAATTTAGTAAAATATCACTGTTTAATAAAAGGCAAAAATGCAATACTTAATAATATTTTTACATATTACATTCGCTTACTTCTTTGCAAGATGAACATGTAACATTTAAAATAATAATACAAAAAAAACATGTGTTTATAAAAAGCTAAAATTAAAATACATAGGATCCATTTTATTAAGCGTGCACAATATGAACTAACTTCAAGTTTATTGTCTGAGATGTGCAAAATATTAAATTAAAAAACACATTTAATAAATAACTCATTAAAATCGACGACAATTTAAGAAATACATAATGTTGCTTTATCTCTTTTCACTAAACAACAATAGAAAGAGATAGGAATAGGGATAAATTATCCTTAATTAATGTAGGCGATAATCACCGATTATAGGTAATGCCGTAATTTTTTTTGTTATTCAGGATATTGATGTATAAATAAGATATTAATTTAGCTGTCTGGTGATGACGTATAGGTCCCGTCACGTAAAAAGAACGCTGGCCTTGTACCTGCGCACTGAGCGATTTATCGACCAAATCGGTGTATGAAGGGGGCGCGACGGGGGAATGCTCGCCAGTATTACTATGCGCGTACACTATTGGTTCGTCAGTTGACCCATGTTTCCCGCGCTTCGTTCGCTCCCAAAATACAGTCGCACACACAACTTTCTTTGCACGACGCGCGACGATTTTTTTAAAAAGGAAGGAAAGAAATATATTTTATATTTATTGTTTTATGACTGAACTAGTGAACGAAAAGGTAAATATGATGGGAGAAGGCGAATGTGGAAAATTGTGCAGTAAAAATAAAAGTCTTGAGGAAGAATACACTAAAAAATGACCATGTGGTCGACGTGATGACGGAAACATTTATCATTCGCGTTGATGATAATGATTCTGATGATGGAAGCTCAAGCGAAGATGAAAGTGATGATGAAGTAAGATCCAGTAACACCAACACACTATCGACATCTGGCTTCCATGTGACCCAAGACGATATAACGGACGCCGTGTCACCCTTAGTTTAAGTTTTCTTGTTACAATCTACTTTATATTTTACGACAGAAATAAAAAATAATGCTCAAGTAAACATTATCTATTTTTAATTCCAACCTCTTCCAAAGTTCTAAGTGGCAGGTAAAGTACCTATTATGATTCTACAATTAATTACTCATATATTATAAAACAATAGCCTAGTACCATCTAGTACTTTAGAACGCGACTGTACCCATGCGCAGACACACCCCCTCCACTGTCGCTCAGAGTTCTTTTTACGTGACGGGACCTGTAAGAGAATTGATCACCTCGTTTTGTTTATGAAAAATGTCAGAAAGATATAATGGCTTCCGATAGATGGCGGTATAACCATCTCGTTTACAGTTGCAGACCGGCGACGTGCATCCCCGCCAGCCAAACGTGACGATTAAGCCTAACCCTCCCCTGCAGCGAGACTTTACATGGAAAATGAGGGAGATGACGTCTTTACTTGAAAAATATCGATACAGGGGGGGGCGCGGCGTTATTGTTTCTTATGACAATGGGCTGCAGCAACCCATGTTAAGAACCTTCAAGAAACGTGCTTACTTATTCCTATTTAAAACCCCCGGTGTTGCAGTTGTTCACGGGCGGCGATCGGTACTTACCATCAGGTGAGCCGTATATTCGTTTGCCTCCTCTTCTATAAAAAAAATGCTACACCACTCACTAAATCATTTTCTTATACTGAGTGCATAGCTCATATTTAATTTCATTTTAGTGTAAAATATCAAACACTGGTGTAATACATCAAATATTGGTGAAAGCTTACCTAGCATATTGAACAGAGCCGCTTCTAAGGAGTAAGCGTTAACAAATCCCGAATGAGGTCCACCGTGCGGCCATACTATCAGAGGCAACTTTTTGTCCTCGCTATTGGGTGCGAAGTAAAGTGATGTAAAGGATTCTGAAAGAAATATATAATATTTTATGATAATAAATAAAACTTTTTATAAATAAAACTGTGATGACAAACGAACCTACAGTCCACCTGATGGTAAGTGGCTACTGCATTCCATGGACACCTGCAGCCAACTTCGGACAAAGAAAGGATGCATTGTCACCTCTGAGGACTAAGATGGAATACCTCAAAGTACCTTATACTGGGTATCTTAACCCTTCAGACTGGAACACAGCACTGCTGTTTGCCACAGAAATAGGGGCTACAGGGTCTTCCCTACCAGGACAGATCTATATTACATGCCTTAAGCGCAAAGCGCGTAGGTGTGTTCTACTAGCGCCTAAAAATCAAGATTCCAACGTTTCGTCGCATAAAATTGTATCTAATAATCATATTGAACATATAAATGATATAAAAAGCACATTGTCAGAAAGATAAATGATTGTTGAACTTATTAATATTTTTTTTAAATCGATTAATTGCTATTTTTACATAAAAAAAGTGGTTTTAGTGGCTTATGGTGTATATTTATCAAGTCCGCATGGAGTGGTAAACACGATAACTTTTGAAAATATCAATTGTTTAACTCAATCTATTTTTTAATCTTTTCATCTATCATGTGGGAAGCCATGGAATGTAAACGGCAGTTTAATTTTCTTTTGTTTAGTTATAATTAATTTTTTTCGGCGTAGAAATCCCGAAATTTTAGGTGTTTTGAGCAGCCTTGTAATAATTTATTTTACTAAATAGACTGCCTCACTCACTCACTTCGGCCTCAGTCGCCGTCGTTAGTGGATACTGTATCGGATCGGTTGTTTGCAACGGCTCAAAAAGATTGCTGTACAAATACAAAATATTCGAGAAACCATATTTGATGCATACTTGATTATTATAATAATCAGAGATTTTTATTACAATATTTTAAAAGCACAGAATAAATAATAGTAGTACGTACTAAAAGTAAGTAAGATGTAATATTTATACTTAAATACGTCTTGGACTTTATGGAGTGACCTGAATGATGATATGATGATCATATGAGCATTATGAGTCGTGCACTTTTGGATTTTCCAAACATTTTTTTAAATTGAAGTTTGACATAAAATTATTGGAAAATTGCAGGTATAATAATAAGGTTATTAGTGAAAACTTGTGTGTATTTAAACTATTTAAAAAAATTACGTATAATCATGTTATACGTAAATATTTTAATGCGCTTATGGCATGCATAATTGGATTTACCAATAGTTTTTTTTACGATTACCCCCACACTAGGATTTTCTCCTCTATCGTGGAGGCAGTTTACATACACACATTTCACTAGGGCAAACATCCAGACCAGGTACTAATATTTGTAAAATACTTGTTCCGTGGGGGATTCGAAGCCGCGGACCTCATCGCCGCAACTCATTGCTAAGCCACCGCGCCACGGAACCGTCTTTTGATCCCTTTTGACAAACCATTTGAAAACAAGCAGCAATATGTTACTTAACCCTGGTCTTTGAGGGTTCGTACCACAAATATCTGTAGGGAGAGGTCTGTGTTAAAAGCTACTCACTGACAGCGTCCTGCGTGTTCTGCTCCAACTCCATATAATGAACAGTGGAGTTAGCGACGGAGGCGGGAACTTCGCAGGGTTTTGTAACTTGGATCCATTTAATGTTTTCTTCAGAACCTTTCGCTGGTAGTCGAGCCACATAAAGCTATATAAAAGAAAAAGAAAACAATAATTCCATAATGACGATCTTCTAGTCGGTAGCAATCTGAGTGTCCTCAAGGCAAAAGTAAATACTTCATCCAGACTCTAGATGATAAATCATACTGTAAGCTCTAGAATCATCATCATCATCTATCTTCATCACCATTGAGCACGAGGTGGGATAGTAGTCAAGCACTGGCTTATAATAGTTAAAAATGCGCTGGTGCCTTAACATAAAATTACGCTATAACCGCCAAGTAAGATAGAAAAAGCCGCCAAGTATCACACAGACAGACAGACAGACAGAACTGTGTGGGACTCACTCGCTCAAACTTCACAGTGTCAAGATTTGAGTCTAGACCATAGACTTAGAATATACTGGCGTATAGACCAACATAGTGTGCAGGAGAGAAGAAAATTCCTTATGGCAAAAATGCAAGATAGAAAAGGATACCAAATTTCATGACTCTGTAACCGATTTTGAATGACAGGTCGGCACAAGTCGGCATGCAAGAAATAGCTCCTAGATATTTTGTATTTTTTTAGAGTGTAATAGTGGTTATTTTTAGTAAGTAACTTTTTTTCAAAATGGTTACTTGTTCTGTGAGTGATTGTGGTGTAAATAATAGAAATAATCCTGATAATTTCACATGTCACAGGTAAATTCTCAAGACGTCGTCAATGTTATGACGCATTTATTTTTGGTTAAAATTTATGTCATATACTATTTAAAATATAGAATGTTTTCAATTATTTTGTTAATTTTGATATTTTGCAAAGAAAAAAGTCACGTTGTAGAAAATTTGCATGAATTTGGTAAATACATTTTTATACAAAATATTTTACATGTACGCTAGGGATTGACTCAACTATATCAAAATTAATGTCGATATTTATCTTGAATGTTCATTTAGAGCCATGCTGCAGCTATATTAGTAGTATAGTTGTAGCACGAATGGGTCGGCTCGACCGGGGAAGGACCACGCTCTCACAGAATACCGGCGTAAAATAGCAGCTTAACGCTGCTGTGTTTCGTATGGTGAGTGTAGAGAACCGGAGACCCTTTTTACTGGAAAGGAGGCATTCCATCTTAGTCCCCACGGGTGACAACGCAATTGCATTTTGATTCGTAATCGAGGATAGATGTAGATGTCTATGGGCCACAGCAACCACTTACCATCAGGTGGACTGTGTGCTCGTTTGTCACCATTATTCTATAAAAAAAAAAAACTCAACCAACCGCACAGCCTAACAGTCACACTAGTACAATATAGCATCACGCTATTTTCCCCAAGGGGTTGAGCGGAGCTTCGGAACTTCGGATTATATTCCCAAGTCACAATGACAAAACTTTTAGCGTAGTTAGGTATAGATATTTAGTAATGCTCCTGAGACGCGATAGTATAAATTCCATAGTATTTGATACTTACAACGCTCGATGCCCGATTCATGCTTGATGGCCGACGACATTGTGCCGAGGGCTTAAATAGGGTGGTTCATCCCCTACAGAGTTAGCCGTAGAGAAAAGGAAATTATAATATATTATATTAATTAAGTAATAGCTGCGCGGATCAATAGATCTACGAGATTAAGTTGCACTTACCGCGGTCAGTCCATGAATGAGTGACCATTTTCTTAACATACCGAGATTGAGAGAATAGAGAGTGCATCTGTATCCTCAGACACTTGGTGCACTTTACTATGTTAAGATCATTATGTTTTTAAAATTCATGCAGCTAAAACAATACTAAGTTTATTATTACTTTATACTTTTCAGGGACAGATGAAAGAATATAAACATAAAGCATGATGAAGCCTCATAAACATATTGGCCTTTAAACAGAGTAATCTTATTTAACTGATTCCTACAAGTTTCCTTACTTAAATTATTAAGTTTACATTCATATTTAAGTCGAATGTTAAAATAAACTTTCATAATGTATTTAATTATTAAATGTTTGTAATTATCAAAAGTAATACTTATATGAAAAATAAAGCAATCATTATGTACTCCGTGTCCCCGTTTTTTATTTACCCATTAAAATATTTTATAAAATATATAATATATAAATAGGTATATACTTAGTTAAGTATCTAAATATTTATATTAACAATATGTTAAAAAAGAAATTCCGGGGGAACTGCCCACGGCAGTAAATATTTTTCTCCAAAGATCATAGCTCGAAAATACATATTTTCCGATCTGATTCTTGGGGATTTTTTTAAGTTAATTCGGTAAAGTCGCCTGGGATTTTATACATTTGAATTAAAATCCAACAAAAGGCAGATAGGTTCAGTTTATTCCCAGGAACATGTTATATGAATATTTTTTAATTATTTTAGAACTATCATGTTAAAATCAGTAATTTTTGAAGTTATTCAATTTAGTGCACCTAACAATTTTTTTTAAATCTTTTTACCGCTTCCTTAACAATCATTTTTCGATAGTCCTTGTAAGTAAAATGTACATCACTAGCTAACGCATACAATGAAAAATCAAAGTTGGTCACGCGTTTTCGGGCTGTCAGGTGGTCTATACGCCAGTATATCCTAAGTCTATGGTCTAGACCATGCTAAGAGTATGTTACACAAATTTTGATATTGTGGAGCTTGAATATAAACTAGAGATTGTCACTGAATACCAGCCTTAGTATCGCAAATGTAGAAATGCACTAAACATTGTGTTTTTGTATACTTTGTTTATGTACTTATGTAAAATCTTAATTGCGCATAAGGTATACAATTGGCTATCCTCAGGCATACTCTATCAGTCGATTATGAATTAGGCAAAAAAAACCTAAGCAGGTGCCATTAAATTTAAATTCGGTATTGTTAGTTGTCTGACTACTAGTAGATTTGCCATATACGAGAGACTATACTACTTTCCTATCATTACAAGATCTTCAAAAGTTTTAAGATAATAGATAGAGATATAGTCTCTTAGGCCACTTTTAAAATACCTGTCCAGGTGTAGTCATGTTGGAGCAAGAAGCGAGTATGACATCCGATTTGACGTCCAGCACTGTAGTCGACCCAATAATCGATTTGTTCGATATATCGATGATACTAGTGTTATCTGTAAAAAAAATTTTTTTTATCATCAACCTGTAAAAGTGTCACTGCTGGGCATGGACTCTACCGTTGAAGAATTTGAATAATCACCACGCTTGGTAGCCGTATAAGCGGATACGACAACATCTTTTTTTTATATATAGAATAAGGGCGACAAACGAGCACACAGTCCGCTTGACGGTAAGTGGATGCTGTGGCCCATAGAAATCTACATTTATCGCTGATTAAGAATCAAAATGCAGATGCGTTGTCGCCCCTGAGGACTGAGATGGAATGCCTCGTTTCCAGTAAAAAGGGTCTCACAGCAACATTAAACTGCTATTTTACGCTGGTCTACTATGAGAGCGTCGAGCCGACCCATTCGTGCTACAACCATAATATAGCTGCAGCGTGGCTCTACCACGTGTAAAAATGGTAAAAATCGCATAATATAAATGCGTTTTACTATAAATATATAGTTATTAATTATTTATCATAATTTAAATATGATGCATATAGTTACACTAAATTTGTTTAATTCTATGTTTTAAAAGTTGTTATAAATTTACCAAATGGACTGTGTGGACAGTGTAAATTGATTTTTTACTAGTTACATTACGTCATGTCGACTGTTCCTTATAGTTAATGACATTCAATTCCAATTGGCATTCACGCCACGCATTTTGCCTACAGGGTGGCGCCACTTTGGAATGAGGTGAATTATTTGACAGATTTCATGGCGGGGGAAGCGTAGATGGAGGAGCGGAAGCGTTCATGGAGAAATTTACTCACCAACATCGATAACATAGCTCCTGACTTCGTTCCGCTGTGGAGTGCTAAAAACAACTCTGTTGTCGCTGGCAAAGCACTTCGATGGCAGAGCTTGGCTGTATATCCCATAGAAGCTCTCACCTTTTTGTATCTTCAGTTCAGTCTGCACTATATCTATTACTGATGATACTTCACTCTGAAAAGAGATATTAATTTCCAATTAAAAAAAGTACCCCGTCACTGGGAATTTCTCCTGTATCGTGTATTACACCTGCTCGGAACAAATCTTGGATTTAATTAGTTTGCACAATATGGCAGTTGTTAAATTATTAAGATCTATTGTAACCGTGTAGTGGCGGTGTAAGAATATCCACTACCCCATATCGTCCCGAGGGTGTCGTAAGAGGCGACAGAGGGAAACTTAAACAGGAGATGGGCAGCAGCATCTTCCTGATAACTCAAAATAATAAAAAAACTGCGGTTGCCAGCACGCAAGCCAAGCGTGGTAACTATGGCAAAATCTCCCCCCTATGGGGCAATCTATAGGGGAGGCCTATGTTCAGCAGTTGACTTTTATAGGTTGTAATGGATGGATGGATTGTAACCCATATATCGCAAACGAATAAATGAATTTGAAATATATGTAGGCCATGCTAACACTTGTTGTGTGCTGTTTTAGAACTAGCGGCAATGTGATTAGTGGAGGCCTGTACCCAGCAGTAGGACATATATAGACTGTAACTTTACTAAATACATATGAAAGTGTATACGGTACTTATAACAGAAACACAATTTTTAAAATTTTTGTCTCTCTGTATATCTGTCTGTTTGTTCTGGCTAATCTCCAAAATAGCTGGACCGACTTTGACGGGACTTTCACTGGCAGATAGCTGATGTTATAAGGAGTAACCTAGGCTACTTATATTATAGAAAAAGAATTAGGGTTCCGCGCAAAAAAATTAAAACCCTAAATAACACGCGGGCGAAGTCGCGGGGAACAGTTAGTTTAATATAAAGTCAAAGCCGACTTTGAAGAATTAAAAAGAATAAAATAATTTACGTATAATACCTTCAGAAGTCGGTGCTAAGACATAGTGATTATAAGTATTAAAGCCCAGACTTCTGAAGCTATTATGCAGAAATTATTTTGTTCGTTTTAGTTTTTTGAAGACGGCTTTTACTTTTTATTTAGTCTTATTAAAATATTAGTTTTAATGGGCATACGTATATGCGCTTGTGTGTGCACGCATACGTGCGTGCTTGCGTGTACGTGTGAATGTGTGTGAGTGCGTGTGTGTGTGATTTTGATTGTAAATTTGTGTTATGTGTTTGTTTAGTTTTTTTGGCATTTGTTTAGTCTTAGATAAATGTTTCATGTCTAGGTGTATAATTTATGTATGTAAAACGCGTCCACGACACAGGAAAATTACTAGTGATGAAAAAGTATCTATTATACTAAATTTTATCTATATGACTCTATGTATAACCTTAATTATTGCATTTTTTTTAGAGAATAAGGGTGACAAACAAGCACACAGCCCACCTGATGTTAAACGGATGCTGTGGCCCATAGACATGTACATTATCCTCGATTAGAAATCAAAATGCAGATGCGTTATCACCCCTGAGGATTAAGATGGAATACCTCAATTCCAGTAAAAGGGGTGACCGGTTCTCTACACTTATTAATTTAATAATCTGCATGACTATAACCACAGCAATTTTAAACAGTGTTAATTTAAAAAATATTTTTATTGGCAAAGCTTACATACTCATGCTTCCATCTAATGTCAGGTTGAAAATGTACGACGGTCGGTTGGTACAGAATATGAGTCCAAGACGCCTGGGTTCCGTCTCCCAAGCTACTCCCACCACGCTTTGGCCGTCGTTCGTGAAGCGGACCTGAGATTTTTTATGTCAGCGTGACAAATAAAACTTTTTTGCTTATTTAGTAATTATAACTTACAGCTATAACTTATAACAATCAAGACAACTTACTTAGTAATAATATTATATTCTATTATGCTTAAATTGCAACAACTACGTCAATATCTCACCGCTCCATGGAGTGGTAAAGAATGCCTAAAGGCTTTTGTAACCCTTTTTTAGTACTAAACTATACTGCCGTTGTGTTGAATCATATATTGACGGCTCCGTGGCGCAGTGGCTTGCAATTGAGTTGCAGCGCTAAGGCCGCGGTTCGAATCCCACGGAACAAGTATTTGTATGGTCTACAAATAATTGTTCCGGGTCATGTTTGTCCTTGTGCAATTTATGTTTGTAAACTGCCCCACGATACAGGAGAAAATCTTAGTGTGGAGGTTACGTTTTTTAAAAAAAGAAAGAAAATATATTTACTATCTACAGATTCCTTACCTGTCCTGGACACCATGACTCCGGCAAACCCTCTAAAACTGTGAAGGTCTCAGCAGGCAGACGGCAAACAACAATAATTGACATTTGCTTGCCAACTAACTGTTCGCCCCAGTCTTGTCTGTAGAGAAACTCTTCACCCTATAACGAATTCAGATTTAAAATAACACACAAGTATTATAAGTAACACACAGAACACAGTTGGTGGATACTGTGACCCATAGACACCAAGCAAATATTTCTTTGATGAAGAATGAAAAGATGAAAAGCAGATGTACACACACTCACTCTCATACTCTCTCTCTCTCTCGCTCTCTCTCTCTCACACACACACTCACTCTCATACTCTCTCTCTCGCTCTCTCTCTCACACACACACTAGCTCTCATACTCTCGCTCTCTCTCACACACACACTAGCTCTCATACTCTCGCTCTCTCTCTCACACACACACTCACTCTCATACTCTCTCTCTCGCTCTCTCTCTCACACACACACTAGCTCTCATACACTCGCTCTCTCTCACACACACTCACTCTCATACTCTCTCTCTCTCTCTCTCTCACACACACACTCACACGCACGCATGCACGCATACAACCAGCATGCTTAAAGACTCCAACACAAACGAAATTGTGAACCGATTTCAATTATTTTTTTTATTTAATAAGTTGTACTTCTGGGGTGGTCCCACATAATATTGGAGAATAAATTCTACCCCTGAGGTTGGCAAAATAGAGAACCAAGTTTTTCATGTAACTATTTAGACAACAATGGGATTGTGATGTGCCTTAGTCCACTCAAAAGGGTTAAAATAAATTAACTTTTAATAAATATTAAAAGCTGACATTAACATTTTGAAGTGGAGGCTTTAATTTTTCTAAACACTATGCCTTAGCACCGACTTAAAAAGTGGAATTTATTTTATTATTTTTAGTTCTGTGAAGGCGGACAGAGGACAGCTTTTACTTTTTATTAAAAGGTAATTTTTGTACGGCATATCCCGATGAGGAGGAAATGTATGAGGATATCTGTAAAGCCATGCATTCCTCCAAAACCCACTACACGTTGTTAATGGGAGACTTCAACACAATACTAGGCACAAGAAACGGTGAGCTGAAAGTAGGGAAATTTGGAATAGGGCAACGGAACCCAAGAGGCCAACAGCTGGCCGGCTTCATGGAGAAAGAGGGACTCTGTTCAGATCACTGAACGATATTAAGGTGAGGGAAGCGGCAAAACCGGTTTGCTGGCGGCAGGCGGATTGCTGGGAGTGGAGCGGGGAGTGACTAACTATCGATCACTAATAAAAAACTAGATACACAATCCCATGCAAAGTTCTCTAAAACTGTCGCCAATTATTTTGACGTAATTCTAGTTGAAATAAATATACATTAATGTAAATTCAACCTTAACTGCATTGCCTAAAGTTGTATTCACAAAGCTACGTACAAATTAAAAGCGCACCCAAATGTTCGGGTGGGTGCTCATTCGGTAAGGACATTCTTTGTCACTGATTGTGTATCTAGTTTTTTATTAGTGATCGATGGAACTAACGAACTTTGCCCCCACAACACGTGCGGGCGCTCTAATAATATCACATTTTAATTTGCACATACTGTAGCTGTTATTTCCTAACTATACAAGTTTTTATAAAATTACAGTCATTTGTTTATTCCTGTAACATAGAGAATGTAACAGACTCTCTATGATGAACTCTTTATTACAAAAGCGACCTCACAGGAAGCGGACCTGGGTCGAGCCCCGACGGTTCGACAAAAATTAGATTGACTTCATTATGACGACCTGACGACAACTGTTCAGTGATGCCTCACTGATCGCGAGCGTGATAACCGGTAGCGATCACCGAATGGTTAGAGGCACACTGAACCTAAACGATAAGTCGGAGAGGTCTCTTCTAATGAAGTCAACGCTCCGTCCCCTCGTGCTCTAATCCAAAGTCCCGAAACCTTTCAGCTCGAGTTACAAAACCGTTTTCAGTGCCTGAAGACTGCAATGCAGTGGAAGATATGAATGACAAGCTCGTGGAAACTGTCAACGCGGTCGGAGCTAAGTTCTGCAAGACCCGCCGCAGAAGAACACAAAAACTCCGATCACACTCTTAATCTCATGGCTGTTAGACGGAAATGAGGCTGCAGTCTGCAACAAATTTGATAGCATACAGGCAACTGAACAGACAGATTTCCAAATGCATGCGGCAGGACTTACGCAACTTCAATACAGCTTGTATTGAAGAAGCGATCGGGCGGAACCAAGGCTCCAAAGTCTTTGCAAGAGATCTGTCTGCCAGAAAGAGCCAACTGTCAAAGTCGAAGACCGAGTGTGGCAGTATCGTTTCCGGAACACCTGAGATTTTGAGTGAGATTGAGAGGTTCTATGGGCAGCTGTACACATCATCGTTGGAGCCACACGCAAATGTGAGTAACGATCCAAGAGCAAGTCTTATTCGACACTATTCACAGACGTCAGTCTGAGCGAGATTAGAATGGCTCTCCAGCACCTTAAAAACGGCAAGGCCCAGACGAGGATGGAATTACAGCGGAGCTTCTGAAAGCGGGTGGAAAACCGGTACTTGAAGTCCTTCAGAAGCTTTAATTCCGTCCTACATGGTGGTACTACTCCGGAGGCGTGAAGCAGAAGTGCGGTAGTCTTGTTCTTCAAGAAAGGCGACAACGCTCTTGAAGAACTAAAGACCGATTTCCCTTCTGAGCCGCGTCTACGTGCTGTTTTCGAGAGTCATTACGAATCGTCTCGCACGCAGACTTGACGACTTCCAGCCTCCCGAACAAGCCGGTTTCCGAAAGGTCTTTAGTACCATAGACCACATACATACCCTTCGGCAAATTGTACAGAAGATCGAAGAGTACAATCTTCCACTTTGCCTTGCGTATGTGGACTATGAGAAAGCCTTTGATTCCGTCGAAATGTGGGCGGTGCTACAGTCGCTTCAGCGGTGCCAAGTTGACTGTCGGTATATCGAAGTGTTGAAGTGTTTGCACAGTAGGGCTACGATGGCTATCCGAGTACAGAATCAGAGTACGAAACCTATCCAACTGCAGAGAGGTGTAAGACAGGGTGATGTTATATCCCTGAAACTCTTCACCGCTGCGTCGGAAGACGTTTTCAAGCTACTGGACTGGAAAGGATACGGTATCAACATCAATGGCGAGTACATCACTCACCTTCGATTTGCCGACGATATAGTCCTTATGGCAGAATCGCTGGAGGACCTAAGCACTATGCTCAACGACCTCAATAGTGTGTCCCAACGGATAGGTCTTAAGATGAACATGGAGAAAACAAAGATCATGTTTAATGTCCATGTCACACCTATGCCGGTAGTTGTTGGAAGCACTAAGCTCGAAGTTGTTGACGAGTATGTTTGCCTGGGACTAAAAGTCCGACTAGGTAAGTCCAACTTCGACCGAGAGGTCAATCGACGGATTCAACTCGGCTGGGTAGAGTTCGGGAAATTACGACACATCTCGTCAGGTATACCTCAAAACCTGAAAACGAGATTGTATATTATAACCAGTGCGTGTTGCCAGTGATGACTTATGGTCCTTCACTGCTGGCCGTATGAGGACGCTCAAGGTCACTCAGCGAGCTATGGAGAGGGCTATGCTCGGGGTTTCTCTGCCTGATAAACTTAGAAATGAGGATATCCGCAGTAGAACTTGAGTGACCGACATAGCTCAACGGATTGGTAAGCTGAAGTGGCAATGGGTCGGCCATACAGCTCGAAGAACCGACAACCGATGGGGAGAAAAGGTTCTCGAGTGGCAGCCTCGTACCGGTAGGCGAAGTGTAGGGCGTCCCCCCACTAGATGGAGTGACGACCTGGTAAGACATGCAGGAAGTCTATGGATGCAGGTGGCTCAGGACCGTGCTTTGTGGCATTCCTTGGGGGAGGCCTATGTTCGGCAGTGGACTTGTGAAGGGCTGTAATGATGATGAAATGATGAATTTTTGTACAATTAATAATTATCGACCTAATCTATGCAAATAAATAAAATTGAAGTGTCTGTTTGTAATGTCAAGATAACAGCCTTTTATTAAATGTATATGAAAGTATATACGGTACTTATAACAAAAAAATATTTTTTTAAATTTTTGTCTTTTTGTCTGTCTGTCCGTCTGTATGTCTGTCTGTCTGTCTGTATGTCTGTCTGTCCGTCTGTATGTCTGTCTGTCTGTTTGTTTGTTCCCGGTAATCTACGAAACGGCTGGACCGATTTTGACGGGACTTTCACTGGCAGATAGCTGATGTTATAAGAAGTAGTTTAGGCTACTTTTATTTTAAAAAAGAATCGGGGTTCCGCGCAAAAAAACTTACAATATATCGTAATAAATCGTTATAAATTCCACGAGGGCGAAATCGCGGGGAGCAGCTAGTTCTATAAATAAATTCTCTAAATCTGTATTTACTTTCTTCGGCGCAGATTCACCGCTTCCGTCTGCTTTGGCCTTGTCCTCGGATTTCCTCTTGATGTACGGTTCAGATTTCTTTTGCTTCTTCTCAGCTACGTAAATTACAGCGGTCTCGTCCTGGGCCCAGTCCAAGCTGCCAAACTCAGCTGAAATATTTAACGAACACAATATTATTAGCGTGGTGGCAACTTAGAAACTACACTATATACATGAACCTACTAGACTATCACGCTCTACCTTCATCATCTCATCATCGTTGTCATCACCATCATCAGCCTGTAAAAGTGAACAGTCGGACTAGGGTCTTTTTTTATAGGATAGGATAGTGTGACAAACGAGCGCACAGTCCACCTGATGGTAAGTGTTTGTTGTGACCCATAGACATCTACATCTATCCTCAATAAAGAATCAAAATGCAGATGCGTTGTCACCCGTGAGGACTAAGATGGAATGCCTCTTTTTCAGTAAAAAGGGTCTCCGGTTCTCTAAACTCACCATACTTACGAAACACAGCTGTGTTAAGCTGCTATTTTATGCTGGTATTCTGTGAGAGCGTAGTCCCTCCCAGGTCGAGCCGACCCATTCGTGTTACAACAATAATATAGCTGCAGGATGGCTCTACCAGGGCATATATTCTGGCATTTCCCATAGTCGCCCTTTACGACACCTACGGGACAAAATTAGATGGTAGATTCTTTGACGCCGCCACTACACGGCAACACACTCTTCTTTTGAAGTCCATCCAAATTGTATTTAGATGGAAAATGTTACAAAGAGTGTGGCCAATGATTCCACTCTTTAGCACTTTAAATGACGAATCCGTACACCATGGTAACGATCCCATTGCCATGACCGCATCAGCGACCTTTCTCGGTATTGTTATTGATTCCGAACTCACATGGCAGAATCACGTTGAAACTGTATGCCAAAGGATTACCAGGTTTGTGTTCGCTCTGTATCGTCTGTCAAAATTAGCTAACCTTAAGACAGCTCTAATGGCATACCACGGATACGTTGGTTCTATACTGAGGTATGGACTGATTCTGTGGGGAAATTCGACACATTTCTCGTGTATTTATACTACAGAAGAGATGTATACGATCTATATGCGGTGTCGGTCAAATGGAATCATGTAGACCTCTCTTTAAAAAGTTAAAAATACTTACATTACCTTCCCTATATATATATGAAATTTTAATATTGACCAAAAAATATCACCTCTTCACAAAACAACTTAATGATCGTGGTGGTACAAGAAGGTATCCGTGGAAATTATCTGTGCCCCAGGCAGCCACAACTTGTTTTGCTAGAAATAGTTATAGCATGTGCGTTCGACTATTTAATTTAATTCCGAACCACATTCAAAACTTGACATTTAATCTTTTTAAAAAAATTATTTTGGGATTCTGATTGAAAACTGTTTTATGACATAAATGAATTTATTAAATTCTGCCGTGACGGTCACCTCAAGCAATTGTTGTTGATGTTTGAAATTTTAAATTGACAAATGAATTAGAAATTGTAAGGTTGACATTATACTAGTTTGATATTATGCATTATGACATGACCATGCCTGTATATTTTTTATTTTTTATTTTTTTCTGTTTTTTACCCTCTAAATTTATTGACATTATACCGTTTTATTAAATTTTGATATGAATTGTTATTGTAATTTTATAATTTTCTAATTTTAATTATTCAATTGCATGTCGACGTAATATTTGCATACCGATAAATTGGTGAAACATGCATGTTCACACTATGTTATAAGATCTAAAATGTACCATGTTTTATGCAAATAAATATTATTATTATTATTATAATCAAACCACTTCGTCCGAATGCTTGTTAATCAACAACGAAAAGATGGAAAACCACCATGCGGGCTTGTTGCTCAATGTTGGAATGATAATGGGAGAATTAAATAGTATAATTCCTGAGCTCAACCTCCAAAACGTATTAGACTTATAGATTCAAATACTCTTGGCACCCACTGAAACAACCAATTTAATTAGCTTACAATATTGCAACTCTTGTACTAAATTTGGGGATAGCAGTATTCAACTGGTACTCTGATTTCCAAGCATGAGTATTATGACAAATCTTCCTTACGAACACCTAACCGAGGCCCATCTTCAGCAGTAAATTTACGGACTGATGAAGAAGAAAAGAGAAGAAGATTAAACGTACAGTCAGCATAAACATCTCCGTGTATATCGAGAGCAGTGAGGTCGATACAATGAGCGAGGTTATGTCGGCACCAAACTTCAAGGTACTGCTTTTTAATCTCTTTGCCCTCCTTCTCCTCGCGTATCACCGCCTTATACATTCCCTTTGGAGACACGGCTGACAGTAATCTGGTAAAAAAAAGTTTCGTAGTATTATTCGTTTTAGTTTTACAAAAAGACACAAGAGATTGAATTGTGTGGACATGTGGTTGAAGTATAGATGGCATTTCTGTTAGTTTAGGATATATTAGCAACATTAATAATAACAGAAAATTTATGATTTTTTTATTTAATAATATACTCATTTTTAATTAGAATTATATGTTTTTTCTTTAACATATTAAATATTTATTATATTAATCAATTATTTATTGTAAATATAAAATTTTCCTTAAAAATATCTTTATTAATAATTTTTTTATCTTTAGGGGGGTTAAAATTATTTAATATTACATTTATTTTTATTATAATAAGATTAACAATATTATTTTTTACATTCGAATTATATATTCATCCATTATATTTAATTATTTAAAAATAAAATGATTTAAAAAAATTATAAAAAATAATTATTATTAATTATAAATATTTTTAGAATAATTTCTTTATTAGGTATAATCACGGAATATAAAAACAAGAGGAAGTAGCAACACGCATAATTTTTAGCAGAACCACTGTCGGCAAACTCACACTGTCACACATACGCAAGAAAGAAATATGTACCGATAATTGTGTACCATTTCATATAATATATACCGGGTGTTTGTGAAACGCTCCCGAAAACGAAGACAGATGATAGTACTAAGGATACCTATGATGATGGGTCACAAAGAAATTCGATCCCGAATAATCATGAAAATACTTAAACATAAAACCAGCAGTGAAACTTAAAAAGAAAATCAGCTGACAATAGGGTCACATATCCTCGCGGGCGCTGAACTCGTTATCTAGATCGGTACGAAACAATGCATTAGGTATACTACTCACTCTACCCTTCCTTTCACACACGCTGCCTCGTGTCGCCTCGCGCTGTGGAATTTACATTCTTCAAGGACGTTACCTCCGTGCGCATTTGTTTTGGCTATAATTTTAGTTTTGAGACAGTTCCATGTTGACTATCACGAGCGACAGTTCAAGTTCAGTTGTTTTGTTTATTAAATTATTGTCGTTATTACTTGTTATTTATTACTTAATGATATTGTTCTTGTTGTTACATTTTGTGTTTTTGTTTTGTTTTAATAATGCCTAACGCGTAGGTACGTTTATAGTGCTCGTGAATACGGCAACATGCTAATGTGCCTTGGAGAATCTCATAAGGCCACGGAGGATCGGTAAGCTGTTTCATACCTAATTTTTAAATAACTTAGTACTGAACTGATCTGAAAATATACATAACTGAATACATCAGAATAATAAACATACCTACACAATGGATAAAAAGCATGATTCTAACCTTGTTAACATTTTATTTAAGTATTTTTCATTAGCGGGAATCGAACCAGTTATTTGGTTTATTTAACCTGTGAATTCAATTAAAGTGGCTACGTAGAGACAAGCACAGTGGCAAAGGTTAAGTAGATAAGTTAGGTATTTAGACAAGTGTTGTAAATTATTAGGTATTGTGGTACCATCGCTAGTTGCGGGCCGCGCGAATTCGGCGTTCGCGCGTACATTGACCTAGTCAGCTGATTGTAATTCAGTAATTCCACTGCTGGTTTTATTTTTAAGTATTTCATGATTTTTTTAAATGAAATTAACATTTTATTTAACTATACTAACACGATGGAGCGTGAATAAAGCTAATAAAACGTTGTGAAAAGATGATATTTTTTTCATCAGGATCGATTTTATATTTCACCCATCATCAAAGATATAGTTAGTACTGTCGTCTGTCTTCGTTTTCGGAAGCGTTTCAAAAATACCTGTATATATATATTTCTGTGATAAAATTTTATCGAAAACTTTAATATCGCGTAGACACAACACTATCGCAGCTATTTTTATTCAAAATGTATTTACAGATAAACCTTAGAATAACGAAATAAGGTTGAATATTGCTTGTAATAAAGGCAATTTGATATTTTGTCCATGTTTAGTCAAGTTTCTATCCAAAAAATGAAAAAATTACATGTGCCTTTAGTACGAAACACCTCCATTCAAAATACTCTCTTTTTACTTTCGTTTTTACACTCCAATATTGCCCACAACGGCATATTTTCGCATATATCACTTAAGCAGCGATCCGTCAGCTCGTAAAAATTTGAGTCTGCGACTGACAGTCGATTACGCTCTACTGTCACTAATTCTGACTTGCCTGTCCCGCCCACTTTGGGTTTCCTCTTGTTTTCTATATTCCGTGGGTATAATTATTAGAACCTTTATATTTATATAAAGGTTTTAAGTTATATAAACTAATAATCTTCAAAATATATATAAAAAGAAATTTCTTTAAGCCTTAGTATTCTAACTTTTTTATTTGCCGTAATATGGATACGAATGGCAGGCGCCATGTGTCTTCCATTACGGCAAATATTTCTAGCCATGGTAGAGGCTTATGCCCAGCGGTGGATTGACACGGCTTGATAAAGAAAAAGCAGCTGGCATTCAGGTTCATTCTTGGAAAGACTTACATCCAGCAAGTGGGCTTACACTTAATTTTGACTAAGTTATAGACTGGATCTATACTTTGTTTCTATATTAGTTTATTGAATACTAGCTCGCGACTTTGCCTGCGTCATCATTTGATTCATTTATTTTTCCGCCATCCATATCTTGCTTTTCTTGGTTCTTCCTAGGGCAGAGGTATTTTAAAAACCAGTACTGAATTAAAAATTGACTTTCAATAACTTTTGTTTGTAATTTTTATTGAATATTGCACACCTCGAACCCGAAACAAGAGAGGTTGGGCTTTACTGTCAACTTGACAAGGTCACACAACCCGCTCTTATCCTGTGCCCTGCTCTTACTTTAAAAAAACACCCATTAATAATTGGCTACTGCAGGACTGCAACCTATGGACACTTGCAACCCACTTCAAAAAAAAGGCTATCAGATATCAGTTAACACCTCCAATGACCAAAATTTTTTTTTTATACAAGATTAGGCAAACAAGCATGCGGGCAAGACAAGATGTGACAAAGATACGAGTCATGTGATTTGGCCAATCTGTCTTCCATGATTGACAGGGAGAAGCGACAAACATGTGAGTTGTGTGGCAAGGCCAAGCTGTCCAACAAGCTTAGTGGTCAAGACAAATCCATTTTACTATGGGTAAGGCTCATATCTGTTCATAGATTATTAATCACCTGATGACTAAAATAATAATATAATATTACTTTTAACTGCTTTAACTGCTTAGTACCAGTCAGTTGTTTTTCTTCTTTTATATATATTTTTTTTAATTTATACAACATAATATTGTGGTGGTTAGCTTTAATTATGTATTAGATATCTGTGGAAACTTCATTGGTTTTTAGGATTACTTTTATATATGTTTTATAATGTAATTTATTATTGTACTGTATGTTTCCCTTAAAAAGCAAATAAATAAATAGGTTTAAAGAAACTTTATTCTCAATAAAGACATAAGTCACTCACTTGAGAACAATATTAACACATTCGATTATACAAAGTTCGTCGTCATCAGTTACAAACTAGATATACCCATTCAAATAAATAATAAATAAGTAAATGACAGTAAGGAGATGAAGTTTTGAAATAATGGCACATCTGTGATTTGTGAGCTAAAATTTTCATGAAAAAACAATGACACGGGATAAGCACAATTAGCACTAGTTAACTTACTCGTTGCTAACATCTACTCCAAAGTCACTCTGAGCTATAACATTTAGATCAGTGTCCAAAATGTAGTCGTGAAGGTATTTTGTAGTTTTCCCTTTGTCCAAGTTGCGCACTGACCACTTGCAAGAGATTCTATTTCCATTGTTGTTGAGTTTGCCTCCAGCTATTGCGGGAATCTTGGCTAGGGTTTTATAAGCATTCACAATTGTTTCTATCTGTAACATTTGGAAAATTTTGTGTTAATATTTAGATCCTATGAAAATGCATTGCATTGCAATGTAATAAAATGGTGGAACTGGAAATTGATGAATTCTGTAAAGGCTTTTTTCACAGCCTCATTAAAATTAAAAATGTTATCTGTAAAAGAGAGATTTAAAATCTTAAAGAGAGTAGGAAAAATAACGAGTAAGGCTGGGGGAGGGGGGAGTATGTTGGATGACAGAGTTTGCAGCAGACAAGCATTAATTGTTACCTTTTTATTTACTCCACAAATAACAGGTCCTAATTTATACCAGACTGCGTGACACAAAGGAGAGTAATGTGTTTATCAGCCTATATATGTATGTATGTATGTTTGTTCCTTTGTGTCGATCTAGAGACCAAACGTGTGGGCCTATTTTGATGATTCTTATGTCAATCGAGTAGTCGAATCGAATGTCACCAAAGACATGACAGTAATCAAAATTCAATATGGTGACAACGAGACGCAATATTGTAACAAATAAAAAAAGTCGACAAACTATGTCAAGTGGGGTATCATTGAATAGGTCTTCGAAAATCATCTTTAGGTTTCTCGAATCATTTTTCATATTTAATTACCATTTAGGATTTATAATGATTTAAAGTTGGTTAGACTATGTTCAGCAGTGGATTTGTGATGGGCTGTAATGATGATGATGATGATGAAAGTTGGTTAACAACCATTCTCACTTAAACTTTCAAAACTTATTAAAAATAATTATTCACTTTTCAGTAAACTGTTTTACGCAGTCGGGTTTTTTAATTACTGTATTAACCAGTTAGCTTGTTTTAAAGGTTTCTAAAGTTTTTTATTTATTTACCCAATTTGACATTTCATTTCATAAGTAAGTGACTAATATATATACCTTACCTGAGATGACATCCTGAGCATTACACTTCACAATTTTTAAACTATAGTTATTATTACACCTGCTAGCAGTTGAAAGTAACTCAAAAAAACCTGAAAGCATAAAAATACAAAATAACAGATGCACATTTGTTTTAAGTAAAATCTTATCACAAAATAATCACTTCTCTATGAATATATTATATATATATTCATTCTGATTCATTCTATTAAAGGACTTTGACAAAGGGGAATGCCTGCGTTTGGCTACTCCCCTCCTATCCACCAGTGGCTTGTGTTTCTCTATGAAAGCAAATAAATAAAAAGTAGGTACATACTCTTGTTACAAAATACAAAGATATTTGATATTTGTGTATTTAATTTACATGGTTTTATAACATGATAATTTTACTTTTTCACCACACTATACCTAATATTTAGTCATAACAGTTTATTTTTTAAAGAATCAAACACATACACTTTTACCACAGCAAGGCAATATTATCTGTGAACGATAATAAAAAAAAATTAAAAGGTAAGTTCTAGTGTACTGCAGACTTATTCTAAATGTTTTTTTTTAATTAATTCCATCACTATTTTTTTAGAAATCAGCTTATTTAAATGTTTATAAGTATAGCTACAAACATGTATTGTTTTGTCATCACCCATAATATACAAGCCGGTTAATACCACTGATAACGGCAGCTACTTATCAGTCTATATAACATAAAATAAGGACTGATAATTATATTCATATGAATGCAACTGCAAGCCGTATACCGCAGATTCACTCTTAAGTATAAACTTAAAGCAAAAATGTGTTATTTGTATTGAAAACACATAAAAGAAATATTTTTTTAAAACTACTTTTACTCTATTTTGGTGGATCGACAACAACACCATTACTCCTGACAGACATCAACAAAGAGCATATTGTGAATATAATCTTACTAATACTCTTTGATTTAATCACTATCGGATCGAGGTCTTCTTCTAGTCTCCTACTCCTACTCCTATTTATTTACCTTTCAGAAGTACTCTGACTAAGTGGTCATGGTCAGTGCTCCTACCATGGAGGTTAAAGTCGTATTTTTAATTAAAGTTAAACGAACAGTGTTGCCAACGGATGAAATAGCAATCCGCCAGACAAGGCTCCTCAAACCACCAGAAAATCACTAACAAAAGATGTCCCCTCTGAAAACCACTAAAATTTCCACTAAGATATATGAATATGATTAAAGCAAAAAAAAGTAAAAGTACGTTTATTATTAAAAATCTCATTGTTGTTAATATAATTTTTTACTTTTAGTAATTAAAAAATAAAGTTGCTTAAGATATTATTTACATTAATAAATCGTCTTCAGATGAATCTGCATTTTCATTTTCAGCCTTACTGTTATCCTTATCGGACTGATATGACTCTTCGTCCCAATTTCTTTTATAAGATTTAAAGGAATTTCATAATTGTTGCAGCACTTTCCATTAACTGCATACCGCAGCGTATTTTTAGAATTGATTTCAAAGAGTTAGCTTCATTCTGTTTCGCTGCTTGTTTTTATAATATTCATGCTACTAAAAGTCTTTCCACATCGGCATTCGAATGTGGCAATACCAAAAGTGTAATCGCAAATGTTGCTAATTCTTGAAATCGAGCAACACCTTGTGCATCTTTAATTTCAAGACTTCGCTCAAAAATTTTTGTATCTTTTGTTTCATTCCATCTCAGTAAATGAATTTGCTGCCATTGATCGTCAATTTTGCAATTAATTCTGTACTTGTTACGAACCGAGCCATTATATCAACAAGATTTTCTTTGTTGTGATGCAGGGCTTTTCGACACTTATACGGGATATTTGTTTCATGAGAGTAATATTTTCCGGCAATCTGTTTTTATTTCGTCAATGAGACAAACTATAAACTGTATGCACCTATTCCGCAATACTTCTTCCTCTTCCGGGAAAACCTTTCTCTTTCATTTCTTGAATATGTTTTTCGAATCGGAATCCCAGGTAGCATCTTTGGTCCAAATAGTCACGAATATTTTGAGTAAAGATATCTATCTTATGTGTAGCAACGTTACTTTGGTGACAAGCGTATCAATCAAGTTTGTTAATTCACCGCACAATAAGGTGTGGTCCGTATTTTTTGACTCAAACATTTTATTAACTCTGTTTATATCAATCAAAATTGGATAAATAAATGATACATATGCATAGTTTATATCATTCGCATACATAGAGTGCAATAGCTCTGACGTGTGGCACCTTTCGTGCAACTTAGCAATCGAAAATGAGTTTTAAGCTCTAGCCATTGCGTATAAATTCTCGACACAGCAGACTCTATGGATAACCATCTAGTCTGACAGGCTTGAACAATTTTAAGAGGCTTCTGTCCATCGTTGATGGATTTGTATAGCTCTTTATAGATAACTTGTCTGGAAGACGAGCGAGCAAACCAATCATATGTCTCTCTAATTAAAAATTCAAGATTTCGCGGAAGAAATTCCTTTGCTGCTGCTGAAACAGCCAGTTGCAAGTTGGCATAAACAACGTACCAAAACTAAGTGCGGTATTTCTTGTTTCAATGAAAAACTCCATTATTTACGCCAACCATCACCGAAGCATTATCTGTGCCAATACCCATTAAGTTTTCAATTCATAAGTCGAAATGTTTAAGCGTCCGCTTTATGGCAGAAACAATACCTTCAGCATTACATGCGTCGAGTTCAACAAGGTCCAAATAAGTTGAAACTATTTTTTCATGTGTAGTGCTGTAATAAATTATAACTAAACCCAAATATTTTTGTACAGCAATATCTGTGGATTCATCTATTAATAAACTGTATGGTTGATCTTTAATGTCGTTTTTATAAGTTCTGTAAAATGAGATGCTAAAATATTTTTATTACATACGTGCACTTAGTTCGGTGCATCTGCATTTTATTTATTTCTTTTCATGGCTATGGTTAATAACTTCTCCTAAATGATCAACTGTTCGTATACTTGTATGCATTGCTGTAAATAAGGCAACTCTGGCTTCATCTTTCTTTTTATATCAGTAGACTCCTTTTGAATGTCAGCTTAGGTTGTTTGGTGATAACCTATAAACAAATAATGAAATATATAAAGAAATTTAAATGCAACCTCATTAATTGACCAAGTTCGAACCGTTATAAATAACAAAGACAAAGCTATAATTTACCTTTCTATTTTGTTGGTGCTTTTCGAAAGAGCATGTGTTTTTAAATCTCGTAGTGACTTCTTAATATCGTTCCACAAAACTTGCATTTTGCTACTTGGCCAGTGGTACTTTCAACTGCTTGAAGCCATTCTTTTAATCAGGATCTTGAAGCCAAGTCCCTAAATTTTAGAGGAATATTGAGGTTTCGGCATGACGTCGTATGAATAATATTTTATTTAAAATGTAATCGCAAAACGAAACAAAAACAAACAACAACGCACATTGAGGCACTGAATCCGGTGATCGTGCGTGACCGAGTTCAAAAACATTGGACTAAGTATTGTAAAATGCTGTCAAATAGAATAGAAAGCGGAAATTATATCCCTCTCAACTATTTAGTATTCCGGAGAGCGAGATACAGATAGATCTCGCCTTGCATTCCATCGTTTTATATTAGTTGCCTTATACTAAATATATTTAACGGGAACCCCCGTGAATCTTTCCAATCAATGTCTATGGAAATGGATTGGTGTTGCCTGCATGTTAAAATATACTAAAAATATAGGTTTATATTGAAAGTATAAAATATGGCTAAATAGACGTTTGAAACGACTATTTATATGAAACGACTCGTTTCTTATAATTTATTATAAAATTCCTAATCCGCTAAAAACCACTAGCCACTAAAAGCAAAAATTTGCCACTAAAGGGGTTCCAAACCACCAGATTTAGTGGAAAATCCACTAAGGTTAGCAACACTGTAAACAAGCTGCCTGACAGATGCTACTGTCATTTTTTTTTGGAGTTTATGGCATGGTATCTAGACCTTTAGGCCAAGTCTTAGGTATTTTTATTCGGTTTATTATAATTTCCCCAAATGTTTATTCATCCTTCTAGTACACTGCTTCAATATGTTGATGCGTCACATTGTGCAGCCTTGGGAGATTTTGACGACAACGGAGTCAGCAGACAGCTGACAGTTGGCGATGGTATCTCAAGGCGCCTAAGCAGATAGACACCTTATCTTGAGAATCACATCACCATCAGAGCACTTGTTTCACCGTTTCCACTAATAGTTTACATGCGCAGACACTTAATATACAAAATCGCACCACTTTTACATATCAAAATCCACTTCAAACTATTATTCAAACAATAATACAGGAGCAGCAAACCGCCAAAGAGAATATAATCACTACGTTTACAAACCGCCGCCGATCAAGTTCCCGCCAAAACTCCGATGCTACTGTCACTTTGTGAAATAATGTTGCCAGGTTCATTGTAATAGTGATGCGTTCAGTCAGTCAGTAAGTATACGATGACTTGATGATTATGATTAAAATTAAATTAACCTATCTTGATTGACATTGTGAAACTTGTTGACGAATATTATATCATTGAAATAAACAGAAAAAATATTGTTAGTAAGAATAAAATTTAATACTATTGTGACTCGAAGGGGCGCTCTGACTTTCGGAACGCACCCTGCGCCCGCCGTGTCGGTCGCCATTTTGTGTTGTCATTCATTCGGCTTCTAACCTCTGGTCTGATCGCTCGAATATTTTCTCTGCACGCTGTTTCCTGTTGATTTTCTTTAGTTTCTTGTTAAGTTTTTTGTTACGTTGTGTTTGTGTTGTTTGTTATTGTTGAGTTATTGTGTTTTATATTGTTTCGTACAAACGATATGGAACCTCAACCAAGTACGTCGAGCAAAAGCTCTTTTTCCCCAAAAAAGAAGAAATCACGGGCTTCTCTTAGCGTTACCGAAAAGCTTATGGTACGCAATGTCTACAAATACGTATTTGAGCAGGAAATTGCTTCGGTATTACCTACTGAAGTACCGGAAAAAAAATGTGTTCCTAAGACAGCTGAAATTTTGGGAATCTGTATGACCACAATGTTCAGTGTATTAAAAGAATACAAACAAAACGAGCAATTTAAGTCTCCTGAAAAACTTGGATCGAAACATAATTTCAAGAATAAATTAAACGATTTCACCTTAGCGGCTATAAGGCGAAAAGTACACCAATTTTTTTTATGCAAACGAGGCACCCACCATTGCAAAGGTAACTTTAGTGTTATTTTTTTACTAATTTGCGCGCGGCGCTATGTGTGCGTAAAGCTTATTATAGATACAGTGTGCGTGACGACGGCACGACGGCGACTGTCGTGTCACTATCACACAAATCAAAGCTGCATTTGTGTGCGTGAGCGTATAAACACGCTCACGCACACATAGCGTTTTTTTGAGGTTCTATTTGACTTTTTTCTATTGCGTTGACTTTCTTACCCATAATCTGTTTAAATTACAAATTCTTAAGGTTGTTAATGACTTTAACTAAGAATCTGTAATTCAAACAGCCTTGAGGAAAATTTTAAAACACTTAAATTTCAAATACGCCACAAAATCAAGAAAAAGCGTGCTAATAGATAGAAGCGAAATTGTTTTGTGGCACCAGCGATACCTTCAAAAAATTAAAGATCGCAGGGAAGGAAGGTACATTTATTACCAAGATGAAACCTGGATCAACGAAGGTAATTAAATTTTTCTCTGTTTTATTTATCTATTACAGTGTAGGTATTGCATGCCACCGGTGGATTTAGTGAGTAATTAGTATTTTCCATTTTCTCGAAGGTCATACACCGAAGAAGCAATGGATTGACTAGACTGTACAATCGTCCCGGCAGGCATTCTTAGAAGGGTTGACCACCGGCTTGAAAGGGCCTTCAGGAAAAGGCAAACGACTAATTATTAGTCATATAGGCGGGGAAGAAGGATTTATAGAAGATAGCTTACTTGTGTTTGAGGCTAAAAAAGGAAAAGAAGATTACCATCAAGAGATGAATGCTAAGTGTTTTGAGGAGTGGTTTAGTGGGGTTTTGCCCAAACTAAAACCTAATTCCGTAGTGGTGATGGATAATGCCCCCTATCACTCCAGAAAGTTAGAATCGCTGCCTACAATGTCTTGGAATAAACCAAGAATACAAGAGTGGATGGCGAGCAAAAATATCCCAATCGAGGCAAAAATGGTAAAAGCTACTCTTATAGTAGACATTGTGCAGCAGCACAAACATGAACACTGCGACAAGTATGCCGTGGACGAGATGGCAGCGGGCGTGGAGTCACTGTTTTACGTTGCCTTACCATTGTGAGCTCAATCCCATTAAGCTGATTTGGGCGCAGGCCAAAGGGTATGTTAAGAAACAACAAGACCTTCAAAATAAAAAATGTAAAAAAACTTTTCGAAGAAGGACTAAATGAAGTCACTGCCGAAAAATGGAGTAGCTGTGTGGCTCACATAATAAAAGAAGAAGACAAAATGTTTAATCTCGACCACATGATCGATAGTGTCTCAGACAAGTTTATAATAAATGTTACTGACAGTGACAGTGACAGTGATGATATTATATCTGATGACGATGAATAAAAAAATGTAATACTTAAGCATAGTTTGTTTTTTTATTAAATCCCTATGACGACATACACTATGGATAATTTTCGCCTGACAGTCATTTAGTCACAACACTATTTTTGTTTCATTAAAACCTGACAACCCAGTAAACGTCAGGCAGCTTCGTTTAATTAAAAATACGACTTTAGAGAGAAGGAGAACGATCGCTACGTACTAAAAGCATAGCCCGCCTGTCCCTGAAAATTTGTAGAATTTATAGCGGCGCTGCCATCGGTAAGTAGTATCTGCGAAGTAGTCATGGGCGTTTTTGGATTTGAACGCAAACCGATATTTATCCGATTTCAGATTTCAAAATTGATTTCAAAATCCGTTTTTAAGAATCCGATTTCAGTAGCGCTTAGCCACGCCAATTCGTTTGCGTATTTAGATTTCATTTTATAAGTTAACAGAACGGCAAACGCGAATGTAATACAGAAACAGATTTGCGCGATTATCCTTTATGTTTTAATATAGGCTTTGGACTAGCAGAAAATTTTAATTTTACAATGTTTTCGAAATATTTCCAAAATCGGTACTTGTCTTTTGTGCCAAATAAATTTAAGCGTGAAATGGTTTTAAATGAGCTTCTAGATTACCCATTGTAGATTTATATGATATAATTATTATGACTACAATATTTACACACTGCAACACCAGAAGCATTTTCTGTTTTGTCAAAATGAGTCCATACTTCACTTGGTTTTCGCGATATTTTGTAAATCAAAACAATTCTCGTCTAATTAATTAAAAAGTCAAAAAAAAAAACTTGATAGTCAAAATCAAAAATATTTAAATGTTATATTCATACACAATTCAGTTAGTTAACTTATTTTATTTTATACTCTAAACTCTATTAAACAAACAGACAATAAGCATCAGTAAGTATCCTGTAATTCACTGATACTACTGACCGGCACACGCGCACTTGTCACCAAGGTCAAATTTGCATCTAAACGAAAACAACATGAAAACAAGAGATTATTTCTAGTAAACAAACACTAAACCAAAATAAATCATCACACAATCTCGCAAATATAGTAATATTTAACAACTTAATAATAAGAATGAAATTGATTGCATATTTCAAAGGTTCTAGTAAGCAAACACCCAAACACGGAACCAAAAATTCATCAACGCATAATCTTGTAAAGCAAATATAGACTTCAAGTACTTAGCAGTATGGATAACATTGATCGCATATTTCAATACATTTCCATAGCCGACAAACCGAAATCCGAATCGCAAAATTCACGCCATCTTTTTCATTCCGCTATGTCGTGTTTGCTTAGAAAGAGAAAACTGAAAAACAGTTTCAGTTTCATCAGTTTGCGTTTGGATTTGGATATTGTCGATTTGGATTCGTTTGTTGGTACAAATCGTAAGATCGTAGCTTAGTTAGGTCGATTTTTGAAGTCGGATTTTCTACTGCGAAGTTAGCTGTTTATGGCCGGCCACATACATACGGATTTCCGTTTCGGGATTCTGTTTTGGAATTCCGAACGGGTCGGCCACACACATACGGAATCCCGTTTTGCCCGCAAAATTTCGAACGGAAAACTACCGTACGTGTGTGACGGGTCATAGATTTTATATGGACTTTCGCTGTGGTAGAGCCATGCTGCAGCTATATTAATAGTATAGTTATAGCACGAATGGGTCGGCTCGACCGGGAAGGACCACGCTCTCACAGGATACCAGCGTAAAATAGCAGCTTAATGCTGTTGTGTTTCGTATGATGAGTGTAGAGACCGGAGACCCTTTTACTGGAAAGAGGCATTCTATCTTAGTCCTCACGGCTGACAACGCATCTGCATTTAAATTCGCAAACGAAGATGTGTAGATGTCTATGAACCACAGCAACCACTTACCATCAGGTGGACTGTGTGCTCGTTTGTCACCCTATTCTATAAAAAAAAACTTGCCGTTCGGAATTCCAAATCGGAATATCGAAACGGAATCCCGAAACGGATTCCGTATGTATGAGGCGGCCTATGGCCGGAAAAAAACGCTCGAACAAGTCTTCCATAGATTTTGTACGAGTCGCAACACACATACGTAAATTCCGTACGGAATGCGCTCAGTGTTCGTCGCACGATCGAAGCGAGTGTTTATGTATGTTTTTACATTTAATCTTATAGGTGTATAGCTTTTCGTAACCTTTCATCTTATTTTATTTAATAATTCGTCGAAAGAGTTTACAGACATCCATATTTAAGACATATGGAGTGACAGACACACCTAGTTCTACTCGTCCAGGAGTTCCAGAAGTAGTCACCAAAGTACACCATCAGGTCTGTCCATCAAGCCCGGAGGTAAGGTCTAATCATAACTAACAAAACGAGCCCAAACTCGGCACACCTAGGTCTACTCGTCCAGGAGTTCCAGTAGTAGTCACCGTAGTACACATCATGTCACTCCATCAAGTCCGGGGGTAAGGTCTAATCATAACTAACAAAACGAGCCCAAACTCGGCACACCTAGGTCTACTCGTCCAGGAGTTCCAGTAGTAGTCACCGTAGTACACATCATGTCACTCCATCAAGTCCGGGGGTAAGGTCTAATCATAACTAACAAAACGAGCCCAAACTTGGCACACCTAGTTCTACTCGTCCAGGAGTTCCAGTAATGGTCACCGAAGTACACCATCAGGTATCTCCATCAAGTCCGGAGGTAAAGTCTCATCATAACTAACAAAACGAGCCCAAACTCGGCACATCTAGTTCTACTCGTCTAGGAGTTCCAGTAGCAGTCACCGATGTACACTTTCAGATCACTCCATAAAGTCCAAGACGAATAGGCATTTATATATATATATAAATCCCACTTACTTTCAGCGAAACAAAATACATACATACATAAACACTCACGCCTGTCACCCAGAGGGGTAGGCAGAGACTACGGACTTCCACTTGGCACGATCCTGGCACACCTCTCTCGCCTCCTTTACATCCATATATCTACGCATACACGCTCGTCGGTTAAGGTACTCTAATCTGGCCCATTTCAATATATCGCCAATTTGGTCGATAAACCTTCGTCTAGGGCGTCCCTTTCCGACTCTGCCGTTCACTTCTGCAGCATAAATTTGCTTTGTCACTCTTTCTTCGTTCATTCTTTCTACATGACCAAACCACCGAAGCATTCCTTTCTTAATCCTGGTCACAACGTCATCTTGCAAACCGCACTTTTCTCTTATCACACTATTTCTCACCCTGTCATTCAGATTCAGCCCTAGCATACTCATAATGACCGCATTTCTGCATTTATTCTACTCTCATGCTTCTTCTGCCAGACCAACTTTCACTACCATACATTAAAGTAGGGACTAACACAGCATTGTGAATTGCCAAACGTGCCTTTTTGACATTCTGACTCTTCACAATAGCGTGTAGAGCCCCATTCACTCTATTTCCTGCGTTCACTCGTCGTTCTATATCCTTATCATATCTACCATCCCTACTAATAAACATCCCAAATATACAAACTCATCCACTTGCTCAATCAACTCCTTCTATTCTTATTTCACACGTTTTACTTTCTTCTCTTTCAAAACTATCACTTTCGTCTTACTTTTCACTTTCATACCTCTTTCTTTTAATGATCGGTTCATTAAAGTAACCATCATTGCAACTCGGCCGCCGACGATGCAAATATGACTTGATCATCGGCGTACAAAAGGCATTTGCCGGTTAACTCACCCATTCTCAACCCACATTCTTCAACTTTCAAAGTTTGCAAACAACCTAAACAACGAAACAAAATATTATAACAAAAATGTGTGATTATAAAAATAATGATATTATTTTGCCTTGTCAAGTACCTATGTATCAAATTCGAATATTTTGTGTATGTACAGCGATCTTTTCAGCTGCTGCAATCAGGCAGGCGATACAGTATCCACTCACGACGGCGGCCGAGCGCGGACTGTGGTTTCATCGAAATTTTTGTACAACAAATCAAAACAGGCACCAAAAATAAAATAACTCTTATTGCAATCCATTATGATTCATCCGTATTAGCAAAATATGTGAAAAATAAGCATCAGTTTTATTTTTTTACGACTATTTGTGACATTTTGATAAAAAGTAATCACCACTATTTTTTATTGAATATGTCTGCCTACTTATAGTATTTTTAGAAATCTTATAATATGTTGATAATAGAATATAAAATGTACCTAAACATGAGCCGGTATCGTTAATTTTGTAGAAAATGGCTAGGGAAGATCGTTTTTACAATATAAAAAACTATTATTTTCAACAAAAAAGTTACCACCATTTGAAGATGAAGAACCATTCTATACGTGGTAGCAATTAGCTATGTTTGATTTGGTTTAGTTTTGTTACAAAATGTACCGAAAAACAGCATAATTTCGCCCGATTTGCAAACGCACCCTCAAACATGTTTTTTAATTACAGAATCCAGAGGGTATCGGTTTGAAAACGGCAAAATGAAATTACATTTTTAGAACGCAAATCGAGCATTTATTTTCATTCCTCTTCTTGTTGTGTGGGCAAGTCTGTCGATTCATTATAAACATTCAAGATAAATATCGACATTAATTTTGATATAATTAAGTCAATCCCTAGCGTAAATATAAAATATTTTGTTTAAAAATGTATTCACCAAAATCATGCAAATTATCAACAACGTGACTCTTTTCTTTGCAAAATATCAAAATTAACAATCTAATTGAAAATATTCTATATTTTAAACAGTATATACAACATAAATTTTAACCAAAAATAGACGTGTAATAACAGTAACGACGTCGTGCGAATTTACCTATGAAATGTGCAATTATCAGGATTATTTCTATTATTGACACCACAGTCACTCACAGAACATGTATAACCATTGTGGAAAACAATAATTTAAAATATAAACCACGATTATACTCTAAAAAATTACAAAATATCTCAGAGCTTATTTCTTGCGTGCCGACTTGTTATCCAAAATCAGTCACAGAATCATGAGATTTGCTATCCTTTTCTACCTTGCTATATTGCTATAAGGAATTTTCTTCTCCTTTGCACGCTATGGCCGTCTACAAATATCCTAAGTTTATGATTATAAATAAACTATGACTACATGATACATACGAGTACATACTCTAATTTAGAAGTATAAATCGCATGCCCTGCAAAAAACCCTCAAAAACGGCATCATAAAATAAGAAAGCACACATTCATTCATAATCACATTATGAATGAATGTGTGATAGTGACACATATGACTCGGATGAAGAAGATAATTTGTAATATAATAAAATATTTATAAATGTAGGTTACATTTTATTTATTTCGTTGTTATTTTATAATTTCATAATTTCAAACCTTAAAAAATCAATGCATTAAATCTTATCGATATCGACTTTCTGGTATTACGCACATCATTACGACGCTCCATAAGCCCAATGAGTGCGAGCGTGATAGACTGATTACAATGATTTATTGCCCGACGACTCGGTTGATAACGCGGGTACTATAGTGACCTGTCATCCGCATATCATAAATTACGAATCAACAGATTCGTTGTCACCCCTGAGGACTAAGATTGCTCATTTCCAGTAAAAAGGGTCTCCGGTTCTCTTACTCACCATACGAAACACGGCAGTTAAGCTGCTATTTTACGCTGGTATTCTGTGAAAGCGTGGTTCTTCCCCGTCGAGCCTACCCATTCGTGCTGCAACTATACCAGTAATATAGCTGCAGTATGGCTCTACCACGTAAAATACTATAGTGGATTAGCTACATATTTATTAATCTGTAGTCTGTTGGTACTTGGTAGTTGTCAAACTAGGTAGCAAAGAGTATAGAAGTAACTTAGAGTAATTACATACACACGTATGCATAAAGAGAACCTGCAATTCTACATAAGTTGAGTCAATATAATTGTCTCATTTTTTCTAATTTAATGTTCAAATAAGGCAAAAACAGACAAATCTATTGAAAGATGTTGCGTGTAATTTATACGTGGAATTAGAAATGTCAAGTGGTCATCTTTGGCCTCTTTATACTATGCCAAATATGAGAGTAAATACACTCGTATCTTCTGATTTATTAGAAAAATGACATCCCTATTGTAGAAGTATTATATGTGACGTTACTTTACAAGACATGACGTCTTTAATCTATAGTGATTTTGTTCGCAATGTTAGTAACAATCGACATCGATACACTCTTTTTTGTTTAGTTATTTATTTTTATTATTTTATTATATATCAAAAAATACAAAGAAAATTGGACTAGACTCATTATTATTAGAACGATCAAGTAAACTGTTTTCTAAATCCAGTGATGATTATTATGAGGGGCGGCTGATAAGTCCGCGGCCTAAGGTACTTAATGAAAGAAAATATATGGTTTCTATTTTTTATTTTTCAATATAATCTCCCTCAAGTGAAATACATTTCTCACATCTCGCATACAATGCCTTTAACCCATCCAAAAAATATTCTGTATCTTTCTCTTCAAAATGACGATCAACCGTCAAAGATAAGATCAAAAAATCTCCGGCCCCGTAAGTCCTTTTTTAAATTGGAAAACAGGAAAAAATCGCTAGGTGCTAGGTCTGGGCTATACGGAGGGTGGTCAATCTCTGAGAACCCCGTGTCTTTTTTAGGGCTTGGGCAACATGAGCGGTGTGGACGGGCGCGTTGTCTTGCAGAAAGAGCACTCCGCGCGTCAGTTTCCCACGTCGTTTCTGTACAATAGCCTCGCGAACCTGAGTCAATAAATTGGCGTAATATTGGCTATTCATCGTAGTTCTCCTGGGTAGGTAGTCGATAAGCAAAATTCCCTCGCTATCCCAGACAACAGTCGCCATTAGCTTGGACGCTGACTTTTCCAGCTTGAATTTCTTCGGCGGCATTTCTCCTTTTTTTATCTATTGCATAGACTCTTGTTTGGACTCCGGATCATATTGGCGAATTCATGTTTCATCTACGATGACTATCCGTTGCCAAATGTCTTCCTTGTTATCGCCGACTAGCTCCAAAAAATATTTGCAACTTGCGAGTCGACGTTGCTTGTTGAGCGGTGTGAGCATTTTCGGTACCCAGCGTGCGCCAATTTTTCTCATATTGAAATGTACATGTAAAATTTCGCCAACTCGTTCTTTGATAATCTGCAGTTCTTCAGCAATCTGCCACAATTAAATTCTTTGGTCGGCCAGAAAGAGTTTTTCGACTTTTCGGACGTTTTCTTCGGTCAGTACCGTGACAGGGCGGCACGGGCGAGGGTCGTCTTCACAGCTCTCTCGTCCTTGTTGAAATATGCGGGCCCATTTTTTCACCATCGTATATGAAGGCGCAGAATCCTAAAAACCGATGACATCTCTTCAAAAATACCTTTCGGTGTATTTACCTTCTTTACGAGGAATTTTATCACGGCGCGGTTTTCAAAATTCCGAGAATTTCCAGATACGGCTGACATAGTGATGTTTGTTGTTCAATAAATAATTGAACTATGAGTGCAAACTTAATTAGTGATTGTTTTTATAATACTACTGAGTGTTGCAACTAGTGACATGACAACCTAATTACTCATCGCTTAGTACCCTAGGCCACGAACTTTTCAGCCGCCCTGGTATATTACATTGAAAATATTCGTTTCGCAAACTTTAAATTAGGGAGGTATAAATCAGTGTTGCCATGTGCACCGTAATTACGGTAAATGCACCGTACTCAGCATAAATTTACTACCTACCGTTGAAGCACAACAACGATTATCTACCGTAATCTTTAGGGATTGAAATTTTCATAATTAAAATAGTAAGGAGGTAAGAGTTCGAATTATGAGGTTTATTAATTGAAATTATGTATTGAAAAACAGTTTCTAACTTGGTAATATCGTGACATAGCTGCCTAGAAGTAAATCGCATGTTTATGAACGTATCCCTTCGAACGAGTTGAAGTTCGTAGTATCCCTTTCCTAGTTTGTGGCACAAGAATTCGCCGTGCATCTAACCGTGTGTATAAAAACGTATTATTTAAGTAATATGAAAAGTATTACATTTACTTGGTTTAGTTAATAGATAAACTAATTACCCGTAATAAAGGAAAAATTCATGATACAACAATCCATCAAAAGTCACGGAACACACTGCATTGAAATTAAGCCTGATGATGAAATATGCAAAAGGTTAAATCAGAATATTTACAAAAATGAGGAGATGTTAGCATCAGATTCAGATCATTCAGACTAATGTTTGATTAAGGTATTGTCCTCTATGATTATTGCACTCAAATGTTCTGAATTACCTTTGCTTGTAAGTCCTACAAACTTTTTGTTTTTCGAAAATGTGTTGGTTTTTTATTAAAAGTAATACACCATTATTTATACCGTTTTTCTCCAGACCCAATCGCCGTAATTTCTTAAAATGCACCGTATTTTTTGAGCGATATCACCGTCGACCAGATTTTGGACATGGCAACACTGGTGTGAATACTAAAGCGGGGAGTTCACTAGACGGACATCCCCACGGGCATGTCTGTAAACATGCCTACCGGACTTCGCTACTATAAGTCTGTGCAAATTTTGATAGTGTAGGACCGTCACAGTCGGTCTGGCAGATTTGCCTGTTGAACGTCCGCGCGATCTCATTTTGTCTGCGCGAGCACAGACATGCCCGAACGTAAATGTTAACTGCGGGCTGTCTGGTCACAGACACAAGAGTGACAGCAGCTAGTGCAAACGATCTTTTATTATTATTTAACGAACTTTGGAGATTTTTTAATTTGCAATGAGTTTTTTTTTTAGGATAAGGGTGACAAACGAACACACAGTCCACCTGATGGTAAGTGGTTGCTGTGGCCCATAGACAGCTACATCTATCTTCGATTACGAATCAAAATGCAGATGCGTTGTCACCCATGAGGACTAAGATGGAATACCTCGTTTCCAGTAAAAAGGGTTCCCGGTTCTCTACACTCACCATACGAAACACAGCGGCATTAAGCTGCTATTTCACGCTGGTATTATGTGTGTTTTAGTGATAATAAAATATTCTGGAAAGAGAATAAAATATTCTGAGAAGATAGAGTCTACCAGTTGTAATAAAAATTCAAACGTTCTATATCCATGCTTAAGTAATTGTACAGGTCTCCTGGGTCATCAATTCCTAATTCTTTAAGTAAATTGATATGGCTAAACTTATTTCTATTTTTATACCATTCTTTGCACCAAATTATTTTCTTTTCCTTATCATCGGACAGTATTAATGCAGCACCAGCTACTATTGCAATTTTTCGTCGTTTCGTTGTCATCTTAATGTGCACGCACAACTGATCACGTAGCCGGTCTAAAACAAACTGATGAGTCTGTGTAGTGTATTGTGGCGGCAGACATGTCCGGACAAACAGTCCGTGGGCATGTCCGTCTAATGAATTCCCCGCTTAAGTCTTGACAGACACACGGTACATAAGTGAGTTGAATCCCATTTGTAATTCCAATTTTATATGCTTATTAACGACCCGCCCCTGCTTCGCACAACTGTTTTCGAGATCTCGTCAACAGCGCTACTTACCGGGTCTAATTGTGTGTGTGAGTGTTCATCAAAATCGTTCCAGCCGTTCTCAAGTGATAATCTTTCATAAAGACGGCAATTAATTTTAATTAATATAGATTTACCACTTGCTTAGCGGAAAACCATCGACTATATTCAACAAAGCTTTTTCTGCTTGGATGAAAATATTTCAAAATGCAGGATCTTAATAATACCGTGTAGCGGCGGCGTAAAATAATCCACTACCTCCTACCAAATAATATATATTATTACTTAGAAGCTCTAATGCCCAAATACTCAAACGGTACTCAATTTTAAGATTTAAGTCTCGTGCTGCCTCTATCACTTTAAGTCAAAGTGACTGTGACACCACGAGACTTAACGGCATCTTAAAATTGATTAGCGTTTGTGTATTTGGGCATAAGACCCCATACCATCCCGTGAGTATCGTAAAAGACGACAGAGGAAAATAAAACAGGAGATAGGCAACTGTATCTTCCTGAAAACAACCCAAAATAATAAAAAATTGCGTTTGCCAACCCACTTGCTAAGAGAGGGAACTATGGCAAATATTCCCTCTACGTTCAGCAGTGGACTTTTTATAAGTTGTAATTAATGAAAGAATGACGGATAATATCTTGAGGGAGCAGAGAGGAAAACGGGCAATACGTTCGTATTATTGGTAGTTGTGATCTAGCGACAAAAGAGAAGTCAGACCGCGGTCGTGCCGCTGTTATTGTACTATCGTAGCTGTGCCCATTGTGTACGTTCCGTTAAGCAAACCCAGTGTCGATTAAACAAACACAGTTATTATTCCCTGTGAAACCCATGATAAGTCTAAGGATAATTTGGCGGAAATATATCAGCTAAATTTAAGTAGATTAGTACTTGGTAGAGCCATGCTGCAGCTATGTTAGTATTATAGTTGTAGCACGAATGGGTCGGGTCGACCGTGGAAGGACTACGCTCTCACAGAATACCAGCGTAAAATAGCAGCTTAGGGCTGCTGTGTTTCGTATGGTGAGTGTAGAGAACTGAATACCCCTTTTACTGGAAATGAGGCATTCCTTCTTAGTCCTCACGGATGACAAAGCATCTGCATTTTGATTTGTAGCTGAGGATAGATGTAGATGTCCATGGGCCACAGCAACTACTTAACATCAGATGAATGTGTGCCCGCTTGTCACTCTTATAATATATTAAAAAAAAGATTTCATAGTGACCTTTTCACGATATATTTTAAATTATACAACGATAGTACGAAATTCCGCATTATTCGACTACGTTTTTGTTGTAGGATATCAAATGAAGCTTCCATAAACTTTCATTGATATTAATAAGTATTACGAACCGGGCTAATAAAAATCCCTAATTTTACTAAATCATAGACTAAATGAATTTACCGACAAAGGTTTTTGCTTCGCTAATGCCACATCAATAGAGGTGTCTATAGAATAGAAAAACGGCAACAACCTTGTTAAAGAAAGAAGGTGAGAATAATGTAGCTATCTTATTTTGTACTATGTTAAACATCATATGTATAAAAAGTTCAGCTAAAAATTTTGTTCTTAATTTAGGACTCTCTCTATGCTAGTAATTACTCTGAGAGTAGTAACTGCTAGGGAGTTTTGGCGGAAACTTGACCAGCGGCGGATTGCTACTCCTGTATTATTGTTTAAATAATGGTTTGAAGTAGATATTGATATGTAAAAGTGGTGCGATTTTGTGTATTAAATGTCTGCACATGTGTGGAAACGGTTAAACAAGTGCTCCGTAGTGATGTGAATCTCAAGATAAGGTGTCTATCTGCTTAGGCGCCTTGAAATACTATCGCCAACTGTCTGCTGGCATAATTTGCCGTCAAAATCTGCCAAAAACTACGCAATGTGGAGCATCAACATATTGTGAAGCAGTGTACTATAGTCTGCGCGGAAGTGCTAGTCACCGCCTTAGGTATGAAGGCGGCGAGACGGGGGAGGACGCGATTGACAAGACGCACACGAGATATTTGAGGACAGATAAATCTCCGGATAACCATGTTAGAAACTGTCTTAATTAACGTAATGGGTAAATTATCAATATTTTTGCATTTCCGGGCTAAACAAAAATAAACACGTATTTAAAAGCGTTAATTACATTTTATTATTTATGATACAAAACAGTTTTATAAACTCACCACCTAAATTAAACCTAAATTACCTCACTGCGAGACCTCTATTTCGGAGGTTCGTATCATAAATAAGGAGTTTATTAAAATCTTGCGGTGTCTAGACGTGAATAAAGCTAGTGGACCAGTTGGTATACCAGCTATAGGCTTGTGCACCTGAGTCGTATCCTGTGCTGACACGATTGTTCCGCCTCTCATTTAGGATTGGAATAGTGCCAGGAAGCTGACCAACGTGCAGCCTGTTCAAAAAAAATGCAGCCGTGCCGACCCTGCCAATTATCGGCCAAATCTCAATTACCTCCATACTCTGCAAGATTATGGAGCGTATATTGAACGCCCGCTTAATAACATACCTAGAAGAGACCGCCTCCTTAGTGACCGGCAATACAGGTTTCGCCGAAATTGGTCAGCTGGAGACCTTCTAGCGTATGCCACACACGTATCCTGCGAGGCACTCGAGAACAGTGGGGAAGCCTTTGACAGAGTTTGGCACGCTAGCTTTTTGGGTAAGCTTCCAGGTCTGGTCTGATTAACTGGATAAAGGACTTTCTGAGTGAACTGTCTCTCCGGGTCGTCGTCGATGGCTGCTCATCCGATCCTGTGGCGACTAACGCCGATGTTCCTCAGGGGTAATCATAATCATACTCTTTATTGCAATCAAATGGTAACAATAGATGTGATGTTTTAAAAAATAGTCCGCATTTGAACCCGGTTTGGGCGTAGCAATTATAAAATATTAAATTACATTATTAAATATTATTACTAAATTACATTATTAGATTTCATTATTAAGTTACATTATTAGTTTAGATTATTAAGTTACATTTTAAATTATATATACAATATTAGATAAATTATTGAACATTCTATAAATTCAATTCAACTAATAATCACATTGTCAAGTAGTCAAGGGGTCCGTTCTCTCCGCAACTCTCTTTCTACTGCATATTAATGATCTGCTTATGCCCGGTATCTATGGGTATGCAAACGATAGCACAGTTGTGGAGAGATACCAGCCTTTCGGTTTTCTACAGAATGCATTTCGGAGAGTGTGCGCAGGGATTGCATAATTTAATTCCTCCCTCTCCCTTCCACCATCGGACAAACAAACGTTCGGCTAGTCTCCACACTTTCGTTGTTGACTTACCACGCATTCGAACTAAACGGTTTGCTACATCATTCTTCATGCGTACAGCAAAGGAGTGGAATAAGTTGTCAGCATCTGTGTTTCCATCCGATTACAATATGAGTGTCTTCAAGACAAGAGCGAATAGGCTTTTAGGTTACATCACCATTTACCATCAAGTGGGATTGTAGTTAAGCGCTGGCTTAGAATTATAAAAAATAACATTTCTCAAGTAAATTAAAAAAATATATTTTCACTACCACCGTTATAGTACAAAATTAATCCATATCTTCTTCTTCTTAATTACTATACATTAATTTCCATATCGACCTCAAAATCTGAATCGTTTCCCAGGTTTATGACCAACTCGTCTACCACTTTGTCAAACCTCACATCGTGGTCCCAATATTAATTCTCGATTTTTTGTACGTGGTGTCACATTTTTGCCATCTTTCCAGTGTGAATTCAGAAAACAATTTTGTAATTATTGGAATTTTGTCGTCCAATGAAGTATTTATAAAATTTGAAGCTAAATTGTTCTTTATATCGGCCCACACAAGCTCAATGGGGTTGATATCGGGATGATACGGCGGAAGGCGAAAAACGATATGACCTGCAGCCTTTAGTATTTCGTCAATGATGTAAATTTTTTCGGGCTGAGTTCTATTTATCAAATGAAAGAGTTCGGCTTTAGTATTATCTGGTGTAAATTCAACATTACGTGCGCGTAACCAATCTTGCATGTCCCTTTTTAAGCTTGACATAGTAGGTTTTTTCCCTACCTGTACACAATGGTTGGAGGCATTGTCCATTACGACCTACGACCACTGAATTAGGAGCTAGTTTATTTTTCAACTTGTAACTAACCCAGTTAAGAAAATTTTTGGCATTCATATCGCCATGGTAATCCCCGCATTTCGAATCTGATTTGAAAATTGTTAAGGCACCGTCAACTAATCCGTCTCGGCTACCACCATGAACAATCACCAAACGACGCCCTTTGCCAATATCAGCATAAATTCCGGGCTCAGATTCGGATTGCCAACACATATTGGAGGTGTGGCTACTGTTAACATAGGTTTCGTCCAGAAAATATGTTTCGGTTTTCATTTATATATAGCCGTATAGCTCTTAAATACCTTACTCTCCATTCAGCAATACTGGGCCTCTCAATTAAAATGTGTCTCTTAGATTTACATTTTTTAAATAAATATCCCATCTTATGTAAAAGCTGTCGTAAATAGCTACAACCGCAGTTCACAATGCCATCTTCTTTTAAAACTGCAAGCAGCTTACCAATACTTGGGATTTTCTTATCACTAGTATAAAATTGATGAATTTTTTTCTTCGTATAACACCCATGTCAAAATTATCAATGTGGATTCCATTTTTTATTTCTTTAGGTTTCCGTGGAGATGAAAATTTTGCAATTTCCGATGTTTGTAGACTCGAATTTCCTTCAGTTACAATTCGCATTACGGTGCGGGCAGCCTCTGCTACTAATTTATTAATGTTTATATCATTTTTGTGTTCCATACTTTCCTTGTCGCCCTTTCGTCTGAGAAAAAACTATGTACATTGTAAATAATATTTTTCACTTGTCGTGGTATTGGAGGACCCATCTTAGGAGATTTATCTCATGTATTTTTGGGAAAAACTGTCGTGTACAACTGAATTGTGTAACCGTCGCGGCGGTCGACGGCAGACTGAGTCAGCTTGATGTTTGTCTACCTCCCCCGTCCTGCCATTCACATACCTCAGGAGAATAATAATAATATATAATGAGATAAATAATGAAGACATGGCTTAAAAAACAAGCATCCAAGCCAAAATTGGTCAAATTTTAATGACGGTTATCTCTTCTTTCTGCTTTTCGCACTGACTTAGAAGTATATGGACTGGGCATGCCTACAGAATTAGCGTGACTACCTACAATACACTGGCGCATAAAATGGCCGCCTTTTATAGGGTTGTAACTCAGCAATATGGGCAGCTGATATCGATATTTTTACTAATATGAATTTGTTCTCATTTCATATAATTGAATTTGTTGCTTTATTTATTTTATTTCGTAGGTATTTATATAGGTGCAGGGCTATATTTTCAATCGTCAAATAACTTATCTGAGGAATAAATAATGTGTCTGGCAGTTTTATGGCTTTTGTGTAGATAGAAATTAAATCCATAGCCTAATTGTGTAACACACCAAAATGACAAACCATACCAATTTGACAGTTTAACAATATCCATTGCGTTGTTTTTGTTGTCGAGCAAACGAATTTTTCAATCACATGAAGCAATGGATATTGTTGGGTTGTCAAATTAGATTTGGATTGCTTTCCCTTAAGTTTCGCTTGAGCTGCTTCACCAGGCTTCACCGCATATGTACACTTACGCAGTGCATACTCTGCTACAGATCTCTTGTATTAGGTACAGTCAAACAAAGAGTTAAGTATGCAGGCAGCTAACTTGCAACTTGTTTTAAACAATGTTCTGAGTGTGCTAAGTACTTACTCAAGTTTTTACATCATTTATATAATTGTGAACAAAGTTGAAAAGTTATAACGCACACAATAAAAATCAATATTGACAGAGTAGTGGGAAGATTCTTGAGAAGAGTTTTTGCTTGTATACCAAATTTATTTACTGTACAATATTACTGGGATGGAGATCCTTGATCCCATATTATAGTATTTTTAATATAAATTATATATATATATATATATATATATATATTCAGATTTTAAATGAAAAATATTATTTTCGCAGGTAGGTACATTAATTTTGTTTATTTGAAATTCGAAAATTTGGCATGATCATGAAACATGATATCCGGAATTATAAACTATTAATATTATTTATTTATTTCTGAACAAAATTAATCTATTAAAATAATTTCTAGTACAACACTTTGTCACTGCTTTTGACAGTTTGACAGCAGATCTACCACAAAACTTGGCACTAACATGGCGGCGCAGTCACGCATGGATGAGCTAATGACGTCACACGAAAGTGTTACGAAAATAAGCACTTGACAAAGTGTAGTTGTCTCTCTTTTCTATTGCAGCTATTGCTTTGTTAAAAAGAGACAAAACTGTTTTTGACAAGTGTGTGTCGATATTATAGATATTTGTATAACTATTATTTCTATAGTAGAATATGCCGCCTCCATAGGTATATCTCTATGGCTTTTCGTAACATGTCTATTAATGACATTGTCAAATAAAATAGATTCAAATGTCAAATCAAAAAATTACATTTGTATAATTTTATTTATTAAGATTGCTTTAAATTTTGTTATAGAAGCCGTTGTTCATTTACAGAATTGTTAAAAAAATAAATATACAATATAAAACTTGCCAATTAAATGTTGCAAGAATAGGAAAAAATAATAACAAGAAAAGGCTATTCGTAGCAATATTTCTCTTAGATGATGAAAGGTTTGTGGTGATTTCAACTTTAATTGTAATATGATATTTAACGCGAGTACATTTATGGACTAGCCATCTATGTAGTACAGCTTTTTATAGTGTACGATTGTGTGCACAAATACAAACACACTATTTCCTAAATCTGATAGTTCGATGGGATGGCAATCGGAAACGAACTATACTTAGAAACTACATTATCAATTGTGACTGCTAACATTCTATTTGTTCAATAAAAATGTGATTTTATTTATATTATTTTTTCAGATGCTAACAATGAGTGAAATAGCTGGCACATGCACCAATTGAAAAGATTCACATGTTAAAACATATTTGTGGCAAACATTGCAAATCCGAGGATTTTGAACCCAACTAAAACGAACTGTTATTTCATCAGTGGACTTAATTTAAACTTCCACTATTATGTGTATGTTAATTAGGTTTCATTTACATGTAGCAAAAGATAATATCCCTCTAAAGTCACATTTTGGTAAGAATACGATTATATAACTAAACTCAAAGTTATTCGTAATTACCTGGTTATAAATATTTTTTTATAGATTCATCTACAAAAATTAGCTATAATGAGCACTCATTTTGAAAGCGACAATTAGTAAACAATCTCTGCGAGTAGTATGTACATAGGTACCTCTGTGAAGAAGCCTAGCGATTTGTACATAGTATTTGTTACACTTAAAAGGAATTTAATCCAATCAGTGTTAAAAAACCCAATATTTTTACCCTTTAAAAAGAACTAATGTTGAATGAAAACAAGCATCCAGACGCAGACTATTTATTTTACAGCATAGCAACACTTGTTCAGTGCGAGAATGAAGCCTCGTTCCTGCAATGCCGCAGCCAAATGCTTAGCCACTGCGCTACGGAGTCGTCATTTATTTTTTACTTAATTAATTATTAGTATAATAGTGCGTTTTTTATTTTATATTTTCTTTATACATATTTTTGTACCTAATAATTGTAGAGATATAATTACAAATTGCTGTGTGTAAAATACATTGATTTCTTATCCTCATGGGCATTTTACTCAATCCCACGTTAAAAAATATTTCTCATAAATTATTCAGTATAGGGATCTAACTTTTATTAAAAAATATCGATAAACAATATATCGATAAAAGTTATATCGATAAAATTATTCGAGGATAGACATTTACAGCACTATTATAATTCGCCTATGTTGTCAGCACTGTTTGTCAAAAATTAAATGTCATGTCTTGATGTTGGTAGAGTAGCTTGGCGCAATGTCATACATTTACTTTTTCTTAGGAAGTCCCGCCTCTTAAACGTAGTGATTATATTCTCTTTGGTTATATACTCTTTGATATGCGTAGTATCCCCTAAAGCCCGCTTTTCACTATGGGATATAATGTTATATATATTATATTTCGAGATATAAATTAATATCGCTCACCGTACTTTTTAATGGAACCGTCTACACTGAGATGTAATATATATTACATTTCATACTATAAATATTTTTTCGATCGACCGAGCGATATTTTCATATTATATTTCGCCCCCTGTACCCCGCACACCATTCCGCGCCGCCGCGGCGCGGTGTGCGGGGTACAGGGGGTAATCCAATGACGAACGTATACTGGTTTAAAAGATATATCTCACAGTGTGAGCCAATTTATATCTCGGGATATAATATATATTAGGTCCTTACATATGAAATTAGCGTTTTGTCGTACTGACCACTTTGATCTGAAATACCTCCTCTTTGGTTAAGAATTCCAAATTCAAATTTATAAATTCATTTAGCTGGTACGTTTGAGTTTTGAAAACAGTCATTCATTTGTTTTTTCCTCATTAGTTTTTCTTTGGCGTCGCTTATTACCGCTTCTAAAATCTGGCCAAACGATTACGGCAGATATCTATTGTCAGCAACTGCAAACCATGAAGGAGCAGCTGCAGCTAGTTCTAGCTGCTAAACAACCGAGATTGGTCAATCGCTCTAGGCCACTGCTGCTTCACGACAACGCAAGACCACACACTGCACAACAAACAACCACTAAGTTAGGTGAGCTACAATTGGAATGTCTGCGACATCCACCGTACTCCCCGGACCTTGCTCTAACAGATTACCATTTTTTCCGGAAGTTGGACAACTTCTGACAAGGAAAAAAATTCAACTCCGATGCGGCAGTCCAAACCGCCTTCAAAGAATTTATTGATTCTCGCCCCCATGGTTTTTTTAGTAAAGGGATCAATGAACTACCTATGAGATGGAAAAAGTGCATAGATAACAACGGTGCATACATTGATTAATTAAATATATTTTACAAAAAAAAAATTGACTTTATATTCCTCCTGTACAAAACGCTAATTTCATATGTAAGGACCTAATATTATATCCCATAGTGAAAAGCGAGCTTAAGTAGTGGCTCAGAAGGGCTAGAACCCAAAGCCGTAAAGCCAGTTAAAAAAAACCCTAAATAGTCTATGTCTTTGCTTGCTACATATTTATTTATCTATGTCTTTGATATAAGCTTGTTAGAGGTGTAAAAGTAACGAAAAAAAGCGTACCCGTATGTATTCGTTACTATAACAATTAGTACTCGTTACTATCGTATCGTTACGTTACTCGTTACTTCTGATACCTCATAACATACTGTTATGTTAGAGCATCGAATCAAGTCGTATTGTGTACGCGTACAATTTGACGTCGCGGCGTCGCAACATTCATAATTTGTAGAAAACATACTTATATTAGATTAACAAAACTTTGTCTACAGACACAATACCTTTAATAAACAGTAAACAACTTAGACGACGAATTTCCAAATTATACTTTGCTTAATAAACAAACATCACTCTTTGTAACGTATGTTTTTAAATTCATTGAATAAGCGTGCACATACGTAAAACATACGATCAGCAAATGTTTACACGCATCAACGGTACTTGCGTGAACTGAAACAGTGTATGTACCCATAATACGAAACATGCGAGTAACGAAATGCATTCGTGTGTAACGTTTCGTTACTCGGTACTAGATGGCGCACCCGTTACTCAGTACCGAATACATACGGTTTGCTACAGCTTTAAAGCTTGTTCAAAATGAGTTTTTGGCGGGAACTTGACCGGCGGCGGTTTGTTGCTCCTGTGTTATTGTTTAAATAATGGTTTGAAGTGGATTTTGATATGTAAAAGTGGTGCGATTTTGTGTATTGACTGCGCATGTGAACTATTAGTGGAAACGGTGAAACAAGTGCTCTGATAGTGATATGATTCTCATGATATCGTGTCTGTCTGCTTAGGCGCCTTGACATACCATCGCCAACTGTTAGTTGTCTGCTGGCTCAAGTTGCCGTCAAAATCTCCCAAGGGCTGCACAATGTGACGCATCAACATATTGTGAATAAGTGTACTATGAAGGTTAAATACATTGTAACTTCAGGCTCAGAAGGGCTAGAACCCAGAGCCGTAAAGCCAGTTATAAAAAAAAACTTGTTCAAAACGAATGACTTCTAATGAAAAACAGTTTATTATTATTATTAATTTAATTTACCGACACCCTTGTGTTCAAATAGATTTTTTTTTATCTGATTCTTTTCCATCGTAATTTTGCAACTACTTAAATAAATTTGGTGAAAATAAATAGAAGAAACTGGAAAATAAAATATTCAAGTTCATATTAACAAACATAATAATTTACTTTCATACTATTTCTGAGAAAAACATTAAAGGTACTTTTAAATATCCTTTTGTTAGGTATTTTGCAAGTATTTTAACAAACTACCTATTATTTATTAAAATTAAATTTAAAGATATTTACAGGATCCTTCTTTTAAAAAGTAGTAAAAAGTAAAAACTTTGTTTTACTAATTTATTGAATATCTGATATTTTTTCATTCTTCCATCCATTACAGACTGTAAAAGTCTTGCCGAACTTGGCCTCTCCCATAGATTGCCTCATAATGAGGTTTTGACATAGTTTCCACCGTTGGCAGACATGTTGGCAACCGCAGCTTTTTAATTTTTTTGAGTTGTTATCGGAAAGATGCTGCTGCCCATCTCCTGTTTCAGTTTCCCTCTGTCGCCTCTTACTACACCTGAGTGATGATATGGGGTAGTAGTACTCTTACACCACCATTATACGGCCACTAAATCGGTTACCTTCTTACTTTTAGAAAATACATCAAAAACTTGGTGGTACAGAACAAATTAATTTAGTTTTCTTTTTGTGATAAGTACCTACATATTGAACAAGTATAAGTTTTTAAATACATACCAAATGAAAACAATAAGTGCACCATTTTAGCCTGGGCTTAGTGCCATTTAAGGACTGATTACAGGTACAGACCTGGATTCAATCCTTAAATGGCACATACAGTCATAAACATTTAAAAATAAAAAAACAGAGGCAGTTATAAGGACTGTCGACAGGAGTGAAAAGTCAATAATATATAAATATACATGTACACAGGCTGCTATACTACGCTCTACCTAAACATGCTCGTGTCGTGGTCACCGGTGACGCAATCCCATAAGTTTTCCCTTACTAAAAATCGCTCTACGCGGCTAAAGAAGTTTACACTTCAAAAGCAAGTCAAGTTGATTTCTAAGCATAAAGATTATCAGTTATCACCCATAGAGATATTTCTTGTCTTTTCTAGAAACAAAATAAGGGAAAACATGAGATAACCATTCATTAATTAGATCTGCTTAAAATTATTATGTGTAGGTATAATGCATATGTCTAATGCTTTGCCACATGCTTGGCGGTGAAGGAAAACATTGTGAGGAAACCGGCATGTCTGAGAAATAAGAAAAAAAATACTTCGAAGACATGTGAAGTTTGCCAACACTCGTTGGGCCAACGCAGCAGACATTTCCTTGTCCTAAACCCTCTCAGAGATGAGAGGAGGCCTGTGCCCAGCAGTGGGACTTATATAGGCTGTAATTATTATTGTATAATGCTTTGCAATCATCTTGTCATTCACAACAATATTTACTATAGGAATCATGGTGAGAGATTCTTTTAAGTTATATGGTGATGAGCTGTTATATTATGTTTGTTTGTTTTTTCAGATGAATGAAGTAGTGGTTGTGTTGCAGCGTATTAAAATTATTGGATGCAAAAAATGCCCAAAAGCATTCACAGACATGGGCGATTACAAACTTCATAAATTGAAGCATCTCCTTCAAAACATGTAAGTATAATATATGGTCTTATTAAAAAATTTAAAATTTAAAATAATGTATATATAATATTGTGTTATACAATATTTTTTTTGTGCATAAGTATATAGTACTTATACTTTTATTATTAATATTTTATCTTGTGTTACTTGCTAGGCAACAGTGATATTTACATAATCTACTTTAGGAGGAAAACAGTAATTATTATTATAGAAAGCAGTAAATATTAGTTACACTGGCCTTATTAAATGCCATAAATTAATTTAAAAACATACAATTTAGAGCCATCTAGAAGTAACCATTTTGCCATGTGGTGCTTGTATATGAAAATCCATTATGCCATTAGTTCCTGTAGGTATTTTAAAATACAACTAATGAGTTAAGACTAAAATTGTAACAATTTGCGTTAAATACAAATGTCGTTTATAACACATCTTTGTATACAACACTTTTTTTTTGTAATAATTTAGATCTATGTCTGTGGGCGGACATTCTCTCCCAGTCAACCCGGGAGGTTTGGAAAAAATTGATAGTAACTAATATTTGGTAATATTAATAATAAGTACCAAATATTGACTCTAGTCTTAACCTAGATATCCGACATAGAGAAGTATCCACCAAGAAACATTTTTTTTCTTCTTATAGGATAAGGGTGACAAACGAGCACACAGTCCAACTGATGGTAAGTGGTTGATTTGGCCCATAGACATCTACATCTATCCTCAATTACGAATCAAAATGCAGATGCGTTATCACCCGTGAGGACTATGATGGAATGCCTCGTTTCCAGTAAAATGGGTCTCCGGTTCTCTACGCTCACCATACGAAACAGCAGCTTTGACCTGCTATTTTAACAACATGGTTGTTTATTCACAAACAATCCATCAATGTGGACATAGCCTTTAAAACATTTACTCACTCTACTTATATTTTCTTTGTAGACAAAAACGAAGGAAAGAAAAGAATAAGAAGTATTATCAAACTAATAAAGAAGGGTTTGAAAAAAATTGAGTGTGACGAGTGTGATATGAAGTTTGTGGAAAGGAGCACACTAGAAGCCCATTCTGCCCTGCACAAGCCTTTCCCACATGTGTGTGACTGTGGAGTAGGGTTTTACGTAAATAATGACTTAAAGTGTCATATCAAACTAGTTCATGCAGACGAAGATAGTATGAACCAATCAAAAAATAAAACAGAAAAGAAAAAAAAAATACAGAACCAAAAGAAAAATTTGCCAATTAGGAGCAATAAAAGAATTAAATCAATGAAAAGGATACATGAAAAGTAAGCCTGAGAATGATTTACTATAATAGACTGACTGAAACTTATAAAAACCTAAATTTATATAGGAAAGTAGCATTTATTTAACATTTGTCCAAATTATAGTATTAAAGAAGTTAAAACTTAGCGAAGATCCGCCTAATAAACGGACCGGATATCCGCAAAGTAATGCCTGATTCTATTATCAAATTATAGTAGCTAAATAAGATATTTTAAGATACTTTAAATTTATTCCCAAAGTAACTAGTAGTTGTAAGAGTTAAATGTTAAAAAGAATTAAGAAATTTTGTTACTTAGAATATAATCTTATAAGACTTTTACATGAATTGAAAATTATTTACAAGCAATTTTCAGATTTTTGATCAAAATTGCTGTAGTTTATTCATGCAAAAATCTGAAAATGTTAAATGAAACTTATTTAATTATAAGTGGCTTATATGATGGCTCATTTTTCTTTGGTTATTGTGTTCGCTGGAAGGTAGAAGTCGTCTTCCCCATGGTGACCAACTAGCTTGGGGTATATTTTTCTGAAGTTATGAAAATTTTTTTTTGATAAAGTTTAGTAGATAAGTAATTTTTATTTTTGATTTGGATAAAGTTGTGGTATGTGTTTTGATTTCATTCCGGGTGCCGTTGGTCATTACAAGTTTTTGGGACCTCAGACAGTGAAGCTGATCTACATCGTTCAACATAGTTGAGGATATTGGGTTTATAATTTCTTTTGTTGTTCCCCTGGTAGTTGGGGGTGTCAGAATGTCTTTTGTGTTTACTTTCTTCTGAATTGACGAGTTTGGTGAGCCTGATTCATCCCTCTTCCTTTTGTCTCTGGATTTGTCTGTTGGTTTCTTTACTATTATGTTATCATATTTTAGAAATGGTAAGGCTAAAGGTTATGTTAGTGATTTCGTTGCTATTAATAGCAACGAAATCACTGTGTTCCTGTTTCTATTATTGTTTCCTTTATGTGGTCTACCAACTCTGCTTCTGATTTTCCCTGTCTCTTCTATTCCAAACAATACTAGATTATATTTCTGTTTCTACTTATCTAATATACTGATTTTCTGCTCAAGTGCAGATATTTTGGCTTTTAGTTGAGTATTTTCTTCTGTTATTGTTTTTAGTCTTTCGTCTAACGTTTCCATAATGCATTTTGTCACTGACGTTTTGTTCATGCTCACATGGATACTAGAGATCAACATTAAGCTGGCTAGTTCCTCAGTTCCTTAGTTACCACTGCTCTGTTAATTTCTGTTATTTGTTACTTTTATATGATCAGTTCATATGTATATATGAACCTATCATATAATAAAAGTAGGTTTTGTAGTTGTCTCAAGATCTGAATTAATCAACTCTATTTTTGAGACTAGTTTTTATAAATGATTACATATTTTTGTAATAACAAAATTAAGATAGTTTTAAGTTGGTACTGATTAAATCAATTACTGAATAAATATATCTTAATTTGTTCCTTGTTCGAATAAAATTTATTATATTCGAATGTTAACGTTTTTTATGTGTTTTCATCATTAATTTATTTTTCATATCAATAAAATACAATTTGTTAAATAATTTAATATTATAATTGTTGTAACGAGACTGCTAATTAAGTGGTCCCGAGTTCCAATCTACTATAATCCTGCCCTACACAGATGGCTAGTCTCTATTGAGACTGGCCGCCGTGACCGAAATTCGGTCTGGAGGACATTATTTTACTATCGTTAATCAGAGTGCACGTGAGTTTTTTTTTGCCATAATCGTATCGTCAGTAGGTCTTTCAAAATCAAGATGATGTTCCTAGACTATTTTACGGATATGAGCTCCGTTTGAGAATTACACAAAGTGGAAGTTGTGTAGGTAAGATGTCTAATTACTTTTCTTTAGACTAGTGACCCGCCACGGCTTCGCCTGGGTAGGATCTATTGACGTTATTTAAATTGAAGTTAATCATCAAAGACCATTCATTTATAATTTTTTTAGTTTCTCAACAAAAAAAAAACAACGTTTTTCTGATAAAGCCTACATTACCTCTGGCATTGCTCTCTATCTCAAGTTCGTCAAGTTTCATTACAATCGTTTCAGCCATTCCGAAGACGAAGATTAATTCAGACAGACAGACCGACAAAAATTTTAAAAATGGTTATTCATGTCTTAATGGCATGGAAATAGCCTTCCTTCATCCTCAAACTCTCGCCTCACTGAGCGGTAACACATTACTTTGGCCGCTACGGCTAAGCGCATAGGCAAGTTTGAGCGAGAGCCCGCTTGTCCTTGAGCCGATACGAATTGCTCAAAGCGTGAGGTTGTACGCTGTACGTTCTGTTAGACGCCATGAGACTTGTTGAACTATACTGCCCATGGTGGTATTGGGTATCAATGATAGTTTATGTCTTATTCGCGGAGACGGCGCTCCACGAGTTTGAAGAGTTCACGTCGGACGCAGTATCTTCTATTTTGCATCACGATGTCGTCAGGGTCGTCTAAAACGTTCCTAATCTCCTGCAGCAGGGCAGTTATTTCAATATTATATACTGACACTTCAATTTTATTTATAAGAATAGATTTATTACTGCGGTTATGTTTATTGTTTTTAATAATATTTTGCTTGTTCAATTATAGTTTAATTTTAGAAACGTAACCTAAGTAGGTATGTTTACACCATTATTAAGAATTGTGCTCTTATAATTTTTAAATTTTTGGCCAAATTTAAGTCATGTTTTATTTTTTATTTTATGTGATATGATTTAATTTTTAAGACTTTCAATGTTACTAGATGAAAATAAATGATTATAACAAAAATATTTGTGTAATTTTATTTTTCTTCCTTAACAAGATTTTTGAATATATCTTCTATTGCGGAACCCTAAAAATAAGACTAAGAATTTTATGACACAAAAAAAATAGCGCGCTAGTCCATACAATCATTCGTTCAAAAATTTCGCTGCTACAAAAAGCATTTAAAAAGAAGTACATCGCACAAGCATTTATAGGCCTCCCCTCTGAGTCAATCCATGCTGTGCATAGATTGCCTCATAGAGGGCGGGTATACAACCGCAGTTTTTTATTAATTACTAGCTGTTCCCCGCGACTTCGCCCGCGTGGTATTGATTGCGATTGGATTTTATGTTTTTTTTTTTTTGCGCGGAACCCTAATTCTTTTCCTAAAATAAAAGTAGCCTAAGTTACTCCTTATAACATCAGCTATCTGCCAGTGAAAGTCCCATCCAAATCGGTTCACAGGTTTTTGCGTGATGCGTGTTCAGACAGAGGTCGTGTTGAGGGAGGCCTCTCTTACTTTACCTGGACTTTACTTTTACGTGGTAGAGCCTATATTTGTAGCACGAATGGATCGGCTCGACCGGGGAAGGACCACGCTCTCACAGAATACCAGCGTAAAATAGCACCTTAACGCTGCTATGTTTCGTATGGTGAGTGTAGAGAACCGGGGACCCGTTTTACTGGAAACGAGGCATTCCATCTTAGTCCTCACAGGTGACAACGCATCTGCATTTTGATTCGTCATCGAGTATTAATGTAGATATCTATGGGCTACAGCAACCACTTACCAACAAGTGGACTGTGTGGTCGTTTGTCACCCTTATCCTATAAAAAAAAATACCAGGAGTGGATTTTTGAGGGGCTGTAATGATGATAATGGTGATAATTTATGATAAAGAATCAGATTTTTAAGTTATTACTATATCTCCACAATGTGGGAAAATAGTCAAGCACTGGCTAATAATCCATACAAATAAATAAAATTGAAGTGTCTGTTTGTAATGTCAAAATTACAGCTTTTAACTAAATGCATATATGAAAGTATATACGGTACTTATAAAAAAACTACAATTTTTAAAATTTTTGTCTGTCTGTCTGTTCCGGCTAATCTCCGAAACGGCTGGCAGATAGCTGATGTCATAAGGAGTAACTTAGGCTAATTTTATTTTAGAAAAAGAATTAGGGTTCCGCGCAAAAAAATTAAAACCCTAAATAACACGCGGGCGAAGTCGCGGGGAAGAGCTAGTAAGTATTAAGAATGCCATCAACGATTTGGATGTTTTAAAACCCCCAGGAAAAATACTTTTAAAATTGTGCAAAAAAGTTTAGATACTTGTCCGCGAAATGATCGCAGCAGTAAAGCAATCAAAATGTTCACATAACAGAAGTTAGACGAATGCTTATCCACTGACCAACCAAGAAATATGACCCTTCGTGATACTTGATGGCCTTCCACTTCCATTCCACATATGTGGCCTCTCTTTATAGCTAGTTGCAGGTGTCCTGGGCGTAGCTCATTTGTTACTTTTATTATTATAAAAAATAATCTGCACTAAGCCTCTTTTAATGATGTCGACATTACGGATCGAAATTAAAAGGGCCTTTTACTATGTAATCTGCTTTAAAGTAATATATGCATTGTTAAAATGTGCATTGTAAAATGCCCATTACTGGAATTGATTATTAAAATGAATATAAAACCAGAGCTTAAGTAGTACTGTTGTAGAAGTAGCTTTAAAATGTAAATTGGTATACCTCTGACTGAAATCCAACCTAAGTGGCGATAAAGCTCTAGATGATAAATCGCACTATTTTAACGTAATAAAGGCCTATTAACTCTTACCTTGAAGACGCCCAGATTGTCGTCCGTCGTGGTAGCCGGATGATGAAAAGGGGAGGGAAGAATTAAGGCACGTAAATCTTGCAGCACAATGCGAAGTGCCCATTGTTGAGGTTCGGAGAAATCTTAACTATGGGCGGGACCCTAACAACTGATGGCGGTTATGTACATACTGTTACGCTTACAGCCTATCAAAAATCCACTGCTGAACATAGGCCTCTCCCATAGATTGCTTCAGAGTAAATTAAAACGTTTAGTTGTTTTAAATTTGAAAGAGTTATATTGTTTAATTAGGAATGAATTCACATACATTGAAATGGAATGATTATAACTTTCAAATAAATTTGTCAGTACGAAACGCGCGCCACGTACAGTAAGTTAATTGTACTACGCCTATAACCTTCGTGCAAGTGCAAGCGATAAGTTGACAAAGTTTTACCGCAATCTGATGAACGGTATGACAGCACAAAATACGAACAAACAAAAATTTATTTTTATATATTAGATTAAAAAGACGCTGCTGAAAGAAAAACAAACCGGGAGATGGCCTCCTGGTTTGTTTCTCTTCACAACTAGTACGGGTGCACCGCCACTACACGTTGTGGTCATGTACGAGGGCGACATTGAAAGATTTTAGAACTGGCCACTTGTAAACGATACAATAAAAAAATAAGTTCAAATTTTGAAAATGGAACTCTTTGCCAATATTATTGTGTATGTATTTTATTAATTTGTCATTTGCTTACGATTTGGCGGCAAATTGAAAATTGTCTGTGTCACGTCAGCATGAATTTCACGCGAAAAAATTTCAAACAATTATTTTTATGACTTTCGATGTCATTTAAGTCAACAAGAAAGTTATGATAGACTTCTATTGGCCTTTCACGATGAAGCCCCATCTCGTGCCACTGTTTACAACTGGTTTAATGAGTTTAAACGTGGTCACACTAATCTCAACGATGATCTGCGTGAGGACGGCCTTCTACGGCTACGACTGAAGATAACATCAGTGTTGTATATAGTGTTATATTTTGATAGAGACTGACAAAAGAGTGACTTATCAGCAGATTCGGACAAGCTTAGTCATCGGTATGAGTCAAGTGCACAAAATCCTCCATGAACATTTAGCGGTCAGGAAGTTTTGTGCCCGGTGGATACCTCATAATTTGACAGAGGCCCAAAACTCAGTCGTGTTGATTGGTGTCGTGAAATGGTTCAAAGATTTAACGGAGGTGACTCAAATGCTGTGTTCGACATACTTACAGGTGACGAAAGCTGGATTTATTGTTATGATCCTGAAACTAGAGACAGTCTGCTGTCTGGGTGTTTCCTTCGAGTTGCCAACTAAAGTGAAGAGGTCGAAGCGTGGGAAAAAGATGGTGGCCTCGTTCTTCGGAAGGACAGGTCATTACGCAACAATTGTTTTAGAGGATCGAAAAACAGTTATTGCAGATTGGTACACTAACAATTGTTTGCCACTTGTCTTGGAAAAAGTTCGGGAGAAACGACCTCGCAGCAATGGACTACTTGGCGACGTCAGACGTGGAATTACTGGGTCACCCGCTCTATAGCCCCGACCTCGCACTTTGCGATTTTTATTTACGAAAATAAAAACTTCGAGGAAAACGTTTTATGGACGCCGAGCAAGCAGTGGCTGCGTTTCAAAATGCCGTCGAAGAGACCATAAGGACGAGTGGGCAAAGTGCTTTTCTCAGTGGTTCCATCGGATGCAGCGATGTATTGATGTAAATGGACACTATTTTGAAAAGATATAATAAAACTAATAACTTGCTAGTTTGTTCAGTTTTTTATTTTCTAAGAACTTTCAGTGTCACCCTCGTACCTACATGTTTGCAGTTAAGTGTCGTTTAAAATATCCGCAAAATACTGTACCTAGCCAAAAAAAAATCTAGAAAGTTATTTCTTTTGGTAGTGCCTAGAAGGTAAGAGTTTGCCTGAGCTCGGTACGGTGGGTTTTGCAGTTACTTTGTAATACAACATAACATAAACACTCACGCCTGTCACCCAGAGGGGTAGGCAGAGACTATGGACTTCCATTTGGCACGATCCTGACACACCTTTCTCGCCTTCTCCACATCCATATACCTGCGCATACACGCTCTTCGGTTAAAGGTACTCTTAATTTGGCCCATTTTCAATATATCGCCAATTTGGTCGATTAACTTTCGCCTAGGGCGTCCCTCCCCGACTCTGCCGTTCTCCTCTGCAACATAAATTTGCTTTTTCACTCTTTGCTCATTCATTCGTTGTACATGACCAAACTAACCGAAGCATTCCTTTCTTAACGCTGGTCACAGCATCATCTTGTAAACCACACTTTTCTCTTATCACACTATTTCTCACTCTGTCATTCAGATTCAGTCCTAACATACTTCTTAATGACCGCATTTCTACAGCATTTATTCTACTCTCGTGCTTCTTCTGCCACACCCAACTTTCACTACCATACATTAAAGTAGGTACTAACATGGCATTGTGAATTGCTATACGCGTCTTTTTGGACACATTCTGACTTTCCACAATAGAGTGTAGAGCCACATTTACTCTATTTCCTGCGTTCACTCGTCGTTCTATATCCTTATCATATCTACCATCCCTGCTAAATACACATCCCAAATACACAAACTCATCTACTTGCTCGACCAATTCCCCTTCTATTCTTATATCACATATCGTTTCACTTTCTTCTCTTTCAAAAACCATAACTTTCGTCTTACTTACGTTCACTTTCATTCCCCTTTCTTTTAATGACCTTTTCATTAATGTAACCATCATTTGTAACTAGGCCGCCGACGACGCAAGTATGACTTGATCATCGGCGTACAAAAGGCATTTGACGGTTCACTCACCCATTCTTAACCCGCATTCTTCAACTTTCAAATTTTCCAAACAACTGTCCATAAATAGGTTGAACAGCCACGGGGAAGCCACACAGCCCTGTCTGACACCTTTATCAAGCTCAGCAAGTATCAGCGCTCAACCCAAATGAGTTCAGTGTTTGCCATAACATCCCTGTCCACTCTGTCATAAGCCTTTTCCAAGTTCACGAACGCACAAAAAACCTTTTGGTTTTTGCCCAAAAATTTCTCCGCGATCATGCGCATGGAAAAGACCTGATCCGTACATCCCATTCCCTTTCTAAATCCCGCTTGCACATCCCAAATTTTTCCATCAGCATCTTTCATAACTCTTTCAATTAGTACCTTAGCATACAGTTTTCCCACAATGCTAAGAAGGCTGATACCACGGTAGTTTTTACAGTACTGCTGCGATCCTTTTCCCTTATATATTGGGACTATCACGGCTTTGCACCAGTCTGCCAGTACCCGCTTAAGTTCCCAACATAAATTAAATAAGGTGTACAGCAGGTCTGCCACCATTCCCTCTCCAGCCCTTAGCATTTCGAGTGATACTCTATCATATCCGGCTGCCTTACCTGCTTTCATACTTTTCATTGCTTTCATTATTTCATCTATACCTATCTCTCTACCTCTTTCCTCTTCTTTCGGAATTTCTATTTCATTTAAATCAAATGTCTCAATACTCATAAACACGCTTTCAAAGTATTCCTTCCATCTCCTTAAACTCGAAACTTCGTCATTCAGAATACAGCCATTCTGGTATCGTATAGCATTCATTCTAGGCTGTTTTGAATGTCCCCTGGCAGTTCTTACGAGTTTCCAGAACATTTTAATATTTGCCTGGAAGTTATCCGATATTCTTCTATCATTCTTATCCGTTCTTTCTTGCTTTTTCCTTTTGAACTACTTCTTTTACTCTCTTATTTAGATTTGTAAAGACTGCCTTTTTTCTTTCAATATCATCATTCATACCGCTACAATAACTAGCATTGGTTGCTAGTAAATCTAGCCATGCTCTCTTCTTTGCTTCAACTTCCATCCGTACCTCATCATCCCACCATAAAGTGTTATTTTTCCTTTCATTCGTTCTCTTACTTACACCACATACTTCGGTAGCTGCATCCACCAAACCTTTCTTGACAGTACACCACACAGTCTCCAAGTCTAAATCATTCATACACAATTCATCCATACCACTTATATTTCCTCTCAGTCTACCTTTAAACTTCTCTTTTTTTTAAATTCTATTTTTATAATCAAAATGCCGGTTATCCCTTAAACAAGGGTTGCACTCATAAAACCCTATTAATTTAATCGTACCTTCCTGAGACCATTCACGTGTTTGTCGTTGACTCATTTTTATTTAACAAGAACAAAAAACCAACCAACCGCTTGTGCGAGATATAAAAGCTAAACCGATAAACAGCGAGATCTGTCGCGAGTAGGGTTGCCATCTCCTAAAATGAAAAAGCCGGACTCGGCGCTCCAAAAAGCCGGACTTTTGGCCCTAAAAGCCGGACAGTAATTTTTAGAAAGCCAAACATAGCCAAACAAGCGCGGCGGGGCGGGGCGGGGGCCACACTCCCGCGTCGCGCGCACCGCACCGCTCTTCACCGGCATTGCTTCGCTCATTCCGCAAGCGATGCGTGCAACGCGTTACACTAACAAAAAGCCTAACAAAAGCCGGACAGGCCGGACACATAAAAATTTGGCCGGACACAACCCGAAAAAGCCAAACATGTCCGGCTAAAGCCGGACAGATGGCAACCCTAGTCGCGAGTCGATGTGAAAATGTTTAGACTTGCAATTAATTGCACTCGCAACTACTTGCAGGAAATATTTGTCAAACTGTCGCGAGTGCGCTTGCAGTAATATGTGGTTTACATCTGCAAGCTACTGTCGGACACTTCTTGCAGAAGTTTTCTTGCTGGTGGAAACGCGGCCTAAGTATATCCAGTACCGCATATCGTCCCGTGCGTGTCGCAAGAGGCGACAAGGTAAAAGGCAATTTATGGGGAAGCCTTTGTTCAGCTGTGGACTTTGATAGGCCGTAATGATGACGATGATGATAATGATGATTTATAAATAAATCATAGCCAATAAATCATAATCAAAGATGCTTTTCTGGTTTAGGAAATAGGCTCAGTGTAATTCACACGTAACATAGTTTAATGGAAAACTACCGTACGTGTGTGACGGGTCATAGATTTTATATGAACTTGCTGCGTTCGGAATCTCGAATCGGAATTCCGAAACAGAATCCCGAAACGGAATTCCGTATGTACCTATGTGGCGGGCCCTAGGCTTGCATACTAAAATACGAAAATCACTCAGTCCAATGGCTTATTATCAATCATGTACTCTTTGATATTATAGGACGTTCTGTACCAAACCTTGTAACATATATTTTTCATGAAAAAAATTTAAAGTTGTCGGTAATAATCTATTAATTACAATTCTCATCATATGAATCTACGTATAAACACAGAATAAATAACAGTACAAGAAATATAATATTATAAATTAAAGTAGGTACCTACGTCCGACGCGTCGCGGTGCCGCGCCGCTCGATACGCGCGGCGCGCGCGTACCGCGCGTCGACACCCCACAGTGCCGGCCCCGGCTGCCTCTAAATCGCACCCCTGCAAAAAAAAACCTTTGCGGATATAGTTAATAGAATAATTTAGACTCTCAAATTTAGTAACCATTACTTGATCTTTTTTGTATTTGTGATTAAAACATATTACGAAGATTTAATTTGCAATAATTATTCAATTACCGTGCTAAGGTAAGACTGCCTACTAATTATTACACAAGGTCACACAAATTGAAATAGTTTTTAACATAGTAAGTATTTACTTTTAGTGTTTGATGCATTTTATTTTAGTAAAAACAAAATCATCTTACAATCAGCTACCGTTTATATTGTGGTCATATTATTTAATGTATCATGAAGTATAAAAATCAAATTTCCCATATTTACTTTACAGGTTAAGGCGCACACCGCTGAGCCAACGTAGCTCGTAACCCGTACAGACATACATACGTCACTCAAAATGAATGAACTAGACTTGATCAAAGAAGTTGAGAAACGACCAATTCTGTACGACAAGTCAGTGAGCGGATTTAATAAGACAAAATTAAGAGACGATGCTTGGAAGGAAGTACAGAATGCTCTACATGTATCAGGTATATTTTTAGCAACGAAGAAAATAAAAATCTTAATTAGTTATAGTGTCTGTGTAATCACTATGCCAAGGTTACACACAATAGATTTATATGGTAAAGCCACGCTGCAGCTATATTATGGTTGTAGCACGAATGAGTCGGCTCGACCGGGGAAGGACCACGCTCTCACAGAATACCAGCGTAAAATAGGAGCTTAATGCTGCTGTGTTTCGTATAGTGAGTGTACCGGAGACCCGTTTACTAGAAACGAAGTATTCCATCTTAGTTCCTAGAGGTGACAACGCATCTACATTTTGATTCTTAATCGAGGATAAATGTAGATGTCTATGGGCCACAGCATCCACTTACCACAGGTGGACTGTGTGCTCGTTTGTCACCATTATTCCATAAAAAACCATTAAAATTTAAAACGGTTATTTAAATGTTTAAAAAAAAAGTGAAGTTACTGTCCTATTGCTGGGCACAGGCCTAACCTAATTTTTGGGAGGATTATGAAACAATTGGTCAGCCGCGTTGTTCCAGTGCATTTTGGCGGACATCACATCATGCCCCCAAATATTTTATTCCCTTATTCCTCAGATATCCTACGATGTTTTCCTTCACCATCGAGCATTTGGTAAATCAGCTCTTAACGTAAATAACAATTAACAGTTTCATTGGTGCAGGCGGGTTTCGAACCCGTGGCTCGCGTACTGTTAAATTTACGGCTAGCCCCTGAGCTACCAGGGGTCGTTTTAACAAACACTGATTAATTTTACAAATATCATTAAAATTAATTCTAACAAAGTACTATTAAAAACAACAATGTTTCGTTTTTTCCTAAGAAAGAAGGCTTTTATCCGAATGCCCCAGAAGGAGAGTAATGTTTTTCGAATGTTTGTATTCATGTTTACTGCATGTATGTCTATTTCTTTGGCACGCTCATATAGTATATACGGCTTGTAGGATTTTAATTTTAAACATATTCACACATGTCGTTGCATTCATCTCAGTTGTGAAAGTGACTCTTTTCAGTAAACTTTTTTACGTAGTTGTTTTTAATTACTGTTTTAACCACTGGCATCGTTCCCGATTTTATCTTCAAAGTAGTCTTAAGGAATAGAAGTCTTTATTACATATTTATCATCCCATCACAGTCCACTGCTGAACATTGGTCCCTCCTACAGTAAAGAGCACCTGTCATAATCACCACGTTATGCAGGTAGATTGGCGATGGCATTACCAGCTACTCCCCATTGCCAGTTTGTGTAAATCTGATACTTACGAAATTGATATATACCGCCATCTATCGGAAGCCAAGCCATGACATAGTTCTGACATATTCCAAAGTCGGCCATTGTTTGGTTACGACACCTACGTGATAATATGGTGTGAGGGATTCTCTTAAGCCGCCACCACATGTCATCGAAAGTAGAATATAACACCTAAAATAAAATAAAATATTTTTTTGCTTCAACTTCAATAGTTGCACTTTATGCTTTATCGTCATCAGCACGTACAAGTCCAATTCAGGACATGGGCCTTTCCTCTACGGAGTTTTGCCCTAATCGTTATTCTTGGCAGGCGGATTGACCAAACCTACACTTCTGGGTATTTTACGTCTGTTGTAAACAATATAGTTATACCACTATATTTAAGAAGCCCTATGTTTTTTCTAGCATTTCACACAGTCGTCTCTTACGACAGGGCTTAAACTACCAAATCCTATTTAAAAAAAACGGTAATTAATTTAAATAAATACCTTTATAACGTTACTATATTCGTACTATGGTACTACCGTTACGTTATCTAGGCGTAGTTTGCTATCGTTGCCTTTGCCTAGTTATCGTGTAGATGAAAAACTTTATCGATTAATAGAAATTATCGATAAAATAACGTTATCAAGTGAAATGTATCGCTAATTATGAAACCACAGAGTATGGAATCCAATTAAATTGTTAGTTGCGATTTTAAAACGTACACATATTTAACACATTTTAACAAGTGCTCGTCGTTGTTGTAAATTTAAGTACGTCGTTATCACGCTAAAAGTCAAACCGGAACGGCTCGATATTGTTAACGCGTAACGTTAAATGAATAAATAAAATTAAGCGTAACGTTACTTATATCTACGTTAACACGTTGACTGATTAACGTTAAATTATATAAAGATATATATAGTTATAACGGTGCGTAGCAACATCGCCAACTTGCTACGCACCGTTATAACTATATATATCTTTATATGATTTTGATTTTAATTTGAATTTAGACTGAGAATTTCTTGACGGAAAAAAACCGACCTGGGATTCGAAGCCGGGACGCCATACTCAGCAGTCATGCTTACAATCACTAGACTAACGAGACAGTCAACATCACATAACCGTGTGGTGGCGGTGTAAAATAATCCATCACTCCATTTCGTCCCGTCGGTGTCGTAAGAGACGACTTAGGGGAATGCCAGAAAGGTCTTATGGCCATCTCTTTAAGTCAGACATAAAATATCCGGACAGAGACAGTAGAGTGAGCAGTCAATAACCAGCAATAATCTCATAGTAACCTTCATAGAGAAAAAAGAAAAAAAAGTGTGCCTGCAGGTGGATATTACCGAATAATATAGCTATTGCAGCCAATTCACAAAAACAAATTCAGCCATATTATTTGGTGAAATCCATTGGTTAGTCCGTTACAGAATAAATAATAGTACAAGGTTATACCCAGAATCTAAGGCACGAGTCGAGTCTAAGGTGAGAGCACAGAATAAATAATAGTACTACGTACAGAAGTTGCACTACTTTGATGATGACTGCTTGCCGACGTTTTAATAGCCTACATAATTATTATTAATGAGATAAATCGCGCACGCAAGCTAAATAAAACCTTATCGCTGCTTGCAAGTGTCCGTATTACTTTGCATCTTTTCCCCTTCCTACATCACGCGGACTTTCCGCGTGGTTATTAAGGGCTGTTAATAAAGAGTAAAAAAATACATTGTGAAATTGTAAGTAAGTTACTTAGGTAAAGTATCTATTCTACTATGATCGACCATAATATTTCCGCTACTATGTGAGTTCTGTGATACCCAACGCATGCAACTTGCAAGGCCATTCGTCGGGAATTGCGATGCTTGGCTCGTAAGAAATATGTAGATAGTGTTAACAACAAATAAACCCGAAACGCGATTCCTAACAGAAATGTGATCGTATTCTACTTAGTTAAAAATCATGTAAACAAAGTTTTATTATCAGTATTTTGTGTTACTATAACTTAAAAATATTTTAATTACAAAAGACAAGTATAGGTATGTAAGTAGGTACTTGGGTAGTGAAGTAAATTTATTACTTCTGTAAGTTAGTGTATTAGTTCTGTTAGTATTACTTCTGTAGTTAAATTATTACATAATTCTTTTTTCCCTATAAGTACCTATCTAACAAAAAAATTAAATAAATTCACCTTTCATTATCCATCGATAACTTAAAAAATGATATATCTGAATCCTTATGTTTGCTCATTAGGCATCCATCCCCATCCCCGCAACAATTATAGTAGGAACGACGTTTTGCCATTATAATTTATGAAATAGATAGGTAATATACGAGTACATATATATTATTCTTAAATTACATTAAAACTTTTTCAACTATTTTATCCTACAATTAAAAATACTAAACACTAAATAAAAACTATTTCGTTGAGTATTTCAACAAGTATTTACAAAAAACTATTTACGTAAACAGCGTTAAAAAACTTTAACATTCAATCGCCTAGAACGCGCTAGCCCCGATTGCGTTCTGCCCCGGGGGCGCCTCGCGATTTTAGGTAATTATTTCACGCAGGTAGCAAGAGTGACAGGACCTGGTGAGAGTAAGTGCAGTCGGCTGGCCCACTAAGAATGACGATTAAGGGAAATCCTTCCTTACAACAGTAGAAACCTATGTTCAGCGGAGGAATTTTACCTGCTGATGAATAAGAAGAATGAAGAATTCAATATTAATGAAATTTCCACTATTGAAGATAGCAGCTATTGTTACTGCCATTCTGTAGTTGAATCTAAATAAATATGTAACAAAGTAAAAAATAAATGTGTACGCGTAACCAGCGTAGGGCTTCCATCCGTCCAAATTTCCCCGAATTTGTCCTAGTTTGAAAGGCATCCGTGAGGCCTACAAGCAAAGTTTTCATTGTGTCCGAATAAAATCACGAAACATTTTATGTTACACTCGACGATATTAAAATTGCTATTTCTTCAAACTTTACTCCGCATAAATGCTTTCAAAGAATTCCTTGCATTGCCTTTGGTCCTTCTAACTAAAGTCCCTTAGCTGCGGCGCGGCGCCACGGTTTTCGCAAATTTGACTCGAATATCCATAGCCATGGATATTTTTCTACATCTTTGGTGGGGAGAGAAGAGCCGTGATAGCTCAGATGATTAGCGCTCGCTGTAAATTTCACAATACGTGAGCAACCCGGTTTCGATCCCCGCCGGCACCAATGACATTGTTAATTTAAGTGCTGATTTACCACTTGCTCGGCGGTGAAGGAAAACATCGTGAGGAAACTTGCATGTCTGAGAAATAATAAAAAAATATTTCGAAGACATGTGAAATTCGCCAACACGCATTGGGGCAGCGTCGCGGACATTTCCTTGCCCTAAAACCCTCTCAGAAATGAGAGGAGGCCTGTGCCTGCATGGCGGATTGGCCGACTCCTGAGTATTTGACATATTATAGTAAAATAACCGGCCAAGTGCGAGTCGGACTCGTACATGAAGGGTTCCGTGCCATCGTAATACATGTTTCTAGTAGGGGAGCCCCTTTTAATTCTTAATTTATTTTAATTTATATTAGTTGTTGTTATAGCGGCAACAAAAATACACATTATGTGTAAATTTCAACTGTCTACCTATTACGGATCATGAGATACAGCCCGCTGACAGACGGACGGATGGACGGACGGACAGCGGAGCCTTAGTAATAGGGTCCCGTTGGTTACCCTCTGGGTACGTAACCCTAAAAAGTTTAAAATGTGTATGTAATACGGCACTGAGGCATTGTTTTGTACATTGTATTGTTTTGTCCACCTACACTAGAAACCGAAAAAAAAATACAATTCAATCGCAACCTTTCAATGGTAATGACACTGTGTGACCAATTAGTAACAAATAAGTTCACCTTAATCCCAACTAGCGACATCTGGTTCTGATGAGCGTAAGATTATTGTTAATACTCTCTACAACATTAGAGGCCCATATCTAGTAGCGGCCTGTAACGGGCCAATAAAGACAAAAAAATATAAATTAAGGTCATTGTAACAATTTATTTTTATTTTTTAAGAATAAGGGTGACAAATGAGCATACAGGCCACCTGATAATAAGTGGATGCTGTGACCCATAGACAACTACATCTAGCGTTGTCACCCCTAGGGACTAAGGTGAAATGCCTCGTTTCCAATAAAGAGGGTCTGCGATTCTCTACACTCACCATACGAAACACAGCGGCATTGAGCTGTTAATATACGCTGGTATTATTTGAGAGCATGGTCCTATCCCGGTCGAACCAAACCATTTGTGCTACATCCATAATATAGCTGCAGCATGGCTCTGCCACGTAAAGCGTAACAAATGAACTTTATTGCATGTTTTAGAGGCGGAGTGTAAAAAGCGCTGGAGATCGCTTCGCGATTCCTTCATTAAGTTGCAGCGCACGCATGGCGGCCGTACGCGCTGGTCCTACCATCACGCCATGCGTTTCTTGTTGCCACACGTCGAACCCAAGTCGGAAATGTAAGTTTTTTGTGTGTGTGTGTCTTTAAGTTTTAATTTATTATAAGCCAGTACTTAGCTACTATGCCACCTAGTAGTAAGCAGTGATGAAGCCCTGGATAGTAAATATATAAATAAATAAATAATGGGAAATGGCGCTAGGCGCTCTATTTATTTGATTAAAATTAAACCATTTTTTTTTATAAAATAGGGTGACAAACGAGCACACAGTCCACCTGATGGTAAGTGCACGCTGTGGCCCATAGACATCTACATTTATCCTCAATTAAGAATCAAAATGCAGATGCGTTGTTACCCCTGAGGACTAAGATGGAATGCCTCGTTTCCAGTAAAAAGGGTCTCCGGTTCTCTACACTCACCATACGAAACACAGTAGCATAGAGATGCTATTTTAAGCTGGTATTCTGTGAGAGCGTGGTCCTTCCCCGATCGAGCCGACCCATTAGTGCTACAACCATAGCTGTAGCGTGGCTCTACCACGTTGGATTTTTTTTTGTATATACCTACTGAGTTTATAGTTTTTAATAGTTTCATCAAATACGAGAGAAAACTCGCATACTTTATTTTTATGTAATCGTAAAAAATACAATTTGTCCTATCGCATGTTGATCTGAGATCTAAATGTCTCATTTTTACGTAGGACTTACGACAAAAAAAAAAGAATCAGCTACAAATGGGATATTGAGTTTGTGATTGTGCCTACACCGTCCAGGATTATAGGCGAAACTTATAAATATGTATAGCAGTAATTTTCCGTTCACAGTCCACAGAACATTAGTTTTATAATATAACATTGTGTTAAATTGATTCCAATTGACTGTCGCAACGCGTTGACTTTCCGATCTTCGCTCTACTTCAGAGCCGACTTGACAAACGATCTAAATCAATATTACGAGCTTATCGAGCGAGTTATCACTCTGTTAGGCTACACTTTTTGTTTGATAAATTCCGTATTGGACGTCAACTTTTACGATACCTAATAGAAAAGAACGGATGATGAATTCACTTATGAGGACGGTATACAATAACTTTTATTGGCTACCAGCACAAGTATGACTAAATAATTCTATCCATCTTAGACTTAACAAGTGGTAAAATTAAAAAATTTGTACAACCGACTTCAATATAAATAAAATGAGAACATCATAAATATAGTCGAAGTCAATTAAATACGCAATATTAAGTATAACTAAAAACTACTGGTCAGATCTTGAAGAAAGAAATCAAGAAAGAATCATCAAAATCGGTTCACCTAGAAAAAAGTTCTGAGGTAACACACATAAAAAAGTCAGTCGAATTGAGTACCTCCTTCTTTTTTTTAAGTCGGTTAAAAATGATTAGGAAATAATTAAAAGAAACACCAAATCGCAGAAAAATACAACAAGATTTACCTTCCATACATGCTTATCGAAATAGAAAATGTGACAAACTGTAATATTTGTTTTATACAAAGAAGGGCGCAGATGCGTAGTCATCCGTAAGGATAAGAATGGAATGCCTCATAGTCTCTCATCATTGTTTTTACGGATGAAGTTCAAGACACGTTTGTTTACGTGGTAGAGATACGCTGCATTTAAGTTATGGTTGTAGCACAAATGGGTCGACTCGACCGGGGAAGGACCACGCTCTCACTGAAGACCAGCGTAAAATAGCAGCTTAATGCTGCTGTGTTTCGTATGGTGAGTGTAGAGAACCAGATACCCTTTTTAGTAGAAACATTTAATTTTATCATTTCATTCCATCTTATTCCTCACGGGTGACAACGCATCAGCATTTTGATTCTTAATCGAGGATAGATGTAGATGTCTATGGGCCATAGCATCCACTTATCATCAGGTGGACTGTGTGCTCATTTGTCACCCTTAAACTCTTAATCTATAAAAAAAGACAAGAAGTACAAGAGTACTAAATAATAAAATCATTTAAAATGGTAAAGTCACGCTGTAGTCATAGTATGTCAGCTCGCCTGGGAGAAGATCAGAATACCAGCGAATTAGGCAGCAAAATGCTTCTTACTTCCTGGGTTGACTGGGAGAAAATGGCAAAGGCATTAAGTCCGTCCTTTGTAATCCTTTTCATTAAGCTGTTTACAATAAAGTATAAATAAATAAAATAAAATATATATTCTCTCCGGGATTTTCTTATCAAAATACTTTTGCTGGTTAAACAAAATAAAAAATAAAATTATCTTCGAGCTCGTAGAAGTTCTCTAGCCTCTCTATAGTAGAGGATTTGCTAAATTTGTTATAACCTCTACGCTTGTCAAGCGGGTTAGCGATCGAAGTTACCACCATTTGCCACGTACGTTTGTCGCCGCCCGTCGCAGCTCTGGTTATCATATTATCATCATTGTCATTCTGACGTTTCTATAATCGCCACTTACGACACCTACGGAACCAAATGGTGGGATGGAGTCTTTTACGGCACCACATGGCAATGAAACCTATAACTATAAGATACAACCAATGATATTTTTTTAGGACGTCTAAAAGAGAGCTCGACGACTCCGATCCCGAGGAAGAAGTCCGCCAACGTACCACGAACAGCCTTCCCGACCTGTCGTTCCCGGGAGTAGACAGCTTCAAATACGAAGAGGATGAAGATTCCCAACCGTCTCCGAAGAAGATCCGCCTCCAGTCGACTGACGAGGAAAGCTCCTGCCAATGCAACAGAACTGATCCCGATGAGTTGTTCCTACTAAGTTGTTCATCTACTTTAAAACGGCTGAACTCCAAGCAGAATGCTGTGGCGCGACTCAAGATCCAGCAGGTTCTTTACGAAGCAGAGTTTGGCAGCCAGATGGAGCTGCCCTACGTCACACCTGCCAGCGACTGTGGTTACGAAAACGTTGAAGGAACTGGCGAATGAAAATATATTACACTTTAAATTAAGGCTGGGTGTTCCAAGCGCATTAGATATTTACAAGCGGTCGTCGCAAAGCTCGAGTCGGGCCGCGCCACAAAAATATTGTTTTAAAGTTATAAACAAATATTTACACAGAGAAATAAACACACAAACAAAAGCTTAACTATAGTCTATAAAACTACAGTTATTTACAATTTATTTTATTTCCTAAATATTATTTACGTAGCAGAAGAGAAGCGCGCGCGCGCAAAAATTTGGCACAAACCTTACCTCGGCAACATCCCGCGGGACACTGGCAGCTGGGACACTGGCAACTGGCAAGTAAAGGTGGGCGAAACTGTTATATTTTCCTAATCTAACTGTGTTTTAAACTGTTATAATATATTATAACAGTTTCAAATATTACATTGTACACGCGGTTAGTTCAGTTCAGTTGTGGGCTGTGTTAGCGTTTTGTTGTATGTTCTTATAACGATTATAAATATGATTATGATGGACGTTATAATATAAAAAAATATATATAATAAGCTTTAAATTTGTAATTGTACTTTTGAAAGATAAAGTTTTTTTGCAATAATTGCACACTGCTTTTTTTTCGTCCACACTTTGGACTATATAAATAAATAAAATAGTTCCAAACGGCTGCGCTACGATGGCGCGACTTTATTATGCACTTTTATATACAACACGCAAAATCCTATCTATATTAAACTAAATATACAATTATTTTAGATATAAAACTTAAAGAAAAACAAACAAAAACAACAATAGCTTCCTCACGTAATATGAAGCACCTTAACAGTGTCATTGTCATCTCAGCTAGACAGCTAACTAAACACTAATATATTATAACAGTCAAAAAATTAAACAACAGACACAACAGCTAGCAATGAACGAAATCATAATCATAAATCATAAATCTTTATTTGCAAGAATCACGGTATAAAAGGATGTTACAATTTATATAGTGCAGTCGTGTTTCGCTAATAATAGCATGCAAGTTATAGTTTTAAAATGTTTAGACAATATATAATAATTATTTAATTAAAAAAAATAATCTCAAAAAAAAATCTTTTGAGTCATAAAAGCATTCAATTTTTAACCAATCATACAAATGTTTCTTATATAGTCTTTCACTTAGTAATTTAAATTCTTTAGGTATTTTATTATATATTTTTACACACATATTTAGGCAACTTTTGTTATATTTAACAAGCCTAGGAATAACATCTAGGACAAGTTTGTCTGGGTCACGTCGGTTTCGAGGATATATCTCACTTGCTTTAACAAATAATGACTTATTTTTAAAAACAAACACGCCAACTTCATAGATGTATAGTGACGGGAGGGGTAATATACCAAGTCTTTTAAATACCGGTTTACAGGATTCACCTGGCGATATCCCGCATATTGCACGAATACATTTTTTTTGGGCAACGAATGCTCTATTTCGATCAGTACCATTACCCCATATTATAAGTCCATAGCGTAAAATAGACTCGACGTATGCGTGGTACGTTGAAATTGCCGTTTTAATATTTGTAATGTTTTTGACGTGTTTAAGGGCATATACAAATTTATTAATTCTACTGCATACGTTATCTATTTTTTCTTTCCAGTTTATATCTTCATCTAACGAAATACAAGCAAATATATTTGTTTATCATTATATTTTAGTGTTAGTAAAATAAGCTCTTATAGTGTTGTCTTAGAGTTGAAATTAGTGTGAACCACGGAGCAAATACAAGGAGGAGACGGCCTAAGCAACTGTGCACTGTGATTCTAACTAGGTCCTGACGTCATCACAGTGGGTGTGGCTTTAGTTAGTATACTGTAGAATAGAATAGAATAGAATAGAATAATTTTTTATTCAATATAGATTACATGTGTAATTCTTATTGAAAGTCATTTTTTACTTTACCACTGGTTTGAAAAAAAAACCTCTGTCCTGGGAAGAACCAGCAAGAAACTCAGGGACTTTTTAAAGTAAATTTTACATTAATGGTTGTACAAACTATTTAAGTACTAAATTTATTTTAGAAACTGCTTGGTAGCGACCACCTCATTCCCAGGGGTTATTATCAATTATATATTCATTTATACTATAATAACCCTTTTTGTCAGCGTTCGTCCTGTGCGCTTATGTGTCGAAAATCTCAAATCAGTGTATTTTCGTACTATTAAGAAGAAAAGGATGAAGTGTTGTGTTTTATCGTGTAAAAACTACTCAGATAGCTCTGATGCTATGGATGGCACCATATTTCATTTGTAAGTAATTTTATACCTAATTTATAAAAAATAGTTCTAGAAAAATCTCTTTGCGTCGACGTTCGAATATAATTAAATAATACGCACTAGATGGCGACACTTTGTGTCATGGGAACTAAAAATATAAAGGTACGTAGAGCTCAGTATTGGTAAAATAATCATACGACGGTGCTGAAATTTGTTTTGCATTCAGTCCTAAAGAATTTTTAATCGCCAAAATATTATTTTTATAGCTTTTATAATCATTTTGTGAACAGGCCGCCATCTATCGTCAATTAAAAGAACAATCGTAAAAATGACAAACGGAACGATGCGAGTAGTTTCGGGGCTTAACATCCCCTCACCCCGCAAATTGTCACGCGTTGTTACATAGTGAAATCTAATTACAACACCTCCTCTTTGTATTTGCTCCGTGGTGTGAACCATACTCGTACGCAATCCTTGTGGCACAATTAATGTAGTATGTAGGTTGACTCCGATTGAGGTGCCGCGTCTCGGCCGACGACTAGACCGTAAACTAGCTAGCGCACACGCAAATCACAAATGATAGTTGTTACTGTTACTTTTGTTAGATAGCGCTTTCTAGCGATAATGAATATATTATAACAGTCAATGGTTGATTATTCTAATGTGTTGTAAGATTACAAATATATAATGAAATATATTATCTGTTGTATGTTATAACGCCCAACTTTACTGGCAAGTGATGCGCGGATCGAAAATCACTTGAATAATCGATAATTTTTTTAATAAATATAATGCAAAAAAATAACGATCGGGTGGAATCGATTCCAAAATGAATTATCTATAAATTGATATTTTTTAAAGAAAAAAAGGAGTTACTTGTTTAAAATGAAATTTGGCTTGTACAAAAACTGCAAATCTGCAAAATTTTTTCTATCGAGAAAATTGTATTGTATCGTGTATTGACCGAGTACATCGTAAGGAGAAAGAAAGTATCTAAAATTTTTTTTTTTTCAGATTCTAAATGTAGGTAATAATTTGGCTATCAAAAACTAATTATAAAGCGGACAAAAACAGGAACACCCAACCTTAACTAAGGGTCCTTGCAGACGATACGTTGAATCTTGCGCAAGTGTAAAATTTTTATCTTGTTAACACTTTTTGATTAGTATAAGTGCAGTTCAAGTACATTTTGTACCAATTTTAGTCCCTGTGCAAGCACGACACGTGTGTTCTTCCCAAATCTCAACCCCCTCGTTGCTTTTGTATGTTAACTCACCGCGCATCGTATAAACTTCATGGCTCCTCTTCACCATCGGCTATGATGAACGAATACAGGCGATCACGAACGAGTGGAAAGATGATTATCTTTCCACTAATTAATTAATTGCCCATGATCGTTAACGACCGAGCATAATAAATAGTTGTGTCGGTTTTTAGAACAAACATCAAATGAAGTTCAGCCATGATTGTGGGCGTGTCCATTCAGTCGATCGTCGATCACTCAGTTCATTAGCCAAGTAATGAATAAATATATACGAGTATAATACCATAGAAAAATAAATATTTACTTACATTAAACTTATCTCGGTTTATTTCGATGTATAGTTAGCATCCACTACCTCCGTTACAATTTTTTTTCACGGCTTTTTTATGGTGTACTTTTATATACCTAGTGGCTATATACACTGATTAAATGAATAGAATAGTATATTATATTCATTTAATCAGTGTATATATATAGTGGCTATATAAACAGATAACAAATATCAAATTAGGCTGCACGATCGTGTGAACAGCTGCGCAATTGTGGTGGCAATTATGGCATGGCCTACTATGTGGTTGTCAATCATGGCCGATGGTGTAGAGGACCTTTGACGTTGTAGGTACTATCGCCAGTTCATTATTGTTCGCCGGCGTTTTTTAAAAACTAATTGCGTATCCGCAGCTGTATACTAAACAATCAACTACGTTTGAACGTTTGCGAAAATACTAATGAATAATTATACTTGCGCAAGCTACTGCGCGACGTTTGCAACAGGCTTAATTGAGTGAATCGTGTAAAAAGTGAAATAATTTCGCCTCCATTAATCGAGTGTCGAGGTTTTATTCGTCTTTTTTAAATAAATTATATTTCGATATATTATTATTTTTTCATTATTCTCGTATTCGGTATTATCAGCTTGCAATGAGGGCTAATAATCTTCCGCTCACAAGATGTCGCTAGTTGACACTGAGGTGAACTTTTTTATTACAAAATTTCATTTAATTGAGAAGTTAGTTTTAAATAAAAGTTTATTATTTTCTAGAATATTATATTAATACACAAAACAATGCCTCAGTGATTTGGTTTATTTATTTTTAGTCTTAATAATATAAAATATAATAATAGTACAGAAAGAAACATTAACCTTTACATTTTTCGAACAAATTAATTTCCCCACTATGAAATCTGTCAAAAATTACACCTCATTTTTAAGTAGCGCCGCCCTGGTGACAGAAAAAGTCGTGAATGCCCTCATCTGGACATTTATTATTGAAACACTGTGTTGTATCCTCCTGGCTGATTTTTTTAAATTAAAAAACGAATTTTATTTTTTACTTAGCGGTAACGCTTCTTTTCTGCCCAATAATGTAAGAAAATTCATTCAAAATTATTTAATAAATTAATACTTCTTAGTAACGAATAAATTAATGTTATAAAACAGTAAGTAGTAGTTAAAAGTAATTTTTTATAAGATAATATCTCAATAAAACTGAAGTGACAAACGAACTTACAGTCCACCTAATGGTAAGTGACTACTGTAGTAGGACACCTGCAACCAACATCAAACAAAGAAAGATACAGATGCGTTGTCACCTCGGTTCTCCGAGGACTAAAATGAAAGGCCCCACATCACAGCCTTTAATTCTGAAGGGTGTAAAAAGCCAGTATCTTTTTATACCCTTCAGACCAGAACACATCAGTGAAGGAACAGTGTGTCTGCGTGCTATTTGGATATTTGGCGGTTATTGAAGCGTTAGGAACACAAGGAACACAAACAAAAAGCAAACAAGTTTTTCTACTAATATTGTCTCCACCTAAATCTAAAAAAAATCGAATCTAAAAGGCCCCGTAACTACCTGTACTATTAAGATTTTGTGCAATAACTGAGAAGCTCGAATTCCTTTACATTGACGCAACACCAGGGTGATTCAACTCTGTATGAAGCCCGAGAAACTTGCACACAATCATAATTTTATCTATGTGTGGGGTGGGCGTGTAAAATTAAAGCGAGAAAAAGATATCGCCGTTTCATTTTTTCGCTTTGTTTCAGATTGCCATTTTAAAAATTAGATACCAAATATACATAACTATTATATCGGAAGAAACTGAAAATTATATATATAAAATTATATAATATATTTTTTCTTTTGTTTGCACCTTACAGTAATTATATACATATTACTTTGAGGTTTGCAAAATTAATTGACCTACTAATTGATTAAAATTAAATTATTAAATATTAGCAGAATTCTATCAAGCGAAGCCATGAACTAAAAGAAGAAGAAAAATGACATTTGTTTGTCAACGTCTTTCATACTGAAAATATTTTCTGAAATTGTTTCAAATTTATTTAATGATTTGGATTTTAATATTTATTATTGCGTTTTGCTTTAATTCAGTTATTATTGGTTCAGAATACTTCATTTTCGTTTGTAGGTAATTCTTCGCGATTGTGTGTGTGAAGATTTTTAAGATTTTTTGTGAGATACTGACTCTGTATGAGATATTGACTATAAATATATTTATTATTTAAAAAAATTATGCAAACAAAAAGCACAAAATCATCCGATCACTTTCTGCAGGTTTCCTACAATAAAAGAAGAAAAACTTTTGATAATATTGTGGTAAGTCTTTAAGCATTTTGAATTTATTCATCGTTATTTGTAGGATTATTACTATTAACTCGAATTTTATCTGTTTCAGACATAGACTTAGAATATACTAGCGTATAGACCACCTGACAGCCCGAAAACGCGTGACCAATTTTGATTTGTCATTGTGTGTTAGCTAGTGATGTATATTTTACTTAAAAGGACTATCGAAAATGATTGTTAAGGAAGCGGTAAAAGATTATAAAAATGGTTTAGTGCATGAAGTTGAATAACTTCAAAATTAACTGAATTTTACCATGATAGTTCTAAAATAATTAAAAATATTCATATAACATGTTCTGGGAATAAGCTGAACCTACCTGCCTTTTGTTGATTTTAATTCAAATGTATAAAATCCCAGGTGACTTTACCGAAAAACCTAAAAATACTCCCCAATAATCAGATCAGAATGTTGTATTTTCGAGCTATGATCTTTGGAGAAAATATTTACCAGTTTCCCCGGAATTTATTTTTAACATATTGTTAATATAAATAGGTAGATACTAACTAAGTATATACCTATTTATATTTTATATATTTTATAAAATGTATTGATGGGGAAACAAAAACGGGGACACGGAGTACAACATAATGGCTGCTTTATTTTCATATAAGTATTACTTGTGATAATTACAAACATTTAATAATTAATAATTAAATAGATTATAGAAGTTTATTTTAACATTCGACTTAAGTATGAATGTAAACTTAATAATTTAAGGAAGGAAACTTAGAATCAGTTAAATAAGATTGCTCTGTTTAAAGGCCTTCATCATGCTTCATGTTTATATTCTTTCATCTGTCCCTGAAAAGTAATAAACTTATTATCATTTTAGCTGCATGAATTTTAAAAACATAATGATCTTAACACAGTAAAGTGCACTAAGTGTCTGAGGATACAGATGCACTCTCTATTCTCTCAATCTCGGTATGTTAATAAAATGGTCACTCATTCATGGACTGACCGCGGCAAGTGCAACTTAATTTCGCAGATCTATTGATCTGCGCAGCTATTACTTAACCACGAGTTCCTCTTCTCTACGAATAACGCTGTAAGGGATAAACCACGCTATTTAAGCCCTCGCGACAATGTCGTCGGCCATCAAGCATGAATCGGGCATTGACCGTTGTGAGTATCAAATACTATGGAATTTATACTATCACGTCTCATGCGCGGTCGTCTAGTAGCGCTTGAGGAGCATTACTAAATATTTATACTTAACTACGCTAAAAGTTTTATCGTTATAATTTGGGAATATAATCCGCAGTTCTGAAGATCCGCTCAACCCCTTGGGGAAAATAGCATGATGCTATGAATATTGTACTAGTGTGACCGTGAGGCTGTGCGGTTGGTTAAGCTACGTTATACATTTATTTTGGTTGATAAATAGATACTAGTTGGGTTCATAATGGCTTAAAGGATAATCTCAAGATTTTTTTGTCTTTAATGTACTACAGTTTTATAATGTATGAAAATCTGTCTCAATATTTATTTTATTATAGCGGCCAACGTTCCGAGTGGTAGTTCGAGCTATTATATATACTGTTTTACTTCGGAACTTTGATAGCGCGATTTCGGCTTTCTGTGTATTGTCATTGTGGCGCGACGATAGCGCCGCCACAAATGTAAAATCTGTCTCTATTTATATCTAAAGTTTTAAAAGTTAAATTTTTGAAGTCTTATTATAACAATATTATACTTACTGGTGCAAATAATGTAAAATTACTCTTTTAATAAAATTGTTTTATTCTACTTTTCTTTTATACTTCTCAAGAAAATGTTTGTTGAAAATTGTTGAGTTCTTCTTTGCATTCCAACCAACCCGTCCAATGAACCTTAACCACTATCGTGTCAGTCACAATAATGATAAATCACCTGACGTTAAAAACGTAACGCAAACACATTTTATTTCCGTATTAACAAATGCAAACAATATTTGGTTAGTTCAACAGCATCGTTAATCTATACTATACAGGTAAATAAAATTGAAGCGTCTGTTAGTAATCTGTAATATCGAAATAACTGACTTATAATGAGCAGAGGAGTTATTTGAATGCTATAAAAACATGTCATGAATAACCATTTTAAAAATTTTGTCTGTCTGTCTGTCCTTCTGTATATCTGTCTACCTGTCTGTATGTCTCTGTCTGTCTGTCTGGTTTAATCATCGGAATGGCTGAACCGATTGCAATGAAACTTCACGAACAGATAGAGAGCAATGCCAAGAGTGATCTAGGCTATATTTTATACTTAAAATTGGGAGATTAAAAAAAATATTGATTAAATAAATTGTCTTTGATTATTTTAAATCTAAATATTGCCACATTACTAGATGCTACCCAGGCGAAGCCATTTTTTTTAAAAGCTCTATTATAATGGATTTCCACAAAGTAACGCCTGACCCCGTTGCCCCGAACGTGACGAAAAGGGATCGCACTCAGTATTTGGCGTGGCGAACCACACAACGGTGGTTCAGAGTTGCCTGCTTCTCTTCTTTCGAGCAGTTTGAGCAGTGGTCTATCTTAGTATATTTCAAATAAATATTATCAGTAAATAGCAAAACAATAAACACAAGACTAGACTGGACTCTACATAACTTGTGTTCTAATTGTTAAGCTTAAAATCTAAACAACGTTTTACGTGGTAGAGCCACGCTGCAGCTATATTATGGTTGTAGCACGAATGGGTCGGCTCGACCGGGGAAGGACAACGCTGTCATAGAATACCTGCGTAAAACTGCTCAATGCTGCTGTGTTTCGTATAGTGAGTGTAGAGAACCTGAGACCCCTTTTACTGGAAACGAGGCATTCCATCTAGGTCCTCGGGAATGACAACGCATCTGCATTTTGATTCTTAATCGAGGATAAATGTAAATGTCTATGATGAGCTACAGCATCCACTTACCATGAAGTGGACTGTGTGTTTGTTTGTCACTCTCTATAAAAAAAAAACTTGATTACTCGGTTTTCTGATGGATAGGTGTAATTTGTATTTAATGTTAGAGTTTTACTGTTTTCAGATCGGAGTATACATAAGCATAGCCTGCTTATAAGACTCCATATGGATACGTTAAGCTATAATGGGCTATAGTAAGAGGCTCTACTTAAAACATAGTGATTATATAATCTTTGGCTCTAGTGTTGAGTGAAGTATTAATGCTTTCGGTCCATTGTAATTTATCATTATCAACAGTAATACAGCACTTAAAATTACAGTTAGGAATTACATTGGAGCCGTGCTGCTCACGTACTATAAAATTTACGAGGATCGTCTAGCCCTTTAGATAACGAGCTTTAACGATATTCAATTAAATATAAAATCATATCCGCTAACGCTAGTCATTCTGTCCGTGACATTGTGGCCTAGTAACTCAACTGATAGATTTAACCTTGAACTAATCCTATCATAATTGTCTACAATAATGATATTACAAGTATAGTGAGTTTGCTATGTTTGTGTATTCTTAAGCCAATATTTACTTCATACTTAGAAGAAGTATGCATTATGGTGATCAGAAGAGCTTGCATTAAAACAAGTTGTAATATTAAAAAATTTGTTGGCACATCACTGTCGTAAGTGGGCGGTACCCATCCATGAAGTACAACAATATCTTCCAAAAAATAAAATTACATAACTATACCTATTTTAGTTTTATTTTATCCTACATACTCCTCTAAAGTAAATTCGAGTAATTTTGGTGCAACCTCTCAAATGTAAGGGAATTTACCCCATAGGTTTGTGAGGCTTGAGCCAAAATTACTCGAATATGCCTTAAATAAAAAGTTCAAAGTTACACAATACAAAGGTTAGAAAAATTCCAGCTAAAAAAGTTTTATGTGGGCGCCCACCGAGGCGCTTTTCGTGTACATTCATAAACACGTGTTTCTTTTTTTTTAGTATGAAGTTGGCGTTCTTCTCTTGGTAGAGAGTAATTGTGTTCTGTGCGCAACACGGTGACTTTGCCAATATCGTGTCAGTCACAATAATGATAAATCACCTGACGTTAAAAAACGTAACGCAAACACATTTTATTTCCGTATTAACAAATGCAAACAATATTTGGTTAGTTCAACAGCATCGTTAATCTATACTATACAGGTAAATAAAATTGAAGCGTCTGTTAGTAATCTGTAATATCGAAATAACTGACTTATAATGAGCAGAGGGAGTTATTTGAATGCTATAAAAACATGTCATGAATAACCATTTTTAAAAATTTTGTCTGTCTGTCTGTCCTTCTGTATATCTGTCTACCTGTCTGTATGTCTCTGTCTGTCTGTCTGGTTTAATCATCGGAATGGCTGAACCGATTGCAATGAAACTTCACGAACAGATAGAGAGCAATGCCAAGAGTGATCTAGGCTATATTTTATACTTAAAATTGGGAGATTAAAAAAAATATTGATTAAATAAATTGTCTTTGATTATTTTAAATCTAAATATTGCCACATTACTAGATGCTACCCAGGCGAAGCCATTTTTTTTAAAAGCTCTATTATAATGGATTTCCACAAAGTAACGCCTGACCCCGTTGCCCCGAACGTGACGAAAAGGGATCGCACTCAGTATTTGGCGTGGCGAACCACACAACGGTGGTTCAGAGTTGCCTGCTTCTCTTCTTTCGAGCAGTTTGAGCAGTGGTCTATCTTAGTATATTTCAAATAAATATTATCAGTAAATAGCAAAACAATAAACACAAGACTAGACTGGACTCTACATAACTTGTGTTCTAATTGTTAAGCTTAAAATCTAAACAACGTTTTACGTGGTAGAGCCACGCTGCAGCTATATTATGGTTGTAGCACGAATGGGTCGGCTCGACCGGGGAAGGACAACGCTGTCATAGAATACCTGCGTAAAACTGCTCAATGCTGCTGTGTTTCGTATAGTGAGTGTAGAGAACCTGAGACCCCTTTTACTGGAAACGAGGCATTCCATCTAGGTCCTCGGGAATGACAACGCATCTGCATTTTGATTCTTAATCGAGGATAAATGTAAATGTCTATGATGAGCTACAGCATCCACTTACCATGAAGTGGACTGTGTGTTTGTTTGTCACTCTCTATAAAAAAAAAACTTGATTACTCGGTTTTCTGATGGATAGGTGTAATTTGTATTTAATGTTAGAGTTTTACTGTTTTCAGATCGGAGTATACATAAGCATAGCCTGCTTATAAGACTCCATATGGATACGTTAAGCTATAATGGGCTATAGTAAGAGGCTCTACTTAAAACATAGTGATTATATAATCTTTGGCTCTAGTGTTGAGTGAAGTATTAATGCTTTCGGTCCATTGTAATTTATCATTATCAACAGTAATACAGCACTTAAAATTACAGTTAGGAATTACATTGGAGCCGTGCTGCTCACGTACTATAAAATTTACGAGGATCGTCTAGCCCTTTAGATAACGAGCTTTAACGATATTCAATTAAATATAAAATCATATCCGCTAACGCTAGTCATTCTGTCCGTGACATTGTGGCCTAGTAACTCAACTGATAGATTTAACCTTGAACTAATCCTATCATAATTGTCTACAATAATGATATTACAAGTATAGTGAGTTTGCTATGTTTGTGTATTCTTAAGCCAATATTTACTTCATACTTAGAAGAAGTATGCATTATGGTGATCAGAAGAGCTTGCATTAAAACAAGTTGTAATATTAAAAAATTTGTTGGCACATCACTGTCGTAAGTGGGCGGTACCCATCCATGAAGTACAACAATATCTGTATGACAGTTTATCTAAAAAAATACGAAACTTCATAGGCGTGAGGTGTCATCCGCACCATGCTATAACGCAAAGACTATAGGGTAAACTCTGAGCAAAACCGCGGACGGGCGGACGGACGGACGGACGGACGGATATGGCGAAACTATAAGGGTTCCTTGTTGTGTAACTACGTAACCCTAAAAATTTAACCCATAAATGATAAATTTATTGTCCGTCGGTTCGTCTGTCCGTCAGTGAAGACCCTTTTTCTCAAGAACGAGCAGAGGTTTGATACCTAGAGGTTGAACATTTATACATGTATATACTTTATTGTGCACAACGGAACAAGGGAAGAAAAACTTAGAAGATAGGTACAATAAGGAGGTGTTATCGCTAAATAGCTAAATAGCATCTCTTCCAGAGAAAAAAATTGAACTATTGGACAGTAGGAGGTGGTGTATTATTTTATTAAACTTAAATGCTAATAAGTACCTAAAATAAACTAAACCAATATATTATATTATCATCATCATCATCATCATCATCATTACAGCCCTTCACAAGTCCACTGCTGAACATAGGCCTCCCCCAAGGAATGCCACAAAGCACGGTCCTGAGCCACCTGCATCCATCGACTTCCTGCATGTGTTACCAAGTCGTCACACCATCTAGTGGATAATATATTATATGATTATATTTATTAAAATATAATATAAAGAGTAACATAATAAGTATTTAAATGAAGATTATTTTTGTTAATTTACGGCATTAGTGTATCGAAAACAGACAAAAATCGTCGAGATTCGATTCCCGGGATGGATACGCTATCTATTCTATATACATAACAGAACTCTCAGGGCCGCAATGCCTCGTTATTCACCATACGAATTCTTATTTTGTACGAGCGCGGTTCTTCCCCGGTCGAGCCGACCTCTCCGACCCATTCGTGGCGCACGTTCATTTTAGTCATCAGCCGCATGCGGCCGGTCGCCGCGCGGCCAAAGTCGGATGCTACCCAACTTTGGAACTTGCGGCTTTAGTCACTTGCGACCTAGCCGAATTGCCATTTAGACGGTCAATTTTCCCCGCGCGGCAAAAATCGTGCGGCTTTAGTCACTCGTGTAAACCATGTGGGGTTTACACGAGTGAGATGACACATAGGGTTAAACTGTCGGGAGTATATAGATAGATAGCCAACTATGACCATCTTTGTATGGACGTGATATGTAAATGATTTGATGTAAATTGTATTATTTTCAAAATCCAAAAGTTCAAAAAATCTTTTGAATGCCTTCAGTTACCATCTTCCTATTTGGACCCATTTTTTGTCGTTACGTCGTCAAACCGCGAACTCACTTATTATGCTCATTATCAAGAAAGCCCACGTATTGTGACGGGCAACTACGGAACTGAGATTTCCTATAGTCGCCTCTTATGACAGCCATGGGAAATGGGATGATCAATTCCCATACTCCCTTATTACTTAGTTTTAGGAATTATAAGAATAGGTACATGTAACTTGTAAAAAATAGAAATTGTCACTTAAACTTGTTTTTTCGCCACTACTTATAAATCTTGGGACTACAACTCCATGTGGGAGATTCGTGTTAAACATCGTCTATTGATTAAGTCTTTACCGTGTAGTGACAGTGTACCTACTACCCCTTATCGTCCCATGGGTGTCATAAATAATGATTTTCAAATATGTTTGTCTAATTTTATAGAAAATATATAACGACTTTGTGCACTATGTGTATGTAAATATATAACGAATTAGGCTTAGATCCACGAGAGCTGATAAATATTAGATCTATATCACCGGTCCGAAAAAGTCAAATGCTTGGCATGGACCTCTCCCGTTAGACATTTTCCCTTAATCGCCACGCTTGGCATGTGACTGATGATTGATTAGATCGCAGACTCCTTAATTTATTCAGAGTTCATTTATAAATAATTCATATTTTAATTATAAAAAGCGTTTTTGAATTCAGAATATTAGGTATAACATTCATGTATAATGCGATGCACAAACTATTTGTGTTTATATATTATATCGTATTATCAGTTTAATGAGAAATTCCGCATATTACTTGATAAGCGTCTTATCAATTTCTTAATAATACCACAGAATAAATAATAGTACAAGAACAGAAGGATCACTCTCTGATAGCAAACTTGCGAGTTTAAACCTAGTTACAACGTTGTTAATGGTCATAATACTTTGCATGCCTCGGAAGCGACCTTCGTGAATACTTCGAAGCTGCATATTGCACACGTGTCATGTTCGCTGGGAAAGATAGACAAGCAGTATAAATGGCGGAACGGCGGGTGCAGTTTAAACCATACAATACATCATCATCATCATTACAGCCCTTCACAAGTCCACTGCTGAACGTAGGCCTCCCCCACGGAACGCCACAAAGCACGGTCCCGAGCCACCTGCATCCATTGACTTCCTGCATGTCTTACCAGGTCGTCACTCCATCTAGTGGGGGGACGCCCTACACTTCGCCTGCCGGTACGAGGCTGCCACTCGAGAACCTTTCTTCCCATCGGTTGTCGGTTCTTCGAGCTATATGGCCGGCCCATTGCCACTTCAGCTTACTAATCCTTTGAGCTATGTCGGTTACTCTGGTTCTACTGCGGATATCCTCATTTCTAAGTTTATCACGCAGAGAAACCCCGAGCATAGCCCTCTCCATAGCTCGCTGAGCGACCTTGAGCTTCCTCATACGGCCAGTAGTGAAGGACCACGTCTCAGTTCCGTATGTCATCACTGGCAACACGCACTGGTTGTACAATTTAGTTTTGAGGTTTTGAGGTATGCCTGACGAGAAGATGGGTCGTAATCTCCCGAACGCTGCCCAGCCGAGTTGAATCCGTCGATTGACCTCTCGGTCGAAGTTGAACTTACCTAGTCGGACTATTTGTCCCAGGTAAACATATTCGTCAACAACTTCGAGCTTAGTGCTCCCAACAACTACCGGTATAGGTGTGACATGGACATTAAACATGATTTTTGTTTTGTCCATGTTCATCTTGAGACCTATCCGTTGGGAGACACTATTGAGGTCATTGAGCATAGTGCTTAGGTCCTCCAGCGATTCTGCCATAAGGACTATATCGTCGGCAAATCGAAGGTGAGTGATGTACTCGCCATTGATGTTAATACCGTATCCTTTCCAGTCCAGTAGCTTGAAAACGTCTTCCAATGCAGCGGTGAAGAGTTTCGGGATATTACGTCACCCTGTCTTACACCTCTCTGCAGTTGGATAGGTTTCGTACTCTGGTTCTGTACTCGGATAGCCATCGTAGCCCTACTGTACAAACACTTCAGCACCTCGATATACCGACAGTCCACTTGGCACCGCTGAAGGACTGCAGCACCGCCCAAATTTCGACGGAATCAAGGCTTTCTCATAGTCCACATACGCAGGCAAAGTGGCAGATTGTACTTCTGTACAATTTGCCGAAGGGTTTGTATGTGGTCTATGGTGCTAAAGCCTTTAGGAAACCGGCTTGTTCGGGAGGCTAGAAGTCGTCGAGTCTGCATGCGAGACGATTCGTAATGACTCTCGAAAACAGCACAGACGCGGCTCAAAAGGAATCGGTCTGTAGTTCTTCAAGAGAGCGTTGTCGCCTTTCTTGAAGAACAAGACCACCGCAATTCTGCTCCACGTCTCCGGAGTAGTCCCACTATGAAGGACAGAATTAAAGAGCTTCTGAAGGACTTCAAGCACTGGTTTTCCGCTTTCAGAAGCTCCGCTGTAATTCCATCCTCGCCTGGAGCCTTGCCAGTTTTAAGGTGCTGGAGAGCCATTCTAATCTCGCTCAGACTGACGTCCGGGATATCATCGGAATAGTGTTGGATAAGACTTGCTCTTGGATCGTTACTCACACTTGCGTGTGGCTCCAACGATGACGTGTACAGCTGCCCATAGAACCTCTCAATCTCACTCAAAATCTCAGGTGTCCCGGAAACGATGCTGCCACATTCGGTCTTCAGCTTCGACAGTTGGCTTTCTGGCAGACAGATCTCTGGCAAAGACTTTGGAGCCCTGGTTCCGCTCGATCGCTTCTTCAATACGAGCTGTATTGAAGTTGCGCAAGTCCCGCCGCATGCATTTGGAGATCTGTCTGTTCAGTTGCCTGTATGCTGTCAAATCTGCTGAAGACTGCAGCTTCATCTCCGTCTATCAACCATGAGATTAAGAGTGTGATCGGAGAGTTTTGTGTTCTTCTGCGACGGGTCTTACAGAACTTAGCTCGGACCGCATGGACAGTTTCCACAAGCTTGTCATTCATTTCGTCCACTTCATTGCAAACTTCTAGGCACTGAAAACGATTTTGTAACTCGAGCTGAAAGTTTTCGGGACTTTGGATTAGAGCACGAGGGGACGGAGCGTTGACTTCATTAGACGTGACCTCCAACTTAACGTTTAGGTTCAGTGTGCTTCACCATTCGGTGATCGCTGCCAGTTTTCACCCTCGCGATCACTGAGACATCACTGAACAGTTGTCGTCTGGTCGTCGTAATGAAGTCAATCTCATTTTTGTCCACTTGCTGGGGCCGCTTTTGGAAGAAAGAGTTCATCATAAAGAGTCCCTCTTTCTCCATAAAGTCGGCCAGCTGCTGGCCCCTTGGGTTCCGTTCCTCACCGCTCTCTCTTGTGCCTAGTTTTGCGTTGAAGTCTCCCATTAACACCGTATAGTGGGTTTTGGAGGAATGCATGGCTCTAGAGATATCTTCATACATTTCCTCCACCTCCTCATCGGGGAGGTGGAGGAAATGTATGAGGATATCTCATGCATTTCCTCCACCTCCCCGATGAGGAGGTGGAGGAATACAATACAATACAATATCATACAATACAATACAATTTAATAATTGTATTCCAAGGAAAGATAAAAATAACAAAAATAAAAAAATATTGAGGGAAAAACAAAAGGCGGTCTTATTGCTACATAAAAATCTTCCAGACAACCCAGAAATATAATTAAATACAAAATAAGAGAAAGATTAACTGGTAGGGTGCACTAAAATAACAAAGTATACCAACTTATGCACTAAAAAGACAACGTACTTTAGGTAGATCAATGACCATAAAAGGAGGAAGAGAGAGGGGTAAACTCTCAAGCACTCTCAAGTAAAAGTATTTTTTATTTGACTATCCATACACGACAGTTACACAGTTAACTTTTTTAATACGAGTAAGGTTCTAAAACAAGCACATGTTCAACCTGGCGATAAGCGGATGCCGTTGCCTGTAGAATATAGATAGCTTTATCTGTCCTCGATTAAAAATTAAAATGCAAATGCGTTGTCAGTTGTAACTCCACAGGACTAAAATAAAGTGCTTTGTGTCCATTAAAAGATTATCTGGTTCTCAACACCCACCCAACAAAACATAACAAATTGTGAGCGGAGTACGCGTGCGTGTGCACAGGCATCGACCAACACGAGCTAAGCAGTCAGAGGCGCGCACACCCCCACTCGGACAGCGCAGCGGTTAGATAGCTCAATAAACCTCAACAGAGGGGACATGATTCGTAACAATACCAAATCATAAACCATCATCTCTGCTCTGCAAAGAACCGCAACTTTCGCAAGGCAGGTAGGCAGTCACGCGGTCGTCACAATTATCTACGAAAATTTATCGCCGATATGCGTCCCACTGTAATGTTGACCACAGGCCTTCGCTCATTTAGTGAGAGGACATTTGGAGCAATTAGTCCACCACGGTGCTTCATTCTAAATCTTCTATTATATAAAAATCAATTGCTGTCTGTTAGTCTCGCAAAAACTCGAAAATGGCTTGACCGATTTTGATGAAATGTTTTGTGTGTGTTTGAGTAGGTCACTGGATGGTTTATATTCACAATTGGACCCGGTAGGTGGCGCTATTGTCGAAATCTATAAATCACCCGTGCGAAGCCGGGGCGGATCGCTAGTAAATAATAACTAAATATCACTTTAATGCCACATTCGAAAAACAAATTTACATAATTATAAACTAAGTACCGTGCGTGCATGCGTGCGTGCGTGCATGTGTGTGTGTGTGTGTGTGTGTGTGTGTGTTTGTGTGACATGAAGGTTTCTTCACGATATTTTCCTTCATCGCCGAGCACGTGGTAAGTCAGCATCTAAAAATGCATTTAATCATTTTGAGGTGTCTGACTTTGAAACCGTAATCGGAAGTTGTCATCGGGGTCGAAATCAGTCAGGATCATCAGATGTTTAGACCAAATGACCAAGGCCACGATAATAGTTGGCTTGTTGCTATTTAAAGAGTAATTTTTGATTTGATGAGAAATGTCCGCCGCGCTGCCCCAATGCATGTTGGCGAACTTCACACGTCTTCGAAATATTTCTTTTTCTTATTTCTCAGACATGCATGTTTTCTCACGATGTTTTCCTTCACCGCCGAGCACTTGGTAAATCAGCACTTAAAATTGCAATTAACAATTTCATTGGTGCCGGCGGGGATCGAACCCGGTTGCTCGCGTACTGTGAAATTTACAGCGAGCGCTAACCATCTGAGCTACAGCTACCACGGCTCTTAAGGTGAATAATAATTATGAATTAACACAGTGAGACTTAAATAGATTTTTTTAACCAGTTAATAAATTGTTATTTAACACTGGTTCGGAAAATACCTCTGATCTGGGAAGAACCAGCAAGAAACACAGCAGGATACTTTTTTTATATAATTTTTCAATATTTTTGTACAATTATTTATGTGAATTATAGTAGTGTAGTGACTGACATTACAAGCTTATGTTTGTGATGTCAACATTTTTGTTCTTATCAAAGCTATTCATGTTTTTATGTACATACATTACATTTCCATAAATATGTTGCATAAACGTAGTGATTATATTCTCTTTGATGTTGCGATGCTAAAGTTAATATATTTTTTTTTAATTTTTCTCTCAGGGACGTTAAAATTTAATTTAGAAATTGCCCGCACGGCCTTTTTTGCACTTTTTGGACGTAGTGCGTATTTTGTCCAGCTAGGCTAGGTGTTATTTTACTCGCCTCCCCCCCTCCCGAACGGGTTCCCGCCTTGTCGTGGCGGGGGCTTAGTAGCCGATGGTCTCCAACCCCTTGGCTGGCCCGTGGTGTAGGGCCGGCCCGAGGTGGCCACTCCGAGTGGGCTTGGCGAACCCACTTCGGATGTGTGTCGGTGGGTTGCGGCAAGAGGGGTGCCCTCTCCCCCTACCGCTGCAGCCGAGGTGGAGTCGCGGAGGGAGAGGAGTGTTGGTATGGCGATGCGCCACTCGCCCTATCCTCCGCGACTCTGACGGGGCCGCACCGTTGATGCGGTGGTGGGGCTGCGGGGTGAGAGGAGTGTCGGTATTGCGAGGCGCCGCTCTCACCTCCGCAGCCGAATCTTGGTTGGCGGTGGAGCCATAGACCAGATCCGCCGCTGGGGTCAGGAAGGCTAGTGCTTCAGAGTGCTCGTTTTTCCTGGCCCCATGGCCTTCGCACATCGGACACGGGGGTGTCCGTTGTTCTGGTGCGCCTTACCTGAGAAGGAGATGGGGGAGGAGTAGTTCTCTCCCGAGGAGGAGCCGCTATGGGGCGGCCGGTGCTGGTGGGGCCGCAGATGTGTGCGAAAGCGTTCCCGTGGCCCTGCCAATATGCGACGAAGGTGGAACACCATGGGGTTTTAGTCGGTGCGAGTCCGACATAACCCGTCCTTGCCCTCGCGAGGCGGGAACGCGTAGGCATTTCCCCATCTAAAAAAAAAAGTAAGTCCAACTTCCACTTCCACTTGACCGAGAGGTCAATCGACGGATTCAACTCGGCTGGGCAGCGTTCGGGAAATTACGGCACATCTTCTCGTCAGGTATACCTCAAAACTTGAAAACGAGACTGTACAACCAGTGCGTGTTGCCAGTGATGACCTATGGAACTGAGACGTGGTCCCTCACTGCTGGCCAGATGAGGAAGCTCAAGGTCGCTCAGCGAGCTGTGGAGAGGGCTATGCTCGAAGTTTCTCTGCGTGATAAACTTAGAAATGAGAATATCCGCAGTAGAACCAGAGTGACCGACATAGCTCAACGGATTAGTAAGCTGAAGTGGCAATGGGCCGGCCATATAGCTCGAAGAACCGACAACCGATGGGGAAAAAAGGTTCTCGAGTGGCGGCCTCGTACCGGCGGACGAAGTGTAGGGCGTCCCCCCACTAGATGGATTGACGATCTGGTAAGACATACAGGAAGTCGATGGATGCAGGTGGCTCAGGACCGTGCTTTGAGGCATTCCTTGAAGGAGGCCTATGTTCAGCAGTGGACTTGTGAAGGGCTGTAATCTTATGTAATGTTAAAGTTGTCAAGCGAAATGAGGTGAAACAAGCGAATCCAAAGAGTATATAATCACTTACGTCCTATTGTTTAAAAATATAATAATATATAAAATAAATAGAAAAAATATAACGACTTTGTTCACTATGTCCTTATGATACCTTCAGCAGCGAATGAGGCTTAGATCCACGATAGCTGATAAATATTAAATCTTCATCACCAGCCCGAAAAAGTCAAATGCTTTCCATGGGCCTCTCCCGTTAGGGAATTTGACTTAATCGCCACAGACACATAACACAAAACAGACGAGTTCTCCTAAGATAACAGGTCGGGGAAAAAGTTTCTTCGTATTTTGTTTGTATAAAATTGAAGAAAAATCTCTTTGGTTGTACTGTTTGTATCTGGCTGGTTTTAATATCAATACATAATCGGACATTAAGAAAAAGAAAAATAAAAAGTAAAAAACACTTTCCCGCTACTTTTCAATTGTTTTTCTGCCCGCCAAAATGAGTGAATCTAACGAAGAAATTCGATACATTCTGAAGTTTTATTAAAAAAAAAGGGAAAAATGCGACTCAAGCCACGAAAAAAATTTGTGACGTTTATGCATCTTTGACATCAAAATTCCCGGACAGAAAACGCTTGACCAACTTTGTGCTACTCTTACTGCCACTCATTGAGTTATATGTACTAGTGCGTAGTACATATATATCGATGCTGACACTGCATTTTTTTATAGAATAAGGGTGATAAACGACCACACAGTCCACCTGATGGTAAGTGGATGCTGTGGTCCATAAACCCAACATATATGCTCGATTAAGAATCAAAATGATTTGCATCAAAATGAAATGCGTTGTCACTTGTCACCCCTAAGGACTAAGATGGAATTTTTCGTTTCCAGTAAAAAAGGGTCTCCGGTTCTCTACACTCACCATACGAATCACATCAGCATTACGCTGGTATTCTGTGAGAGCGTGGTCCTACCCCGGTCGAGCCGACCCATTCGTGCCACAATAACAATAATATAGCAGCAGCGTGGCTCCACCACGTAAAACGTTGTTTAGATTTTAAGATTAATAAATAATTAGAACACAAGTTATGTACAGTCCAATCTAATCTTGTGTATATTGTTTTGCTATTTACTGATAATATTTATTTAAAATAAATTAAGATAGACCACTGCTCGAACTGCTCGAAAGAGGAGAAACAGACAGTTGACAAATGACGTCAATTATTAAGATATATTATATTATATATTTATTATAATTATATATGTATTTATTATACATAATTAACTTATTAAAATTCCAAAAATATAGTAGCTACGTTTAAAACATTGGATAATTGAATAGGTACAAGATTTCTTTTACTTGTTGAGACTGATGCAGTCATCTAAAAACAACTGTACTCGTACATAACACAGTCCAATGTTATCGTGGAATTAATTAGTATGACTGACCTTTTATCTCGTTGTCGTATATACGTAGTGAACTATTGGCATAGGCGTATTATAGTTATATTTAACGATATGTTCACATCACTATGAGCTTCCCATAATATCGTCGCGTTGGGTAAACATGGTTCTATCTACACATATCGCAAAATCATTTTTTTAGCTAGCTAAAAACTAATTTTGTTGTAACTTATGATGTTGGGTCTATCTGTATAAAAAACTCTTTAAAAAATAACTAATTCCGGAGAAAATTAGAAGACAACATAGTTCTACAACCTACCTACTAATTACCAATTTGTGTTTTTAAGTCCCGCTGGATTTCATGCTGGTTTTTTCCAAGGCAGGTATTTTCGCATCCAGTGGTAAAATAAACATAAAAATAACCTTCATTGTGCATATTTATAATCTATATTAAATAAAAAAAACCTATTTCTATTTCTGGTGTGTGAATTAAAATGTTTAAAAAGGAAATTATTTTTACGAAAATTTATGAGATATTCCATTTATTATTAAATTTCTTATATTAACTAAATTTTACTAGGCCATAGTAACAAAAATCATGTTAATTCATATGTTCGAATATCACATTTGATCTTATAACATTAATGATTATATCACAATGTTTTAAAATACAACAATTATAATACCTACGCTAAAGGAATAATCATTCAATATCAATGATATAAAATGTAGTTTATGCCCCGAAAACGTGAACACAAAGCGTAAAAATATTGAATTCGACACTCGTCATCTTTTGAGCTTTTGGTTTTTATTACCCTTTTAATTTGAATAATTATTGAAATGAATGCACACGATATCAAATTGAGTTTATTTGGTATACACTGTTCTTTGTAATAAACTTTTTAATTATTTTCTATTTTATTTTATAAATTTAATTAATATTTTATATCACTGAGTAATAACAAGAATTTAAAAATTTTAATATTGATCAAAGGCATATAAAACAATGCGCTTATGTTAGTATTTGTCGAACGTAAGGCAGGGAGGTCATGATCTTTTTGTTAATGATCAATTCTTTACCATATCTATCCAGAAGTTCGAGAGCAACTCCATTCGTCCAGCCAAACCCATCCTGAACTCTATATTCTCCACCACCACCATGGTGACCTGGTTGAACCGCGCTGTACTTTTCAAACATTTTTTTCCAAGTGTTATATCCTATATAATTTGCATAAATCCAAAGAACAGCCTGCTCTTTAGCCAGCTGTTTAGCTTCGCCGTCTCCGCTGCCATCTAAACCACTAATCAGTATACTTTGCATCGGCGGCCATGCGTTCGGATAGTCCCATTGTTCCCCTGAATGAAGAATAGATGAGGGGATTCCGCCGGGAAAGTCAAGAGCGCCGGAGGACAAAAGGTACCGTACTAAACGAGCCGCATATTTGGGTAACTCGTAGTCCTCTACGGCTTTAGTCCACAGGGGAGTGGCACAGCTAGGATAGAAATGTCTTCTGGCAGTTTTTGCCATTGAATCGTAATCGTACCACACTCCATCTGACGGGTCCCACATCACGTGCTGGATCGCGCTCCGCCAGTACTTCGCGAGACTCCACCACTTTTGAGCCATGCGCCTGTCCTTTAACCGGTTACGGAAATCACCGACAAGTTCAAGCGCTCCTGCGAAAATTGCATTCAAATCGACTGGAATAATTCTGCTAGCGTGCACATCTGTCAAATTGCCTATGACCTCATCTTCGGCGTTCACGAACCACCTCGTGGAGAAGTCCCATCCGCTCTCCGCAGCGCTTTTCATTTCTGCATAGAACTCTTCGCGTTTTTCTTCATTGGGCAGAGTGCGTGCGTTCGTATAATCCTCAAAGTAGGACTCGGGTCGCGGACCTTTACAATTCTTATCGGATAAGTACCTCAGCAAAACATATTTTTTTTCGTTCACCTCGACGGTCACTTTCTTTTTATCTAACCAAAATTGAAGTTCTTTCTCGACGGTTCCAACGTGTTGTTCCAACCAGCCAATATCACCAGTCACGGAGAAGTAGCTAGCAACCATCGCTGCTAATAACGGCGGTTGACTTCTTCCAAGATAGTATATCCGATTACCGTTAGGAACATATCCGAGATTGTCAACAAGGTAAAGAAGATTTTCGATCATACCTCGAGCGGTTTCCGTCATGTTACTGAGCAGAAGTCCTCTTATCATCCAAAAAGAATCCCAATAGTACAACTCCTTAAATCTTCCACCAGGAACAATAAATCCGTTGGGCACGTAAATGAAACTATATCGATCGGGATGTTGGGCAACATCAAAGTTTACTTTCCGACCTAACTTTGCCCACATACTAATCACATGCTTCGCGAAAAGCTTTAATTTAGGATCGGCGATTCGATCTAGGATCGGCGGCTCAGGGTTGAAGTCGGGTGGCATCCAATACTCTAGCTCATTTCCTTCCATGAAGTGCAGATCAACAAAATTAGAGATTTGCTCTCGTGATGGGTTTTGATCCGTATCGTGCATTAATTTTGCGTAGTCAGCCAGTGTTTCATTTTCAGAATAAACAAGCTTGAGGTCGACGAACGTTTTTGAGTCTGGGAAAATCCGCGCTAGTTGCACTCTGTGCAGGAGATCACCGGTGCAGTAAATTGATGAATTGCAGACTGGCACTACCGTGAAAGCGTGAGCGTACGCGCCGAGAATTCCCAGCACTGGATACAGCGGTAGGATGCGAGGTAGTCGATACACAACCATTTTGAACACTTAAGCTTTTTGAATTTTAAAAACACGCGAACGCAGTTTTGCGCTGCCATAAACATAACCTTTACACGGCAGCCGATGTAGATGAGACGCGGTGGCGGACGACGGAGGGCGAATGGCCGTACATTCAACGTGCGACCGGAATAATTTTATAGTAGTGTGAGCCATGCTGATGTGTGTCGGCCGCCGCGTCCCGACGTAGACGCGCGTCCCGTCTCTGACGCAACGGCTTTCACTGGACACACCCACGACCGGTAGCCAAGTGGGTCACTGTCGCATGCCTCCGCCACCACGCACAATAGATAAATAAATATGTAGCAAGCCACGCACAGGATTTTGCATTTAATTGCGATGCGTGACTGCTTGGCAATGATACAAATACAACTGTCAAAACATAACAGTAACAGAGTAGTGATGTTAATACATGTTAATATGATAAAGTAAAATAACCGTTTACGTTAATCATTATATATTCGAGCGTTTGTATTAGTAATTGAATTTCTTCTCGTAATTAACCTCAGTATTTATGTAAAGCCTAAGCAATATTTATTGGCATAACGTAATATAACGTTCTCATAGATTTTTTCCACCACTTGTGATTATTGTTCGTAGGATAATATGAAATATTCGTATCCATCCATCCATCCATCACAGCCTATAAAAGTCCACTGAACATATACCTCCCCCATATATTGCTTTTTAATTGATTTTGCTATAGTTGCTACGCTTGGCAAGCGGGTTGGCAACTGCAGTTTTTATTATTTTAAGTTGTTATCAGGAAGACGCTGTGGTCCATCTCCTGTTCCAGTTTCCCTCTGTCGCCTCATACGACACCCACGGGATGATATGGGGTAGTAGATAAGATTCGTATATTAAGTATTTTTGTTACTTAGGAAAAATATACATATAAAGAGATCATTTTAAAATTTTAGTGCTAAATTATAATATTCAAACATTTAATGAATACTTATTCTAATTTAACGAATTTTATCGCGTTTAATTTTAACTTTTTAATTCCCGACGTTTAGGGTGTGGTCACGGGGGCGACTGAAGTGTTTGACGTCCCAATGTCATAATAGGTATTTACCTATGAAATTGCCGTTCTGCAGTACTGACATTTCAAATCAAAATAATTTTTGTTTGGCTAAGAATTCTAATTTCAAATTAATTTTATTTTAAAAACATGATTTTTTTTCAAATTTAGTCATTTGTTTATTGATCATCGTTATGTTTTTATCAAATTTGAATCTTTTTCGTCATCATTGATACGTTAAAAATTCGAGTAATTATGGAATATGAGTACCGTCGTGGCAGCAACGCCGCACAATCGGCACGCAACATCAATGACGTTTACGGAGCGAATACTACAAACGAACACACCACCTGTTATTGGTTTGCCCGCTTCCGTTCTGGAAATTTCGCCTGAAAAATTAACCCAAAAACTGAGTCCGAAAACTTTGACTGACAATGACGAATAAAAGGCGTTTGTTGAAGCTGATGATACTCAATCTACGGCTGAATTAGCAGCAGCTTTCGACGTTAGCATCAAAACAATATTGGTTCATTTGCGTCAAATTGGCAAGGTAAAAAAGCTTGACAAATGAGTGTCCCACGAACTCGCGAGGCACACAAACGAAGGAATATTGAACCGAATTGCTGCCTGCGACGAAAAATGGATTCTGTTTGACAATACAGGCGTTCAGAAACGAAAACTTACCCTAGAAAAGTGATGGTCACTGTTTAGTGGTCTAGCTCCGGTGTGATTGATCACAGCTTCTTACCAAACGGGATGAGCATCACTGCAGATGTGTACTGTGAAGAACTGAACACAATGATGGAGAAACTCGCACGTTGCCAACCAGATTTGGTCAATCGCTCGTCCCCGCTGCTCCTGCACGACAACGCGCGATCTCATACTGCACAACAGATGGTCTCCAAGTTACAAGAGCTGTGCTGGGGAAGCTCTCTGTTATCTGTCGTACTCACCAGACCTTGCGCCTAGAGACTTTTACTTTTTCCAGAGTTTGGATAACTTTTAGGCGGAAAAAAATTCAATACCCGAGAGGCAGTACAAAATGCCTTTGAAGAATTTGTTGCCTCCCGTCCGGCTGATTTCTTCAAGAAGGGCATCAATAAACTGCCACTGCGATGGTAAAGATGCATCGATTGCAATGGTGATTATTTTGATTAATAGAAAAAATATAGAAAAAAATGACTTTAACTTATTTCATAAAAAACGGAAATTTCATAGGTAAAGACCTAATAGTTAGCCCGGCTACCTTCAGTTTTTGAATATTAACCCCATATTAGCCGGGCTCACTATGACATCGGGACATCTCAGTCCCCGCCGTGACCATGGGTGCTGTAAAGCACCTGAAACGTCGGAAATAAAAAGTTAAAATTAAACGCGTGAAATCCGTAAAATTAGTTTAATTTAATGTGTAGTGTTCGCTTAAATATAGGATATCATTGTGTGAATACTTATTTTTTATTTTACAGCAGTCAGATTTTTTTCTAAATTACTTATTATATACAAGTGATTGACTACATCACTTAGCCACCTAGTGGTAAGTGGTGATGAAGCCCTGGACGCTCAATTGCACTGTATTAGTGTAACAAACACCTATTCACTATTATCCTGTAGACACCCAGGTTGTAATCAGATGGAAAGACAAAAGCCGCCAGATCATTTCACTCCTTTGCTTTGTCTTTGACGAAGTAAACCTTTTCATCCGAATGCATATTCCATCGACAACAAAGGAGTTAAGACTCGCCGACCACCTGGTGGTTTCATTAAAAATGCGCGTACTCTCCGAAATGCATCCTATAGAATACTGAGAAGCCTGCTACTCTGCGCCTGTGCTTGAGACTGGCATAAAAGCGCAATATTAATAATAATTGGATTTATTCTCATTAAGCTATTTCTTTATTCACATCCATAACCTAGAGAGTTGATACACAACAGAAAGTATTCTAGGGCAGTAAGTTTTTGCAAATTATTTAGAACTTTTTGTGATTTGGATTAACACTTGTGGTAGTTTCACAATAGTTATTTTATTTAATATTATTTTTATTCTTTATATTTAATAATAATTATTATAATAATTTTAAAAACTGACCGGTTTCGCCTCACGGCATCATTACTTATGATCCGATCCAAATCAAAAAAATAAAGCTGGAATTTCACCAAGTAACAACAACGGCAGGTATAAATTATATATTAAGAACTCAATGAGCTTTAAGAACTCAATGATGACCGTGTATTCGTGATGAAAGAGAATTCACTTCTCCATGTCATCCCGCGGGTATCGTAAGAGGTGATAGAGGGAAACTGAAACAGGAGATGTTTACCAGCAATTCTTGATAAGCATCTATAATAATTAAAAATAACTGAGGTTGCCAATCCCCCTGTCAAGGGTGGTGAATAAGTGATAGGCTAATGAATGACTAACTTGTAATGAATGAATGACTTGGGTTTCTTAGGATGTCATTATTATGAGTGAACTAGAGTAAAGTCGTATTAGTCGTATTGATTGTTTTTTACAAATTTTCCAGAGGGAATAAGATATAGATTGGAAATTTGTCAGCATACAAATGGCGGAAAAAAGACAAGTTGTAACTAAACAAATTAGATAGTATTAGATTATCGAAATCCAACAGAGTGAGAACAGTTAGCCATAACGAATGTTACAGTTAGTTCTAAGACTGTTTGAGTACTTCAGGACAAAACCCGAATTGCAAAAGAAATTTTGAATTTTGGTTTGTTATACGTTATAGAACTTTAGAGAAGAATGGAAATATTGTAACAGGTCTGGATCTTGATTTTTTCGGGAGAAAAACACAATTATCTTTCCGAATTAGGATTCAATCATTAATTCAGAACGGAAGTAATTATTGGGGTCCGTTTTTTACTTTAATATGAAGGATATCTAGAAGAGAAATAACGATTTTATAACTATTGCAGTCACTACGAGCTGAATTAGTATGTATAAATTGTATGATTCTCCTAACACAAAATTTGAAATTGACAAAAGAAAAATGGCGGGTTTTACCTGGTTCGTCTCATAAAAAATACATAATAATACATATAAAACAGTATCTCAGTATCAGTATCAACAATATCTGTAACCACAATTTAATATTATTTTCATTATTTTTAACGAAACGTTTTATTATTTTAAACATAGCAGAGTTAATGTAATGCTTTATTTGCGACAACACTACAGTGACGTTACGATAACATGCTCTACTTCAAGAAAATAAACTGCGAGACTGCGAGTCGTGCGAGTCGAGTTGATCTCCAAGTGTGACTAATGCGCATGCGTTATCTAGGTGATGTTTATTTTACGTTATTATCAATGATGATTTTTTATAACTGGCTTTACGGCTTTGGGTTCTAGCCCTTCTGAGCCTGAAGTTACAATGTATAATTATACTTCATAGTACACTGCTTCACAATATGTTGATGCGTCACATTGTGCAGCCCTTGGGAGATTTTGACGGCAACTTGAGCCAGCAGACAGCTAACAGTTGGCGATGGTATCTCAAGGCGCCTAAGCAGACAGACACCATATCTTGAGAATCACATCACTATCAGAGCACTTGTTTCACCGTTTCCACTAATAGTTCACATGCGCAGACACTTAATACACAAAATCGCACCACTTTTACATATCAAAATCCACTTCAAACCATTATTTAAACAATAACACAGGAGCAGCAAACCGCCGCCGGTCAAGTTCCCGCCAAAAACCCCTCAATGATGAATAATAGCGGGAAGCCTCAGAGTATGTATTATGTAATTACTTTCAAATATAATATACTAGCTGGTAACCGGCGCGTTGCTGCCGCAGAAGAAATAATTGTGGAAACATCGTTTTAAATTTGGAACAGTTATATTCTTTAATTAGGAATGATACTACATTCATTGAAATTGAAAAATATATAACATTCAATTAAATTTGTCCTTACCATTCGCGCGCCACCTACTCTAAGTTAATTTTAGTATTACTATGCGAAACCTACTATGCGAAAGTGCAAGCAATAAGTAGACAAAGTTTTACGGAAAACGATATGGCATTGCATAAAATACGAACAAACAAACATAATTTTTTATATATTAGATATAATAATCTATGGAATTAATTTAACTGGGAAGCTAAAACCAAAGAGTTACAAACAAGTACCCATATAATGATAAATATGGCTGCTTTCCATACCAAAATAATTCACGTATTAAAGTGAGCGTTATGGAGATATTTCAATAAACTTGAAAATGAAGTGTCTCCCTCTTATCTATAAATAATCTTAAACTCTTATCTATAAGCAAAATCATAACAAGGGACTAGTGTACGACCAAAACAGTATTTTCAGCCGAAACCGAAAACGAATCTTCGGCTTTGGTCTCAGTTTCGGCCGAAACCGAAACCTAAACTTATTTAGACATGTCAAAATGTCTATTGTTTAAGTAAATTAGTGTTCTCTCTAAATTAATTTTAAGATCTTGTATTATAGCACTTGGTGGTTACCTAATCTAAAAAACCTAAATCAGTCTAAACAAAGATTACTTATTACAGTAATTAATTTGTACGAAATTAATTACGTACGTACTTAATTAGAAGAATAATTCTAAAATAAAAGAAAAAATTTAAATATTTATTATTAGATTATTAATAATTAATTTTAGTATTCGTAATTAAAAATTCATATATGGCATGCTAAGAAAAACAATTTTTCTACATTTTACCCAAACAGGTTACTCTGACGATCAGCAGGGCTAGCATGGGCAGGAGATAATTTTATCCCCGGGGAAAGGAGAAAATGTTTATCCCCTCGCTTAGTTTTATCCACCCTTAGAGCATGGGCACACCGGTGGATATAATATCCACAGTAGATAAAATGGGGGATAGACTTAGACTTGGATAGATTTTTTGTATGAATATAAACTTAAACCCACGTCCAAGGAACTAGGATAAAATTGTCCCTTTCAAATGTCAAAAAAGCATAATTTTTTATCTTTCATTTGGCTCTATGCTACGGACAGGGGAGTCGTTTTGTCAAACGGGGATATACTTCTCCCCGTTGCCGTGCTTTGGCATAAGGACAAGATAATTTTATCTCTTGTCAGTGGTATAATCGGGGGATAAATTTTTTGTCCCCAGCCCAAGCTAGCCGTGCTGGGTATATTTATTTTGTCCGGCGGCTTGCTTGGAACCGTGATAGGCGAAGCAGAAAGATGGGTTGGATATGGACTGCTAACAATATATCGGCATTGCGTTACAATAATGGCTCTGACAGATGAGACTGAATTCTTTATTTCGAAACAGTTTTTTGATATTCAAGTCCAGTTATCTCCATCTGATTACAAGTATTATCGTGCATATACCAAGAAATCTCCTTTTCTTGCTGTATGTTGGAGGCTAGCGTCGTTACACTTCGTCAAAAAAGAATATTATTTCTGACGAACGAGGTTAGCCGAACGACGTCCGACAATTCGCGAAAAGTTAGTTTCGGCGCGCACGAAAGTTCGGCCCATTTTTGGCCGAAACCGAAACTGTGGGCGAAACTAGATTTATTGACCGAAACTGGCCGAAACCGTAAATAAATCGAATCTTTGGTCGGTCATTACAAGGGACTACAAATAAGAAACTATCCAGGATACTCCCTAGGTACATAATATATAATATTATAATTTTAATTTATAGCATATACTACTTGCTGATTTACCACGTGCCCAATGGTCAAGGAAAACATCGTGAGGAAAGCTGCATGTCCGAGGAATAAAAAACATGTGTGCAGTACACACGTCGTAGAAGTGGAAAACTAAACTTCGAGAGAATGAGACGAATGCAGATTATCAGGATAATTGTAGGGTATATTTATATTGTTACCATGTTTAAAAATTATTTTACATTTTTACTACATAATATTACATTACATATTATAGACTCCAAGTTTTAAATTTCAACAAACGACACAAATGGCTTATGATAACTAAAGTATACAAGGTTATTTTTCAAAGAGTAGCCAATTTTTAAACTTAAGTTCAAATATATAAATAATGATATACCCTTAGTGCAGTTTTTGAAGATACGAGTAAATAAGGTTTCTACTTTTATTTGAAATTATCCCAAATTGAATGTGATTTATGGGCAACAACTTTTTTGCCTACCGATCGACCCTTACGAATGTGTACGTGCGCAGTAAAATCAGTTCAAATAATGCATACCACGCATTTTGAATTTAAAAGATAAAGAGGACAGAATGTTTGAGGTTTTTTTAATAAATTTTTCTTCACCATTTGCCTATATTACTTATTCTGAACCTTCTCAGTAAATTTGGTCGGTTATTGCAAAATAACCCTGTAAACACTGTATACTGTATTGTATCTCATTCTCTCGCAGGCTAAATCCAATAGATGTATATGTCTCTTTTTAGTGTCACTTTTTTATTTCATCGACTTTCAAATCAGAACGATTCTAAAAAGTTTTCACTTCAAAACAAATGTAAATTAAGTTTTATTTGCGTGTTGCTCAATACTATAATAGACTGTAAAATATCGTTCCGGAAATACGTGAAATGTATTTACATTACACGTAATATTTCCTTTGAATTATTCTAAATGCCTCAAGAGCCGTATAAAAGTGACAGCAATAGACAGCTGACGATTATATATTTTTATGTTGCGGAGCCACACAGCAGCTGTATTATGACGGAAGTATGAATGTGTCAGACTTAATACCGAAATGAAATAGCAGCATAATGCTGTTGTGTTTCGTATGGTAAGGGACGTGAACCGGAGATCCTTTTACACTGGTATGTTGCGTTTACAGAACGCCTACTGTAAAATGAAACGCAACAATAATAAATTGCCTGGACGGAGCCTATCAAATCATCATATTATATCCTACAACTTTAAATATAAATAAATTATTTGCCTTTATCTTTCATGAAAGAAATTCAATTATAGATTAAAGTTTACTAATTATTATACGATTAAAAATAAAATATTTTCATTACAATTCTATTGTACCACCCAAACAGATGTGTTTATGGTTTTCAGTTTTCACTGATGTAGCAGTGGGACGTATCGGCTATAACTGTATATTATTGCATTTTAGTCCTCAGGGAAGACATCGCATCGGTTTTCTTCGTTCGTCATGGGTACAACAAATAAGGAGTGGAATAATTCATCAAAGCATCTATCTTTCCGCCTCAATATAATTTGTGCCTTAGTTAAATGTCTATCTCCACGGTTAATAGTGTTCGTGAATACGTGGCCGATTTTCATCCAATTGAGAATTTGTGGCTCGCTGAAAATAATATTATAGGACAAACTTTATGCTGTATCTATACGTGGCGATCTATTAACGTGGAAAGGTGTGAAAAAAATTAGAACCTACCGAATAACAACACCGTCTGTTAAGAAATCATTTTATTCCACATGCTTAGTTTATAGTTTTTTTTTCACTGAAAAGAGAACTAAGTATTTAAGTGTCCACGCTACGTACATTCCACATTACAGGCTGTGAGGCATTCCACCTTAGTCCGCAGAGGTGACAACGCATCTGTAATCTTCTCTGTTTAAAGTTGGTGACAGGTGTTCATGGACTGCATTAGCCACTTACCATCAGGTGGACTGCAAGCTCGTTTTTACTTCAATTTTACATACATTTACGTGGTAGAGCCATGCTGCAGCTATATTAGTAGTATAGTTGTAGCACGAATGGGTCGGCTCGACCGGGGAAGGACCACGCTCTCACAGAATACCAGCGTAAAATAGCAGCTTAACACTGCTGTGTTTCGTATGGTGAGTGTAGAGAACCGGAGACCCTTTTTACTGGAAAAGAGGCATTCTATCTTAGTCCTCACGGGTGACAACGCATCTGCATTTTATTCTTTATTGAGGATAGATGTAGATGTCTATGGGTCACAGCAACCACTTACCATCACGTGGACTGTGTGCTCGTTTGTCACCCTATCCTATAAATAAAAATAAACTGTCATGTCTGTTACCATAAAAATCGAGTGAAGCCGAAACCATGCTTAACTTCTTGACGCACACTCACGGACTCATCTTACTTCTTTCTTTCTTTAACAGCCCGTAAGGCCACTGCTGGACTAACAAATATGTACCTAAATCAGTTGTACTGCAGATATTCTCATACCGGGTTGTGTCGAGCGGAAATTCTAACCATAGCCCTTTATAGTTCGCTGAGCTACTTTAGGCTTTCTCATACGGACAGCAGTGAAGGATCACGTCTCAGTCCCGCATGTTATCAGCAAGCAAAGAATCAGTAAGCTGAAGGAGCAAAGGGCCGGTCATATAAGGCGAAGTATCGGGAAGAAAGGTTCAAGTTCCAGCATCGTCGTATCGTTCGTATCGGTACCTAAGCACAAGTGTAGTGCGGCACTCCACTAGATGGAGTAAGACATATTCCTGCATCCAGCCGATGGATGCAGGTATCTCAGGACCGTGTTTTGTGGCATTCCTTGGGGGAGGCCAAGTTCAGCAATGGAATTGTGAGAGGCAGTAACGATAATGATGATGATGACCGATTTTTCAAAGAGTAGCCAAATTCTAAACTTAAGTTCAAATATATAAATAATGATATACCGTTATTGCAGTTTTTGAAAATACGAGGTAAATAAGGCTTTTACTTTTATTTGAAATTATCCCAAATTGAATGTGATTTATGGGCAACAACGTTTTTGCCTACCGATCTACCCTTACGAATGTGTGCGTGCGCATTAAAATCAGTTAAAATAATGCATCAGTGAAGAGAGAATCAATTACCCATTTTTCATTTTTTTATATAAAAAACACCCTAGGTGTCGAAAGAGGCGAGTATGGCAAATGCCTCAAAAATCTCATGGGTTTCTAAATATGGCGATATAACTATTGTATTATGATATTACTATATTTTACACTAGACGATATCTAGACCGACGACGGGTAGCGTCAAAAGTGAAAGACGTCTGGTACTGCGATCGTCAATCCACCTGTTAAGCGTGACGATTAAGGCAAATCATCCTCCTATGGGAGAGGCCCATTTCCCATTTTTATACGTGGTAGACGCTGCAGCTATATTATGGTTGTAGCACGAATGGGTCGGCTCGACCGGGGAAGGACCACGCTCTGAGAATACCAGCGTAAAATAGCAAATTAAATTTATTATGGTGAGTGTATAGAACCGGTGATCTTTATTACGGAAACGAGGCATTCCATCTTAGTCCTCAAGGGTGAAGATTGATGTAGATGTCTATGAGCCACAGCATCCATTTACTACAAGGTGGACTGTGTGCTCATTTGTCTCTCTATTTCTATAAAAATAAAATCTCAGGTTTACAGCGAATAGTACTTTATTGTAACAATTAGCACAATATTTCGCCTATTATTTTTGTAATAAAAGGCTGTTGTTTGTACAGAGTATGTATGTATGTACATGTGTATGTATATACATATGTATGTTTATTTATTTGATACGGTCTACAGCCTAAATATCTTGATGGATTTTAATATATGAGATGACGTTAGATTTGTCTTAGTTGTGGACGTGACATAGGTTATAAGTATAATATTTACCTATATATTGCATCTGCAAATACAAAAAAGGGAGAGGATTTTTTTTTCAGTAAACTTTTTAACGCAGTCGGGTTTTTTAATTACTGTTTTAACCATTAAGCTTATTACTATTAATTAGTTGCCACCTTTTAGATGAATACGCTCTCACTAAATACCAGTGTAATATAGCAGCGTAATGCTGTTGTTTGTTGGTACACCAACACAGCAGTACAAGCACTGCTATTAGGCAGCAGAAATAGGTAAGTAAAAAATCCTTTCGATATTATAAACAATGAACGAGGAATGAGTGACAAAGCAAATTTATGTTGCAGAAGTGAACGGAAGAGTCGGGAAGGGACGCTCTAGACGAAGGTTTATCGACCAAATTGGCGATATATTGAAAATGGGCCAGATTAGGAGTACCCTTAACCGACGAGCGTGTATGCGTAAATATATGGATGTAAAGGAGGCGAGAGAAGTGTGTCAGGATCGTGCCAAATGGAAGTCCGTAGTCTCTGCCTACCCCTCTGGGTGACAGGCGTGAGTGTTTATGTTATGTTTTTTTTTTTTATTATAAACAAATACGTCGTGTATTAGAAGACGATATTATTCCACTTCCGCGCCACACGACATCACGTACCTAGTTAAGTTATAATAAAAATCAATTGTACGGAAAATCGAAACGAGTGACGGTGTCAGAAATAGTTTTATTACAACAAGTAAATAAGGATAATTACACACGTATGAGGTAAAAAACACGATGATTAATTCTAGTGAAGATTTCCTTCTTATATTTCCGTGCAGACGAGTATACCTTCCCAATAATAAACCATTATCATTACCGTGCAGCAGGGCTAGCATGGGCAGGAGACAATTTTATCCCCGGGGAAAGGAGAAAATATTTATCCCCTCGCTTAGTTTTATCCACCCTTAGAGCATGGGCACACCGGTGGATATAATATCCACAGTAGATAAAATGGGAGATAGACTTAGACTTAGATAGATTTTTTTGTATGAATATAAACTTCAACCCACGTCCAATGAACTAGAATAAAACCATCCCTTTCAAATGTCAAAAAAGCATAATTTATTATCTTTCATTTAGCTCCATGCTAAGAACGGGGGATATATGTCTACTCGTTATGTCAAACGGGGATATACTTCTCCCCGTTTGACATAATAAGATAATTTTATCTCTTGTCAGTGGATATAATCGGGGGATAAAATTTTTGTCCCCCGCCCATGCTAGCCGGGCAGAGATGGTGTAAGAATATCCACTACCACATATTGTCCCGTGGGTGTCGTAAGAGGTGACATGTTAATAATAACTAGAAAATATAGAAACTGCGGTTGCATTGGGGCATAAAATTTTTTTTTACTTTTAATGTCGCTTCCCGCCGTCTGTACGCTTAAATATTTTAAACTACGTAACAGATTTTGATACATCAATAGACAGAATGATTCAAGAGGAAGGTATAAATGTATAATTATATAGTATAATTCTTCTGTTCGTGTGTATGTAACTGAACTCCACCTAAATGGCTGGACCAATTTTGATGAAATTTTGTGTGTGAGATTAAGTTGATTCGACGGTTTAGATTCATAATAGACGCGGTAGGTGGCGCTGTTGACGAGATCTGAAAATCACCCGTGCGAAGCCGGGGCGGATCGCTAGTTATATTATGAGGCAATCTATGGGGAATCAATGAATCTATTAACCGTGTAGTGGCGGTGTAAGAATATCTACCACCCCATATCGTCCCGAGGGTGTCGTAAAAGGCGACAGAGAGAAAATGAAACGGGAAATTGGAAGCAGCATCTTGCTGATAACAGCTAAAAATAATAAAAAACTGCGGTTGCCAACCCGCTTGCCAAGCGTGGCAACTATGGCAAAATTACCTCATGAGGCAATCTATGAGGGAGGCCTATGTTCAGCAGTGGACTTTTATAGGTTGTAATGGAATGGAATCTATGGGGAAGCCTATGTTTAGCAGTGGACTGTTATCGATTGTAATGATGATTACCGTGTGATGGCGGCGTAAGCGAATTCCTCACCCCATTACATCCTGTAGGTGTCGTAAGAGCCGACTAAAGATAGACCATAAAGACCTCGTAGCTTCCGAAAGATAGCGGTATAAACCATCCTGTTTACGACAAACGTAAAATATCAGGAGCAGCAAGGCAGAGCGGCGTCGAAGGTGCAACGTGTCTCATACTGTGATCTTCTATTGAAGCCTTTATGTTCGTCTACCAACTGTGATGATTATAGCAAACCCTACTTACAAAAGCAGAGGTCCATGTCCAGCAGTGGATTTTGACGGGCTGATGATGATGATGATGAAAGAACCATTACACTCAAAGTTTAGGCGCCATTTTTTTTTTTTTTATAGAAGAGGGGGCAAACGAGCATGCGGATCACCTGATGGTAAGTGACTACCGCCGCCCATGAACAACCGCAACACCAGGGGAATTGCAGGTGCGTTGCCGGCCTTTTAGAAAGGAGTAAGCTCTTTTCTTGAAGGATCCTAAGTCGTATCGGTCCGGAAAATTCTCCGGTGGTAAACAATTCCACAGAGAAGTTGTACGACGAAGAAAACTCCTAGTAAAACACACAGTGGTGGACCGCCAAGCATCCAGATGGTGAAGATGGTTTCGTGAATTTGGACGCGATGTGCGTTCGTGAAATTTGGCGGCTGGAATTAATCCAAACTATTCCTCAGAGCACTCCCCGTGGTAGATACGATAGAAAATGCAAAGGGATGTAACATCCCTACGCAGCGCCAGTGAATCGAGCTGATCAGAAAGAACTCGGTCATCGACGATTCGCACCGCTTTGCGCTGGATGCGGTCAAGTGGAACGAGCTGGCACTGGGGTGCCCGTGCCCAGAGATGAGAACAGTATTCCATGTGAGGCCGAACTTGCGCTTTGTAAAGTTGCAAGCGATGAGCCGGCATGAAATACTGTCTCGCTCTGCTGAGCACGCCAAGCTTTTTAGAGGCCAATTTGGCCTTTCCTTCCAAGTGACCATGAAACTGCACGCTATTCGATATGTCGACGCCGAGGATTCCAATGCTAGCTGAGCCAGCAAGGGGAGTGCGTTGAAACTGAGGAGATACGACAAAGGGGTTCTTCTTAGCGGTAAACGCGCAAAGTTGTGCCTTCTGGGGATTGAACTGGACTAGATTTAGTCGCCCCCAATCCGAGACTTTGTTCAGCGAAGACCCGACTTCAGACACAAGTTTGTCCCGATACTCGGTGACGTTTTCCCGAGAAATATTGGCACGGCTGGTATATAAGGCATCACCAGTGCTGTCGTCTGCATAGCAATGAATGTTACCAGTTTGCAACATATCATTGATATGCAGAAGAAACAGCGTTGGTGTTAGCACGCAGCCTTGTGGAACACCAGCGTTGATAGACTTGTAATCAGAGCATGCACCGCATGCTCAGATTACAAGCCAAATTAATGGGCCAAATTAATGAAAACAATTTAATGGGAGGGACTCCATCAGGCCCACTCGACTTGCTGACGTCCAGGGAGAGGAGTGCTTTGCGAACCGAGCGCTGTGTAAACCGCACATCCGGCATGGAGCACTCACACTGCGGGATGGTCGGCGGTGTGTTCCCCCCATCATCAAGAGTCGAGTTGGACGCAAAGAGAGAGCCTAACAGCTCGGCTTTCTCCTTTGTGGCATGGGCCAGTGAGTCGTCCTCTCTGTGCAGAGATGGAAGAGATGGCTGACAGAAGTTCCTTTGGACAGCCTTGGTGAGAGACCAGAATGCACGGGTTCCCGAAGGAAGGCGAACTAGCCTCTCGCCAATTCTGCCGATGTGCTCAGACCTTGCCTTGGCAATGACTCTTTTGAAGGACCTGGAGGCGGAATTATACTTCTTTTATGAGCGCTGGTGTTTACATCCCGAGACGTTGATGCGTCAGCCCAGGCCCGGTAGCACTCCTGCTTATAGCGTGATGCTATTTTACAGGAGCGACCAAACCATTGCTGGGATCTGCCTCCGATGGGCACCACAGAGGATGGAATAAAAAGTTCCATACCCTGAAGTACTACATCAGCGACAGAATCAGCATCAACGCTGGGATCGTCCGGCGAGAAGCAAACCCCCAAGGGTAGGATGCAAAAAAAGACCGCATCCTATCCCAATCGGCCGACCTATAGTGCCCATATAAACACGGCGGCAGTCTGCAGAATGCAACCGCGACGTTAGTGTGAGTGGCACCACACTCCGGACAGACAATGGTCTGACGAGCCTAGAGGGGCGTCAACGGAAACCTGATATCCGTCTGGATGAGAGATCAGCAGAAGATTCTTTAATACTTAGTTTAATTTCGTCTCTCTGCATATTCATATCATTTCAGTGAGTTGAAAATTTCTATTTTGAATTTGTTGCTGTTCAATTGAAGTCTAGATAAAATTTCTTCATTTTGTGCATGTGCCTAACGAACACTGCAGCATTAATAATTCTGAAAATAGAGATAAGCTGCACACATACTTGCCAAGGTAGGTTATAGGATAGGTGATAACATAGGTGATGACAAGGTAGGTAGAGCCATGCTGCAGCTATATTAATTGTATAGTTGTAGCACGAATGGGTCGGCTCGACCGGGGAAGGACCACGCTCTCACAGAATACCAGCGTAAAATAGCAGCTTAATGCTGCTGTGTTTCGTATGGTGAGTGTAGAGAACCGGAGACCCTTTTTACTGGAAAAGAGGCATTCCATCTTAGTCCTCACGGCTGACAACGCATCTGCATTTTGATTCGCAAATGAGATGATAGATGTAGATGTCTATGGGCCTCAGCAACCACTTAACATCAGGTGGCCTGTGTGCTCGCTTGTCACCCTTATCCTATAAAAAAAAGATGATGTTGCACAATACTTAGGTTTTATTTATTTTTAATCAATATACAAAAACTATAGAAGTCTTTTACCGATTTTATAATTTCTAAGATATTTGTGAAAATGGGAGGGGTGTGGCATTTTAGCTCTGGAGACCCTGGATTTTTGATAGGGTGGAATGAAGAACATCGTAACCTGCCTAATGGACCACCCATGGTCGATCATTCGATACTGATATGATAACAGCGAATATATTTTGATTGTAAAAATATTATCTACAAATATCTAAAAATCGAAATAAAGTTATCGTAACGTCAAAGGAATAAATAAATATGAAACGATATGTCGCCCCAGTACTTTTATTACGTTTTCACAAAGTGATATTTTGACATTGATATAGTTATATTGATATTTATTATAATCACAACCACAATAACACAAGACAAGGTAACGCTAATATTTTAAAAATAATTATTACACAGATTTTTTTTGCCTTTTTAATGCAACATAATTTAATACCTCTTATGTAACCTATTGTAAAAGTTTATGATAAAATTCATAAAATAAGGATTTAAATAAAATAAATTTCAATAAGTATACAACATTAATTTATAAATCAAGCAGGGGAAAACTGTGAAACAAAAATATTTTACAAACAAAAAAAAATGCATAAAAATTCTTGTAGATAAAATAGTTTTCTTTTGATGTAGGCATAATATATCGGAGAACATTATTGATGACTATAAAAGATAAGAACCTAAAAACATTTTAAATCGATATCTCTTACAACTTGTGTTTGTACTTTCCTATCTACGAACAAAAACTACCAGTTTCTAAGAAAACTATTATAAAAATACGGAGATTATAAACTATTATTGATAATATTATTATTATTGTATATTGTATGAAACATTAAAATGCTGAGGTAATTTTAGGAATCGTGTACAGTAATTATTACATAATAGTTAAACGCATTGATATTGATATATTTGTACTACGCACTAGATTTTGCATTCCGAACATTCACTATGTTCAACTGAACTGTACCTTACTTTAGTGTCATTTACTGTGGCTTCAATATTCATGCAGTGTGGAGCGGCGATAATAATACGAGATTTCAAATTAAAGTTTAAATCTTACGTAAATAACAATTCAGTAGTCAAGTAAGTAAAATTTTTGTTGTTCAAGTGAATAAATAGGTAATAATATCGTAATATTTTACTATCTACCGCGCATGCGCGAAGACATAGAGTAGCGCACATTTTTTGTTTGGAATAGCTTCTCTAGTACGTAGTACATATAACTCAATGGTTAAACGACTGTATTTCTTCATCATATTTATCATTATACATCATCTTTGTATTTTCGTTAATATAAACGCTATGAGCGAAGGGTAAAGATTTATTTTTAATCTGTTATTTAGTAATAAAGGCTGTTTATTTAATACATTTTTTTTTTTAAATCGCCATGTATGTAGTAGCTACTAACAGTTACTACAATCGGTTCAGCCATTACGAAGATTAACCCTGACAGAATGACAGACAAAAATTTTGAAAATATTTATGTTTTAATGGCATGCAAATAGTTAGCCTCAGCTCAATATACGGCAGTTATTTCGTTATTACAGACAGACACCAATTATATTTATATGTAAATGTTTAAACTAACACCCAAGTAATATTTAATATTATGACATTATATTTGTACATGTACCTTATAGGTATTACATGCTAAGAAATTCGGTTTTTTTAATTCATGGCACTTTAAACAGTTTCCTTAAATTAAGAAAATGCACATATACTTATAAATTATATTATAATTGTTGTTTTTGTGATGTTTAAATATATATTATATTAAATTATATATATTAATTCTAATTGTATATATTAATCATAAATAAATAACATCTAATTATATTAAAGGTAACTCACATACCAAGTGGTCAAGCAGTGATTTGCGATTTGCGAGCGTTACGATATATTCGTAAATGTGTTTTCACGGAATTATAAAACATTGACCGTGACATGATATTTCAAATTACAAGGATGTACCTATAGGTGTTTGATTCGCTTAAAAAAGCTAAAGTAAACTATTTGTAAATTGATGTTTACAGCGAAGTTGATATCAATATTAGGATTAGAATAACTTCTTTGGCCTAGTCAACATACATATATTAATTTACTGCCACAGATACAAACGATTCTTTTATCTTCTCTGATACGGTGACAGCATATATTTCCGTCGTATCTAAGGTGTCCGTCGCGGTCAGTCTCCTTCCATACTTTTTAATCATTTCCAAAACAACACCGTTCGACCAACCGAATCCAGTTTGTACAGTGTACTCTCCACCTCCGCCGATTCTGCCTGGCTGCTCGACGTCGTACTTTTCGAACATCTGCTCATTTTCGGTGAAACCTTTCAAACACGCACGGACCCAAGTTTGAGCCACGTGGAAAGCCATCTGCTGAGACTCATGTGAATTTATTGCTCGCAGTGCGTTAACAACTATACTGACTAGAGGCGGCCACGCGTTCGGGAAGTCCCATTGTTCCCCACTCTTGATTAAGGAGGTTGGTATACCGCCTGGGAAGTTAAGACCTTGCGAACCTTGTAAATATTTTACTACACGAGGAGCGTGCTTCTTTAACACGTGTCTTTCTACCGCTTCCATCCATAATGGTGCTACGTTGCTTGGGTAGAAGTATTTGCGATGTTTTCCATTTTCCAAGTTGTAGTCGTACCATATACCATCGGCCTCGTCCCATAACACCGCTTCAATTGTATTGCGCCATTGTTTTGCGAGATAAGCCCAGTGAGCACCTTTACGTATATTCCGCAATAAGCCATGGAAGTATGCTATATTCTGTAAAGCATTGGCGAAGATCGCATTTAAATCGACCGGTACTATGTCGCTAGTGTGAATGGTGCTTAAATTGCCAGTATTTTGGCCGAGATTTCCGATAAACCAGCGAGTGGAGAAATCCCAGCCACTTTCGGCGGCGCCTTTAATGTCGTTGTAGAATTCCTCCTGGCGTTCTTCAGTTTCGAATTGTTGAGCTATCGTGTAGTCTTCGTAATAAGACTCCGGTCGAGGCCCTTCACTAGGAGCGTAATACCGTAACAGAGTATACGATTTTCCACCTTTGTCAAACGTAATTGTTTGCGATTTAAGCCAATATTCCATTTCGTCTTCAAGTGCTTCAATGTTAGCTTCGAGGAAGGCAAGGTCTTTCGTTTTTTGTACATAAAGAGACACCATTGCTGTTAAGAGAGGAGGCTGACTGCGCTCTTCATAATACCACCTGCTGCCATTGGGCACGTGACCGAGTTTCCTCAGTAGCTGAATAAGATTCTCGATCATACCCCGTGCAGTATTCTCCATTCCACAAATCAGAAGACCTTCTATAATCCAATATGCATCCCAATAGTATATTTCGGAAAATCTCCCTCCGGGAATAATGAAACCATTGGATATCGGAATAAAGCTGTACTTATCAGGTTTTTCAAAGACGATCGGTTTAACTTTACGACCGAGAGTCGGCCAAATTTCATTAATATCGTGTGCGAACTTTCTTAAAGTGTCATCACGCACTTCGGCCAGGAATGCGGGATTGTCGCTGTAGTCAATTGGTTTCCATAATTCGAGTTCGTTACCGGGTTCGAAATACTGGTCAACAAAAGCTTGAATTTGGTCTTTTGTCGGGTTCTGGTTTGTTTGGTCGAGGAGTTCGTCAAAAGCCTTTAGTGTGGTGTTCTCATCGTTTCGAAGTTGAAGGTCGACGAACGTCTTAGAGTCTGGATAAATTCTTGCTAACTGTACATAGTGCAGCAACTTACTGTTACAGTATACTGGTTTACTGCATGAAGGCGGTAGTTCCTCCGCATTAATGATCCCATTAGTTAAAGCGAGGATAATGAGGAGTAACATCTGGAAAGATAGAAATAATAATTAAAACAAAATGTTAACTAAGCGACAGTTGCCTATTAGTTAAGTTTACGGACTACAAACTATCAAAGTCGTGGGTTCGAATCCGTCCACCATTCTACTACTGTGGTGAATCACTTCTAACACAAGCGTTTAAGCTTACTTGAATTAGTTAACGCGAGTATTATAAGTGATGATAACATTACTAGTATTATTTATAAAAAAAATATGATCACGATAGGGCTGTCCGATTTTGACCACATAAATTATGAATAAGTACACTCGGAAGATAAAAACTGCGTTTATCTCGTTTACTGTTAACTCTTAAGAGATAGAACTCTTTTTCAATTTAGGAATCCATCTAGATAAGATAGTCCATTGACGGTGAGCGGTGACCAATGCGCCAAATGTGTGGTTCTGCGATCATCATCTGCTTGTCAAGAGTGTTTTAAGACGAATCCTTCCTACATCGGTTGAAACTTGAAACCCATGTTTAGCAGTAGAATTTAATGAGATTGTGAAGAAAAACAGGAAGATTTATATATTTTATATATATCTTAACCCCACAAGATACGAAGAACGGTTATTTTAAGAATAATGTAGGGAGAAGGCGGTAATAGTAATGATAGGGAAAACGTAACACCAGTACGACCGAATAGCTCGAAGAACCGACAACAAATGCGGAAGGTTCTCGAGTGGCAGCCTCGCACCGGTAGACGAAGTAGGGCGTCCCCCCACTAGATGGAGTGACGACCTGGTAAGACATGCACGAAGTGGATGGATACAGGTGGCTCAGGAGCGTGTTTTGTGGCATTCCTTGGGGGAGGCCTATGTTCAGCAGTGGACTTGTGAAGGGCTGTAATGATGAATAACGATGAACATCAGTACGATAACCAAGTAGTCCAATGATCAGAATATCTTTTTTTTTTTTATAGGATAAGGGTGACACGCGAGCACACAGTCCACCTGATGGTAAGTGGTTGCTGCGACCCATAGACATCTACATCTATCCTCGATTACGAATCAAAATGCAAATGCGTTGTCACCCGTGAGGACTAAGATGGAATGCCTCGTTTCCAGTAAAAAGGGTCTCCGGTTCTCTACACTCACCAAACGAAACACAGCAGCGTTAAGCTGCTATTTTACGCTGGTATTCTGTGAGAGCATGGTCCTTCCCCGGTCGAGCCGACCCATTCGTGCTACAACTATACCAGTAATATAGCTGCAGCATGGCTCTACCACGTAAAAATTTTAATTGCGTCACAAACATATGTTTCTTACAAAATATTATTTTAACATTTATATAAAACAGACAAATTTATCAAGTGTTTATTCTGTTACCAAGCAATGTCCATGATGAACTCAAAACGAGGTCAATGTTCCTTCCTAACAAACGTTGCAAAAAATCTCTAATAGCGTAACGTTCATGACTGCCAACTTATTTGCATTTCCAATAAAAACATTTTTAACATATCACAGCTGATATTTCATAACATAACATATTGAAGGTTCGCTAGCGGAGTGACTGAGCTCTCGGCTGCGGCGCTGCAGAGTCACGGCTTCGATCCCGCACGAAACTAATACGTATTTGTATAGGTACATTTAAAAAGAACCTGATGTACAGTCGACTAGATAGGTATCCTCATTTTATGAAATCGGGTAAAAACCATTATACGTGGTAGAGCCAAGCTGCAGCTATATTAGTTGTAGCACGAATAGGTCGGCTCGACCGGGGTGGGACCACGCTCTCAGCACTGCTGTTTCGTATGGTGAGTGTAGGGAACCGGCGGGTTATTGTACATTTAACTATCCAGTAAGCCCCTGAATTTTTTCATTTCTTAAATTTTATGTTTAGATAATTTTTATTGATAAAATGACCCTTTTTTCGGCCGTATTTTCATCCCTCTGGAAAAATTATAAATATTGGTCCTACAGTTCCGAAAGTTGGGATTGTTTTTTAGGAATTTTCCTCCTCTTTTTAATCCTTTTTTAGATTTGAAAAATCTCAATTATTTTTTGAGATATTCGCAAAAAAACTAAACCTCCTTTTTTAGTATTTGTTTATAACTTTTGCAAGTTTTGCAAACGGAACTTAATTTTTTTTTTCAAAAATCATCTACATGCTATTCCGAATCGAATGACACCTGGTTCATATTTTTCCGAGACTGCTGAAAAAAGTTGACAAAAAAGGCACTTGTTGACTAGACTATTATAATTAAATTCACATATATTATGTCAAATGTCAATTAATTTTTGTTAGTTTTTATCGACGCTTAACATCGTAAAAAACACCGTCTAATAAATATTAATTTATTCAGCTGGCCTACAATTAATTCAACAAATCGAAGAAATGTGAAGTTTGCCAACACGCATTGGGGTAGGGCGGCGGACATTTCCTTGCCCTAAAATCTTCTCAGAAATGAGAAGATTTTAGGACAAGGAAATGTCGAAATTGCATGTGCCCAGCAGTGGAACGTATATAAGCTGTAACTTAACTTTAGCCGAAGGGCTGCATGTCTAAGAAAAAACCTCATGTCTAAGAAATAAAAAAAAAATCTATTTCTGGTACATATGTACTCCACCAACATGCATGTGGGGCAGCGCGGTGTACTCTTCGCCGCCCTAAAACGGTTTCAGAAACCCACTTGAGTATATAACATGTTCTGTGCTCATAAATGAGATGCCTGTGCCATATGACGTATACTTATATACTGTTTTTATCGAATTGTTTTCGGGTCTTTGCAGATTTAAGTGGTTTGTTTACATGAGAGGCCATTGTCTTACTTTCAGTATGATTAGTTGATTAGTGTCGGTTCTTATCTACATAGTTATTATGGGGTACTCATATCATCATCATCATGTAGTCATAATGTTATCAAATCAGGGCGAGGTTTTACGCGAAACACTTCGATTCCGACGAGTGAGTAGCTTTAAAATAAAAATATACAAAATGTAAGTAAATAAATTTGCTTATATACTAGTCAACTACTAAACATTTTTATTTAACAGAATATATTTGTAACTAGCTGATACCCGCGATTCGTCCTCGTTGCTTACACACATCGCTGAACACGTAGTGCTTATAAAAATCATTGTTTTTTAAAACTTTAATAAGTTTATATTAAATGAAGATATCGCAATAATTTTTTTTTTTTGGATAAAGGCCAAGTGTCTAAGAAATAAAACTTAGAAAACCCAATTGATATCCATCCAGTAGTTTTTACGTTATGTGCGCACAACTGCAAACCTCTATCATTTTATTTATATAGAAGATTCTAGAGCTTAACTTCAAGGCAAATACTCTTTATTCTCTACTAGTCATCCGCCCCGGCTTGATTCTGGATCTAAGTGATTTCTGAATCTCAAACAGCGCCACCTACCGGGTTCAATTGTGAATCTAAACCATTCAGGGACCCATTGAAATACACACAAAAACTTTCAGCATAATCAGTCGAGCCGTTTTTGAGTTTTAGCGAGACTAACGGACAGCAATTAATTTTTATAGGGGAATTATTAACCGGGCGAATAAATAACATATCCGAGCGGTGTTAAATTATGTTTGCGAAAAATTTACTTAACTGGCGATAATTATGAATGACTAAAAATACGTAAAATGAGCTACTAACAGTGGGAAACAGATAATCTATGCTAGCAACTAAAATTCCAAGTGTCCGAATTAAATACTAAATTGGGCGAAAAAATACTGAGTGGGTGGCAGTAGGTTTATGGTGCGGCTGGGGTGGCCATTGGGCCACCCTAAAGCCGCGTACATTATAATGATATAAAATATAATATTGAAAGAAATGAACTTTTTAATTTAAAAAATTCAAAAAGTATAAGTCAAAAGTAGTTTTGACTAACATTCTTAGTCAACATATGCATATAATTATTTCCCTAAATTAGTCTAGTAAGATAGTTATATAACTAGATCGTGCTCATATCATCTCGGTGAAATTTGTTCGCTTAAGAATTATTATACCGATCGTTCTGAATAACTCGTAACTCAAATTCATATTTTCAAGCCGCCGTTTTCCCATTTAGTATTTCAGTGCGCCACAATCAGTATTTTTGACACCCTTAATTTGAATTTATATTCAGTCGTTTAAATACCACCCATTTTTATATATAGAGATTAGATCGTAACAGCTCATTGCCAATTGGTACCTCTCATAAGCAAAATTTGCAGAAGGCTAAAAGATACCTATATCCATTCCATTACAGCCTATAAAAGTCCACTGCTGAATTCCCGCAAAAATTGCCTCATGGGGGATTTCGCCATAGTTACCACGCTTGGCAAGCAGGTTGGCAACCGCAGTTTTTTATTATTTTTAGTTGTCATCAGGAAGGTGCCGTTGCCCATCTCCTGCTTCATTTTCCCTCTGTCGCCTCTTACGACACCCTCGGGACGATATGGGGTAGTGGATGTTCTTACACCGCAAATACATCACCGCAAATACATGGTAAGATACAGATATAATATGCAATTTTTTCCCTTGAAGTTTCTTGCTACATTTTTTATCGATATTGATAAACAAAACGTGTATTTATTTTAGTGTAATTCTTGTTGTCACCTCTGAAGACTACGATTGCCTGTTTGCCAGTAAGAAGACGATCCAGTTCTCTACACTCAACAAACGAAATACAGCAGCATGAACAACAACAAAACCCAAATAGGCTTTTATTAAACAATTTTTAGCCAAATCTGTAAAATTTATAACAGCGGTAAAAATATGTGTTAAGTAATTAATTGTTTTACGAGTATGTTTTATACCTAATAGGTAAGTTACAAGCGTCGTGTCATCACGCTTCTCTTTCTTTTTCAAGTGAAAACTTCTTTAGAATCGTGATTTGAAACTCGATGAAACGAAAAAGCGACACTAAAAAGAGACAAATATATACATCTATAGAATTAAGCCTGCGAATGAGTGAGATAGAATCTTAGAGTAAGGTACGTGAGGGTAATATGGTCACCTTAAGCTTTGCCGTGCTATAAAACCTAAACTAGGAGGAAGACAAAGACACAAACACATAGTGGTATACTATAACTAATATATTAAAAAAAAATAGCAAACAAGCTTTGGCAATAATCAGGAACACTTTGAAAAATCATCTTAAAAAAACTAACTAGTCATAATGACGTCGCTAAAGCAGCGCCCGTTTGACCTTTTATTATTTGATTGACTGATGAAGAGCTAACGTATCGCAAAGCCATCTATGCAAACAAGGCTGTAGTTTTTGAGTTATTTACAAAGTGACCATATTAACCGGATGACCATATTACCCTCACGTACTATATTTATAAGCCTTATTTACACTCTAAGGATAGAATACAGTATACAATGTTTCCTATTATCTCGGTTTCCTTTTCTGAAAGTTTCACTTCTACCGCGTGTACACTGTTTTACTTATACACATGTTTTATTTATATTAATACTAAATTATTATTGCAATCCAACAATATACAACTGAATAGCTGTTGTCAGCGTAAGCTGTTATTTTACTCTGGTATTCTGTGAGAGCATAAACCTTCTCCGGTCGAGCGGCACTATGTAGATTCCTTGTTCCTTTACTGACTTAATAGCACATGCCTTAACAATATGCTATTATGGCTCGTAAAATTATAACAGCGCCATTGCGAATGTTCATAAAAACTATCAAATATGTCCCACAATACGCCGTAAGCACCTATTGTGCTATTACATATTGAATCACTTACGTAATACTCGTTCGAAGATTGTTTATCTATTTACAGGAGTGAAGCGTTAATTTTTATTTTTAATTATAACGTAAAATTATTAAGACTGATTTCGTCTGTTCGTCGTCATCATCATCATCACTGTCTGTCATAAGTCTACTGCTGAACATAGGCCTGTCCCATAAATTGCCACAAAGCACGGCCCTGAGCCAACTGCATCCATCGACCACAATTTTATTAGGGAGGTTACAGAGAGGTTTCTTTAGGTCGTCACTGCCATCTAGTATGGGGGTCGCCCAACACTGCGCTTATTAGTACGAGGCTGCCAATCGAGAACCTGGACCGCCCATTGCCACTTTAACCTACTGATTCGTTCGGCTGTGTCAGCTACTCTTGGTCTTCTGTTTTTTCCACAATATCCGTCTTTCCCACAGAAAATTAGTTGCCGTAATCCACACCCTAAGCAAGCGAATTAACGATCCATTTACCAAATATAACAGACCATTGATGCCACTCCCGTTTGCAAGTCTTGGTATTTTACAGACGTAAATATTCACAGCCAGCCCGCTCGTTTTTTATAGAAGTGAACGTGATAAACGAGCACACAGTCAACATGATGGTAAGTGGTGGCGATTGTGCGTAGACTTACACCTATCCTCAAAACGCAGGTGTGTTGTCACACCCTGAGGACTAAGATTATTACATTATTGTATTTAATTAATATTTTTTACCCTACGGACTACGGAACATCACAATTAAAAATTATTTTCATATTTTGCCAGTCTTAGGTGTGGAATTTTATCTCCAAAATATTCCTAATATTCCAGATCACCACATAACCTACTTAATAAAAAAAAATCACTAAAATCGGTTCACAATTGACGAAGATATCGCGTAACATACACATAAAAACATACAGTCGAATTGTATACAGGAGGTATAGGCTTTTTTTGAGGTCTACAAAAAAGGGTCTCCGGTCGTCACTCAGCATACGAAACACAGCAACGTTATGCTGCTATTTCACGTTAAAATTCTGGACGTGCATGGTTCTTCCCCGGTCAAGCCGAATCATTCGTGCTGCAGCTATTATATGCTACAATGAGACGCTACCGCGTATAAATCATATATTTAAAGTTTTGTCGCCGGGATTCAAATCGACCATTGAGTTATATGTACTACGTAGCTACGTACTAGAGAAGCTATTCCAAACAAAAAATGTGCGCTACTCTATGTCTTCGCGCATGCGCGGTAGATAGTAAAATATTACGATATTATTACCTATTTATTCACTTGACAACAAAGAAAATTACTTACTTGACTACTGAATTGTTATTTATCGTATTATTATCGCCGCTCCACACTGCATGAATATTGAAGTCACAGTAAATGACACTAAAGTAAGGTGTACGGATTGCAGTACAGTTCAGTTGAACATAGTGAATGTTCGGAATGCGAAATCTATTGCGTAGTACATATATATCAATGAAATCGACCAAGAATACTCTTACATCTTTGTCTAATTTCAAAGTAAAGCTACCGAAAAACAGCAATGAATCCATCAATTCAATGCCCTGCATATGTAGGAAAGGAAAGAGCCCCGTGGGGCATTCCATCTTAATCCTCAAATATGACAACTAAAGTTGGCCACCTTACCATATAATGTAGTATTTTAGGGGTCCGTATGAAATAAAATAAGTATATAATATTATATTTTATTAAGGTCTGACTTGGCGGAAGGCTATTAATAAAGGGTTAAAATAACAAAGTATTCCATTAAAAAAATTGAATATTTACTCAAAAGATATGATTATATTCTATGATATTATATTATACGCCTCGAAAATACTACACTTGATTTAAAAAGTTGGCATCCTTAATGAAGACGCTTCTGTGGGTGGCCTTGTTCGGTTAAAGTTGGTTGCAGTTGCAGGTGTCCATTGACTCCCGAAGTCAGTTACCATCAGGTGGGCTGTTATCTCTTAACACTCCAATATTAAAAACAATCATGAACATTATTAATATTTATAAAAACGCGACCTACTTATCCTTTACGGTAAGTTGCACCGTCTAAAACCCAAAACAACATGGTCGCCTGTGCAGTGTGCATGTACGTATCACTGAACCTATTTATACAAATAAGGACTAAATAAAATATAACACAATAATATAACCTTGTCTTTTCTGTACTTAAATTAATGGAAATAAAATATTTTATGTACATTTTCTGTTCCGTGAACATTTGTATCTAAAATCATACCAATTTTTTTACTTTATTTGGACATATACTTTACGAAAAAATTATTTAAATGCCTATACCATAATATTTTTTTTATTAAAAAATTACTAGGGATGACATGTGCGTTGTCTTGCGCGGTTGGCTAAGTTATGATCAGTCGATCAACAAATCTGGTGAAGAAGAATACTTACACCTACATGTACGTTTAAACGTGGCAGAGCCACGCTGCAGCTATATTATGGTTGTAGCACTAATAGGTCGGCTCGCCCGGGGAAGGACCACGCTCTCACAGAATACCAGCGTAAAATAGCAGCTTAATGCGACTATGTTTAGTATGGTGAGTGTTGAGAGTAGGATGCAGAGAATAGCAGTGCTTGTACTGCTGTGTTGGTGTTCCAACAAACAACAACATTACGCTGCTATTTTACACTGGTATTTAGTGAAAGCGTATTCATCTAAAAGGTGGCAACTACTTGATAGTAACAAGCGTAATGGTTGAAACTGTAATTAAAAAACCCGACTCAAAAATAAAACCCGCTTCAAAAAGCTTACTGAAAAATAAAACCTTCTCCTCCCTTTTTGTATTTGCTGATGCAATATGTAAGTAAATATTATATTGTAACCTATGTCACTCCCATAATTAAGACGAATCTAACGACATCTCATATCTTAAAATTGATCGATTTTGGATTTATGTTTAGGCTATAGAGCGTGTCAAAGAAGTAAACATATATACATACATATGTACATACATATTCTGTACAAACAACAGCCTTTTATTACAATAATTATAACTTTAAACAAAAAGTAAAAACCGTCTTCAAATTGCTAAATAAGAAGTCATTTATTTGCAAAAAATTCCACCCCTAAGGGTACTGAGGGGTGGAAGTTTTTCTCCAAATTTATATGGAACCATCTTTGAAGTATAACCAAGTTAATAAAAAAAGAATCATTAAAATCGGTTCTCAATTTGCGAAGATATATGAAATTCCTTAAACAATAGTTCAGTATGAAACTTTTCCCCTATTGAGGTAAAGCCTATTTAATAAAAAAAGAATCATTAAAATCGGTTCACAATCTGTGAAGATATCGCGTAACATACATACAAAAAATAAGTTAAAAAAACATACACTCGAATGAGAACCTCCTCCTTTTTGAAGTCGGTTAAAAAGGAATAGGAGAAATATTGTGCAAATTGTTACAATAAATTAACGTACCATTCGTTGTAAACATGAGATTTTTTTATAGAATAAGGGTGACAAACAAGCACACAGTCCACACAAGTGGATGTTGTGGCCTATAGACATCTACATCTATTCTCCATTATGAATCAAAATACAGATGGTTTGTCATCCCTAGGAACTAAGATGGAATGGATCCGGTTCTCCACTCTCACCATAGGAAACACAGCAGCATTAAGGTGCTATTTTTTGCTGGTATTCTGTGAGAACGTGGTCCTACCCCGGTCGAGCCGACCCATTTGTGCTACAACCATAATTATAGCTGCAGCATGGCTCTATCACGTCAAAAACCTGAGATTTTAAAGTTATAATTTAAGACCTTTCAACCCATTTGAAACAGTAATAACTGTGGCTGGTTCCACATGTCAACATGTACCTCTGAAACAAAGCAAGGGTTGTCGGTTCCATTTTTAATACGTTCACTAAGTGATCTTTAATGAGACAGGAGCACACTATTTTGACTACACAGTGTGATGGCAACATGCAGCACAAAATAGGTAAAATATATCTGTTCAGTACAAAACTAAACATAAAAGTAATTATTTAATTTTTGTGAAATAATTATTTAGCTGGCAACATTTTCATTACATGTCGATATAAAATTGTCTATGTCTCGCCACAGAATAAATAGTCTCGCTCTCTCGGTGGTGAAATTCACTCGCGATCTGCGCATATTGCGTTTTATTGAAAGTTGAATTATTATTTGATTTACAAAATAAACATTTAATCGATTTAGGCAAATCTCATTTCATATCAATAAAATTATAGAAACATTCGAGTGCATTACTTTGATAAAATTAACAACCGAATGATTGATAAGAATAAAGAAACACTTCAAACAATTTAAATTATTTCGCAATACGTTTTAGATACTTTGATGGTTTAAGAGCGCGCATTCGAATATGCCCAAGTCAAAATCTATACGACCGCTCTAGAACGGCGTAATATTGATGCACCACAAAATGCTCTCTCTGTGTGCATGGCTGCATGAACTAAGCCACTTGCACGAATCATTTTGATACTATTATTTTAATGTTTTTTTTTGTAATACTATTTCATTTCATTTTATATTAAAAAAAATAAAAATAAAGTCGAAGTTTCATGTATTAAATTTAAAAGTCGCAGATCTCTGGTTCCATTTTTATCGTCCAAAAGACATCTTTTGTAATTTTTGTGATTTTCAAGGGAAACTCTTATCGTGTCTATACTTCAAGGACACAAACAAACAGACAGATATATTTATTTGTAAATTAGAAATGCAAATCCAGGTCAAACAAAAATCTACTTAATACTTGCGGTCAACTGCACGTCAAGGTAACAACTAGAAAGGGGCAAGTAATGTATTATGTTCGAATTACGAAATATGTATTATATAAAAGATATTATCATCGTTTGATATACTTTTATTCTCTTTCACAATGTAAACATAATTCATCAAATCATTTTATAAAGGTCGATATTTAAAACACATATTTTCAGAAAATACCACCTAGCATGTGGTGAACCAGCACTTATAATTGCAATTAACAATTTCATTGATGCCAGTGGATTGAAACCGGGTTGCTCGCGTTTACAGCGAGCGCTTAGCCCCTGAGCTACCCCGGCTCTTATATACCTATTATATAGTGATAAATATAATGATAAATTACTTATCACCAAATAAACTTATAAAATTATTAATTAATTAAAAAATAAATAAATAATATAATTTTTAACAATATATAATTCATGGTGTTAGATTGCGCTTTTGTTCGCATAAACTTTATCGGTGTGCATCGGCGCGAGCGCGCGCACCAGCAGCGGTCAAGTGTTACGTACGTCCTACCGATGGGAGGATCCGGGATACGCGTATACACGCTGATTTATATTATTTTTAAGATAATCGTATAAAATAATTAAGTTAACAAAACGAGCTAAAAATAGGATATTGAGAATTACCTGTATTTTCATAAAATTAATATAATAGTTATGCTTATATTCAAATACATGAAAAAATTGACATTGAAATGGAGAGTTTTAGTGATTTTATAGCATATCGCAATATTTTCGTAATCTTTGAGACAATTATATTCTGTTATACGAGAAATTAAGCTTAAAACAAAGTGTTTTAGTTCATTTCAATGGTTGTATTCGACCTGAAAGATAACTCTGACGCATATCTTCGTATAACGCTGTGGAGGTTGTCTTCGCTCTAAAAACCGTCATTAAAAATTATAATTTTGCTCTGTCTGTAGAGCACTAAATAAGCACTTCATCTTTCTAAAACCGTAATTTTCTGCAAATAACCTGCTCACATCGTTACGATATTGCCCTTGGAAAAACCATAAAACACGAAGTTTTCAACGCGAATCTATTGCACGCTCTTAATAATGTCATTAAAATAAATTAGAATAATTAAAATAAAATTGAACTGTGTTTTCTATGTAAAATATTTCTTAAGGTAAGCAAACAAGGTTCATATTTACTTGAATTTGATAGAACTCAAACATTATCTGAACAATTTATGAGAGACGCTTTGCACTATTTCATATTTAAATGTTATTACATAATATAAATAGTTGCCGTGTCGTCCATAATTTACTACAGTTCCACAATTTTCCGAGATGCTATTATTTTTGACGTGGGGATGTGGGGGAGGGGCTAGACAATATGTTCTGCAAACCACTTCAAATTAAAAATATTATGTAAAATTTAAGTAAAATTAAACGTGTTAAAATTAGTTCGTTCAATGTGTAATTAGTACTTATTTGCGTAAATATAGCAAATCTTTATACATTTTTTATAAACAAGACTAGGAAGCACTTATTACAAACGTGTAAAATCAGAACTGATCGAAAATTTTAATATTAATTATATACTTGGGTTTCGGCGACAATGGTAACAGTGGGGCTGGGGTACTAAGAATCTCCGTTGGAGGTTCGGTTGCCACCCTTGACGACTCGATCTGGCAACTTATATCGCACGCATCCTGAGGACTGAAGAAGAAGATCCTTGATCTGGAAGAAGAGATAGACAACTTGCGCTGGGATATTATAGAATTATCTGAGGACTGAAAAGAGTCCCTCTTCAAGATAATTCTCGAATCCGGCAACTTGTTCTATCGCCAGGACCATCTGTCCCAAGAAGGTGTCGAGTTTATCGTCCACAAGTCTATCGTTAACAACGTTGTAAAGATTGGGCATGTATCGACAAGGGTTGCGTACCTTATACTCAGAATCACCAAACGATATTCGTTAAAGGTCATGCAGGTTTACGCACCAACCTCGGCACATCTCGATAAGGAGGTGGAGAAAATCTATGAGAATATCAATAGATCCTTGCATTCCTCCAAAACCCACTATACAGCGTTAATGTGAGATTTCAACGCTTCACTAAGCACAAGAGAGAACAGGGAAGAGAGGGAAATTCGGAATAGGGCAACGGGCCCAAGGGGCCAGCAGCTGACCGACTTCATGGAGAAAGAGAGACTCTTTATGATAACTCTTTCTTCTAGAAGCGACCCCACAAAAAGTGGATGTAGCCTAGCAATAGTGATTTTCAACGCGTAGGTCTTAAGATGAACATAGACAAAACAAGGGTCATATATAACGTCCGAGTCACAGCTATGCCAGTAATTGTTGGAAGCATTACGCTTGTAGTTATCGATGAGTATGTTTACCTAGGACAATTAGTCCGACTAGGTAACCAAGTTCGACCGAGAGGTCAATCGGCGGATTCAACTTGGCTGGTCAGCGTTCGGGAAATTAAGACATATTTCTTTGTCAGAAATATCTCAAAACTTGAAAACAAGTTTGTACAACCAGTGCGTGTTGTCTTGTGAATCAGAGACGTCGTCCTTCACTGCTGGCCGTATGAGGAAGATTAAGGTACCGCTCAGCGAGCTATAGAGAGGGCTATGCTCTGAGTTTCTCTGCGTGATAGACATAGAAATGAGAACATCGGCAGGAGAACCAGAGTCAGTAAGCTGAAGTGGCAGTGGCCCGGCCATATAGTTCAAAGAACCGACAACCGATCGGGAAGAAAGGTTCTCGTTTGGCAGCCTCGTGCCGGTAAGCGAAGTATAGCACCGTCCTCCACTAGATGGAGTGACGACCTGGTAAGACATGCAGGAAGTCGATGGATGCAGGTGGCTCAGGACCGCGCTTTGTGGCATTCCTTGGGGGAGGCCTATATTCAGCAGTGAACTTGTGAATGAATGAACTTGGGTTTTTTGATTGACATTAAAAAAACAAAGATTTTAATCAAACTTAAAGAATAAAGCGATTTAATAGTTAATACTATTTATTCTAAGCGCTTCCTTCACTGGCTATTTTTTTAATTAAAGATCCCTTGACATTGTATTACAAATCTTTCCAGGAAATATCTTATTCACCTACTTATAATTCATGTACCAAAATGTTCTCATTGAATCTGCGTTCAACCTTCAAACCACGGTGATTCAAAGGCCGTTTTCCATATTTTCCTCGTAGCTCACTCTGACCGCACGACGACCGCAGCAAATTGCTAATTTGCTTGAGGTACTTTCCTTTTAATGTATATCAGGAATAGTAAACTACAATACTTAATAGATGAAGAATAATGCTACAAGATTGCAAATAATGCCGCATTTTACAGCACGAATGAATATGAGGTCTAACCAACGTACTCGCGAGCACATCATTACTTGACTGGATATGAGGTTCCATTTATAATTACAGCCTATCAAAAGTCTACTGCTGAACATAGGCCTCCCCCATAGGTAGACAACCGTTTATTACCAATCTATTACGCCATCTTTCAGATAAGCCACAGCATAAGTGGTCCTGAATTTTCTTATGTAACAGTGTATTTTTTTTTTACTTAATACTGAGATACGTCACCCTTACCCCCGCTAGAAATATCTCACACTGGATAAACGTCTAGACTCAGAACTTCAAACCGATTTTTTAGGCCATTCGAACAGTTGCTTCCTTCGGAATTCGAAGTACCAAGCTACGATATCAAGCCGTAAGTTTTTTATGGAACTTAAGTGATAAACCTTTGTATACCTGCAACCTGCTTTGTCTGCAAGTTGCATTGTCACATCTGCAGACTAAGATGAAAAGCCGCACAGCATGTAGTTATACTGGCCCTCTGTATATTTCAGACCGGAACACAACATTGGGAGCAGTACTATTTGTTGGAAGAAGTAGGTAAAAGTGTGGTACTTATCCAGACGTACTCCTAGGCAGAAAATTTCTATCACCTAGTAAACATATTATAATATATTTATTTCTATTTTTTTACATAGGTAAAAATATTACATTGCAAAATGTAAATTCTTGGCATTGAAACAACAACACTTTTCATAAATTTTCGATTCGATGTGGTTGGAACGAAGAATAATATTTAGTTTGCCGTATCACGTTTCGCTATTTTTGCATTGTTTTCTCTCATTTTAAATTTACAAAGTAACATGCGAATAATAGGTCTTTATCTATGAAATTGCCGTTCTGCGGAACTGGCTATTTCAAATCAAAATAATTTTTGTTTGGCTAGAATTCTAATTTCAAATTAATTTTATTTTAAAAGTATGGAATTTTTTTCAAAATTAGTCATTTGCTTATTGATTAGCATTATGTTTTCATCGCATTTGAATCTTTTTCGTCATCATGGATTAAAAATTCGAGTAATTATGAAATATGAGTACCGTCGTGGCAGCAACGCGGCAAAAGCGGCACACAACATCAATGACGTTTACGGAGCGAATACTGCAAACGAACGCACCACCTGTTATTGGTTTGCCCGCTTTCGTTCTGGAAATGACCTGAAAAATGAACCCCGTGGTCTTATTAAAGGCGATTGTGGAAGCTGATGATACTCAATCTACGGCTAAATTAGCAGTAGCTTTCGGCGTTAGCATCAAAACAATATTGGTCCATTTGCGTCAAATTGGCAAGGTAAAAAAGCTTGACAAATGGTAGACCCGCCAACTCAATGACCGCCAGCTCGAAGTACGCGTCGAGACTTGCCTTGCACTGCTTTTGATCAAAAACTTTTACGTTTGTGATAACATAAAGTAGTAATTTTGTTTTCTTCCGATTCTTGATCAAAAGCCTAGATTTTTGATCAAAAACAAGGTTTTTTCATAAACCTGCGACATATACATAGATAAATTACTACTTCATATTTTAAACTTAATACTTTTAGTGGTGTGTCAATACTTGGTTAGTATTTTTTTTTATGTATAGAAGAGGTGGCAAGCGGGAACGCGGCTCACCTGGTGGTAAGTGTCAACCACCGCCCAAGAACAACTGCGACGCCAGGGAAATTGCAGGTGCAATTAGTATAATTGCTTAAAGCATTTTGTATGGAAAAACTATGTGTGCATGTACACTTATCTGATACTGTATATTAGAATAATATATTAAGTTTCCTTTCCCTTCTTTTGTAATAAAGTACCTGAGTAATCGAGCTTAGTTCGGTGTTAGAATTTTTTTTTTATAGAAAAAGTGTAACAAACGAGCGCACAGTCCACCTGATAATAAGTGGATACTGTGACCCATAGACATCTACATTTATCCTCGATTAAGAACCAAAATGCAGATGCGTTGTTACCCCTGAGGACTAAGATGGAATGCTTTGAATGTCCAGTAAAAAGAGCCTCCGGTTCACACTCACTATGCGATAAACAACAGCATTGAGCTACTATTTTACGCTGGTATTCTGTGAGAGCGTGGTCTTACCCCGGTGGAGTCGACCCATTCATGCTACAACCATAATATAGCTGCAGCATGGCTCTAAGACTTTTTTTCTCAGCATTACAATACAACGTACAATAGAGCTAGAAAATAAAAGATATAAAACACTTTGTATATAAATACAAACACATTGGTTTCTGTTCTCTTCTCTGTCTATTTCTCTTTGTCTGTTCGGTACAAATTTTGTAATCGATTTTAAGCTTTGTATCGATTTTAAATTTTGTAATCGATTGAAGGACCACACACTCGGAGAATGACTTCTTCATCTTCGCAAGCAAAAGGTTCAGAGATACAACAAACAAAGACTACTGTTTACCACCTTGTTGATTGTAGATTAATCGTCGTTGATTTACAACGTATTTGACAATAACCAATAACAATGTACGGTAGATATTTTTTTTTATAAAACTGAACTGACAAACGAACTTACAGCCCATGTAATGGTAAGTAGCTACTGCAGTCCATGGACACCTTCAACCGACTTCAAAAAAAACAGGTTACAGATGCTTTCCCTCCTCCGAGGACTAAAAAGAAATGTCTCGGAGCCTGTAATAATACTGGTCTTCTATACCCTTCGGACAGGAACACAGCAGTGTTCAAACGAAACATATAATAAATAAACATTCACGCCAGAGGGGTAGGCAGAGACTACGGACTTCCATTTGGCATAATCCTGACACACCTCTCTCGCCTCCTTTACATTCATATTATGTCTACGCATACATGCTCGTCGGTTAAGGGTACTCCTAATCTGGCCCATTTTCAATATATCGCCAATTTGGTCGATAAACCTTCGTCTGCAATATAGATTTGCTTTGTCACTCTTACCTCGTTCATTCTTTCTACATGACCATTCCTTTCTTAAGCTTGGTCACATCATAATGATTTCTTATATTTACGCTAACACTACACATTTAAATAAAAATAGTTTGTACGGATTTTATCGCGTATATGAACTTACTTTATATTCCCAACGTTTCGAGCACTGTACAGCACCCATGGTCACGGGGGGGACTGAGGTGTTTGACGTCCCAATGTCATAATTAACTACGGCTACCTCCAGATTAAAATTATTAATTTTTGTTCCGATCTACGCAGTATGAACTTACAGTATTTTGAAGTCTTGCAGTTGTATACTTGGATTGGGATTTAATTTTATTAATTATAGGATCCCAAGCAGATGATAGCACCCAGCCATCTTCTCTAATGAAATTAGGATGTTTTTTGATTTCAATAGCCTCGCGAACCATCCTTGGAAGTGTATCAAATCTAATGTAGTGACGGAGGCGATCCTGTACGTGTTCCTGGAGCATGCAGGAGTGTACAAGCTTGATTGTGGATGTGGTCTCTCTTATATAGAACAAACTAAGAGATCAATAAAACCCGCATTAAAGAACACATAGCTGATGTGAAGAATGGACGCTCCGGGAAGTCTGCAGTCTATGAACTGTTTTATTTAACTGGTCACATCATCTTGCAAACCACATTTTTCTTTTATCACACAATTTCTCACCCTGTCATTCAGATACAGCATTTATTCTACTCTCTTGCTTCTTCTGCCACACCCAACTTTCACTACCATACATTAAAGTAGGGACTAACACAGCATTGTGAATTGCCATACGTGCCTTTTTGGACACATTCTGACTTTCCACAATAGAGTGTAGAGCCCCATTTACTCTATTTCCTGCGTTCAATCGTCGTTCTATATCCTTATCATATCTACCATCCCTGCTAAATACACATCCCAAATACACAAACTCATCCACTTGCTCAATCGAACGATCACCGCTATTTGGCGGCAGACAGGTAAATGGGTGGTACCTACCCAAACCCACTCCTACGCAGAAAAAGAGTCCTACCACCTAGGTAATTAAGTGCAATAAAAAATAAAAATCAAGCATGCCTAATATCGGAAATATTTAATTGTTGTTTATGCAGGTGTATTTCTTTAAAAAAAATACCACGTGCGCATGACATAACGTGCTATAAATAAATTTTTATTACACAAACGCGTGCTTTTGAATACGTTAACGCCTTTTCATCTCAAGAAGGATACCATGGATGTTAGGTACCCAATTGTTCCAGTACGATAATATTGAATGGGAAAATTTTAACATAGATTTTATAAGATCTTGCTTCGGATTAGTAGTTTCTATTCAAAATGCATAGTTAATTAATAGATAACAAAACGTTTAAAAGCAATGAAAACCTGAGCAAGAATTGAATATATTTACGACAAGTAAAACTATTGAGTATATATTGTTCCAAATTGTCTAAAGTAATCACTACTCTAATTTTGGAACGAAGTTACTTAACGCACGTTATGAATTTGGAGGATGGGGGCTAGGCGAGAAAAAGTGTAAGATTTTTCCGTCAGAGTCATGACCCCCTTTTTATAGTGCGAGCGAGATGGAATAATATCCATCTCCCTCGAAATTTTTCTTATCTTGCCATGAAAGAAATATTACTTTATTTTAACTGATGCTTCATTTTAATAGACGCTAGTAATTCATTTATTTGTATTTGTTAATCAATAATATAATACGTTTATACATACATAAACACTCACGCCTGTCACCCAGAGGGGTAGGCAGAGACTATGGACTTCCATTTGGCACGATCCTGACACACCTCTCTCGCCTCCTCCACATCCATATACCTACGCATACACGCTCGTCGGTTAAGGGTACTCTTAATTTGGCCCATTTTCAATATATCGCCAATTTGGTCGATACATTTTCGCTTAGGGCGTCCCTTCCAGACTCTGCCGTTCACCTCTGCCACATAAATTTGCTTTGTCACTCTTTCCTCATTCATTCTTTCTACATGACCAAACCACCGAAGCATTCCTTTCTTAATCCTGGTCACAACATCATCTTGCAAACCACACTCTTCTCTTATCACACAATTTCTTACTCTGTCATTTGGATTCAGCCCTAACATACTCCTTAATGACCGCATTTCTATAGCATTTATTCTACTCTCGTGCTTCTTCTGCCACACCCAACTTTCACTACCATACATTAAAGTAGGGACTAACACAGCATTGTGAATTGCCATACGTGCCTTTTTGGACACATTCTGACTTTCCACAATAGAGTGTAGAGCCCCATTTACTCTATTTCCTGCGTTCAATCGTCGTTCTATATCCTTATCATATCTACCATCCCTGCTAAATACACATCCCAAAAACACGAATTCATCTACTTGCTCGACCAATTCCCCTTCTATTCTTATTTCACATATCGTTTTACTTTCTTCTCTTTCAAAAATCATAACTTTCGTCTTACTTGCGTTCACTTTCATTCCCCTTTCTTTTAATGACCTGTTCATTAATGTAACCATCATTTGCAACTCGGCCGCCGACGACGCAAGTATGACTTGATCGTCGGCGTACAAAAGGCATTTGACGGTTAACTCACCCATTCTTAACCCGCATTCTTCAACTTTCAAATTTTCCAAACAACTGTCCATAAATAGGTTGAACAGCCACAGGGAAGCCACACAGTCCTGTCCGAGTAAGCCCCGTTGATCCTGACACAAGCACTGAAGTCCCTATACAGAGACTTCAATGCCTGTATCAACCCAGCGCTCAACCCAAATGAATTCAATGTTTGCCATAACACATCCCTGTCCACTCTGTCATAAGCCTTTTCCAAGTCCACGAACGCACAAAAAACCTTTTGGTTTTTGGCCAAAAACTTCTCCGCGATCATGTACGTGGAAAAGACCTGATCCGTACACCCCATTCCCTTTCTAAATCCCGCTTGCACATCCCAAATTTTTCCATCAGTATCTTTCATAAATCTTTCAATTAGCACCTTAGCATACAGTTTTCCCACAATGCTAAGAAGGCTATACCACGGTAGTTTTTACAGTCCTGCTGCGATCCTTTTTCCTTATATATTGGGACTATCACGGCTTTGCACCAGTCTCTCGGTACCCGCTTAGGTTCCCAACACAAATTAAACAAGGTGTACAGCAGGTCTGCCACCACTCCCTCTCCAGCCCTTAGCATTTCGAGTGATACTCTATCATATCCGGATGCCTTACCTGCTTTTATACTTTTCATTGCTTTCATTATTTCATCTATACCTATCTCTCTATCTCTTTCCTCTTCTTTCGAAATTTCTATTTCATTTAATTCAAACGTCTCATCACTCATAAACACGCTTTCAAAGTATTCCTTCCATCTCCTTAAACTCGAAACTTCGTCATACAGAATACAGCCATTCTGGTCTCATATAGCATTCATTCTAGGCTGTTTTGAATGTCCCCTGGTAGTTCTTACGAGTTTCCAGAACATTTTAATATTTGCCTGGAAGTTATCCAATATTCTTCTTTCATTCTCATCAGTTCTTTCTTGCTTTTTCTTTCAACTACTTCTTTTACTCTCTTATTTAGATGTCTAAAGATTGCCTTTTTTCTTTCAATATCATCATTCATACCGCTAGAATGACTAGCCTTGGTTGCTAGTAAATCTAGCCATGCTCTCTTCTTTGCTTCAACTTCCATCCGTACCTCATCATCCCACCATAAAGTGTTTTTCCTTTCATTCGTTTTCTTAGTTACACCACATACTTCGGTAGCTGCATCCACCAAACCTTTCTTGACATTATACCACATAGTCTCGAAGTCTAAATCATTCATACACAATTCATCCATACCACTTATATTTTCTCTCAGTCTACATTTGAACTTCTCTTTCACACCTTCATCTTGTAACCTCTCTGTTCTTATATACTGTAACGCAGTGGTAGATAGGCAGATGTCCGATGCCGCCAACGCTTGAATAGACCATTAATTCGGCATAAGACCAAGTAATGATCCGTCCCTACGTTGGACCCCCGGTAAACCATGGTATCTACCATTGCGCTTCTCATTCTTTCATCCACAATTATGAAATCTATCATGCTTATATCACCACCTCTTTCCCATGTATACATGTGAATCTTCTTATGACGAAAGAAAGTGTTCGTCACAAAAATATTCTTTTCTACACATACGGTGAGGAGGCTTTCACCATTCTCATTTATGCTTTCATCACCAAACGTTCCCAATATCCTTTCATAACCAAGCCTCTTCACACCAACCCTTCCATTAAAATCTCCTAATATAACAATATTTTCATTACCCTTGCATTTCATTAGCACCATCCTTACCATCTCCCAAAACTGTTCTCGGATATAAGTGGGCTTAGACATGTCTGGGGCGTAGACCCCTAGAACAAACAACTTGTTTAAGCGCACTTTCATTCGTATCCATAGCAGTCTCGGGGTTACACACTCATACTCTTTCACACAATGACCCATTCTTTCTGAAAGGATGATACCGACTCCCTGGCATGCCCGCTCTGTCTCGTCTACACCAGACCAGTACGCGGTATACATGCCATGTGTAGTGGCATCCTTTCCCTTCCGTTTCGTCTAATTTACACATAACACATGTATTCCTCTATCATACATCATATCGCATATTTCATCCATCTTATCATTCATTGCTCCACATACATTCAGTGTAGCCAGACGGGCTTCCGCAATCCACTTTTCGCCCCTCCGGGAGACAGACGTGACGGGTGGCGAACCTCGTCGCCGGTTTTCCTCCCGGAGATTCTTCGCACCACTGCCCCATTAAAGGGGCGCCGGGAACTCGGGGCCATTTCTTTTCTTTTGTGCCTCATGGTGCGAAAGTAGTTGGTGGTATTTTTTAAGCCACTACCACACGGCAAGGAGCCAAGTCTGTTCTTTTGACTTTGACGCTTGTTTAGCACCACCCGCGGAACACGTGTAGGGTGAGTCTAGGATTAGGTGGTCGAAGCCTACGGACGCGAGCGACTCATCCCCTCGTTCCCGACGTTTATCAATAATAATATACTACGAAAGGAACTTCGTTCCAACCGAGTGTTCGACGACACTCACGCATGTTTTTTTTTTAAATAAAAATAAAGTAAATTTGCCAACAGCATTTTATCCGATAGTATAATTATTCGAAATCAGATCATATTTTCTGGGACTTTGTTGTAAAAGCGTATACATAGCCCCATGAAGGAATTATTGAATCTTTGGAGTCAAGCTAACACACATATGGGTAGAAAAATAGGAGTGATATTTTAGTAACTATATAGACGATATTCTATTCATCACCTTCAGCGTAAGTTATTGTTTTTTCATTCGTTCGTTAATTACACTGCCCTGCACTGATAGAATTAGAAATCAATCTATATACATATATAGATTGCCTTACAGGGGTGATATTTTTTTTAATAGGATGAGGCTTACAAACGAGCACACAGTCCACCTGATGGTAAGTGGTTACTGCGGCCCATAGACATGTACATTTATCCTCGATTACGAATCAAAATGCAGATGCGTTGTCACCCGTGAGGACTAAGATGAAATACCTCGTTTCCAGTAAAAAGGGTCACTGGTTCTCTACAGTCACCATACGAAACACAGCAGCGTTAAGCTGCTATTTTACGCTGGTATTCTGTGAGAGCGTGGTCCTTCCCTTGTCGAGCCGACCCATTCGTGCTATAACTATACCAGTAATATAACTGCAGCATGGCTCTACCACGTAAAAAAGGTTAGTTAGGTTGGTTAGGTAGTTTAGGTACCTACCTAAACTACCTAATCATGGCATATTAAATATGGCAACCTAACTAACCTTAGTTAGGTTGCCATAGTTGCCACGCTTGCCATGCGGGTTGGCCAACCGCGGTTTTTTATTAATTCGAGGGTCATAGGTAAGATGCTGTTGCTCATCTCCTGTTTCATTTTCCTTTGTCGCCTCTTACGACACCCACGACATGATATGGGGGTAGTGAATTCTCTTATGCCGCCATTTCATGGATGTTATTGTATATACATGAAATACACCATATGTTATTGTTATCAATATCCACATATGTTATTGTTTAGTCTACTCAAAATGCTCCAGTAATTAAACTTTAAAAATAGATACAACCAACTTCAAAAAACTAAAATATAATAATTTACACATAATTTAATAGCCTCTAGACCAACGAGACGGTCAAAAATCAGTTATTGAGCTTTTTTGTCAACAAATTCTCAGTGGCAGCCCGGAGACAGGAAGTAGGCGGTGTTTCACCCCCGTGTCTCGGAAAGCAAGTAAAGCCGGTGGTCCTGCGCTTGATCTCACTCCGATCCTGTCGTTCTCATCTGGCTATGAAAGTGACGGAATAAAGAGTGCACCTGTGCATGCGCTTACACTTATGCACTATGATCCTGTCCTGCGCAGATGGCTAGTCTCTGTTGAGGCTGGCCGCCATAACCCAAGCCAGGAGTACACATTATTATGGTGAACATTTGCTAATAAAAATACACGTGTAGACCTAAAAACATTTAGTTTCACATATCAGTTGTCATTCAACAGCGTTATATGAAACACAATGACAAATAAGATCTGCCATTCATAGAGATAAGATACCTACATAAAGATAGGTACGTAAGCAGGTATTTACCGCCGATATCATTTTTGTTATGTTTTGTTCAGCATAAGTTGTGTAATGGCTAGCTCTAAGAACAGGTTAACCTATGTCACAGCACGTCGATTAAAGGAATTCAACGCAGGTTTAACTGACCGCGACATAGTTTCACCGTCGACCAGAGATTGTTTTTATTTATTTAAGCTTCCTTGCACTAAAATGTACAAAGGCAGACTTAACACCTTAAGGCGTTCCCTACCATTCAACCTATAAGTAAGCAAAGAACACTTTGGTGGTGCAATAAAATTTGTGCAAAAAAAATTAAAAATCAACTAAATAATTATATGAAAATTAACTAAGTACGAGATATATCACCTAAATTAAAAAAAAAATAGACGTAAAGCTGCACGAATGGGTCCATTTGAACGGGGAAGTACCGCGCCCTCATAGAAATATAAACGTAAAATAGCAGTATAATGCTGCTATTTTACGTTTGTATTAGTGAAGCATATTTCCCTGTGCTCTTCCCGTAAGTGCTGCAAAATGTGGTGTTAGTGTAATTATAAAAAATTATGAAATAAAATGTGTATAAGTCATGAACTATTTTATTTTTCTTGAGGCCATGTAGGCCATGTAGAGCCATGCTGCAGCCATTTTTTTATGGAACAAGGGTGACAAACGAACAAACAGTCCACCTGATATGGATGATTTGGCTCATACACAACTACATCTATCCTCAAATTAGAAAAATAGCAGCTTAATGCTGCTGTGTTTCGTATGGTGAGTGTAGAGAACCGGACCGTTTTACAGGAAACAAGGCATTACATCTTAGTCCTCAGAAGTGACAATATATCTGCATTTCGATTCTTAATCGAGGATATATGTAGATGTCTATGAGCTGCAGTATCCACTTACCATCAGCTAGACTGCTTACTCGTTTTGCAACTTTATTCAATTAAAAAAAATCTTCAGAATGACAGACCAATCTGTGTGACATATTTTGGCCGTGGCCACATTTATTTTTTTGGCGGTTTATTGTGTTTGATTATGTGTTCTTAGTTTATTGCAATCATGTTTAAAGTAAATATATTAAGATGTATTGTTAAAAATAATAACGTGAGAGCGGATCAACTTGTTCTCTTGCTCTCATATCAATTAAATTGAAATTGTCTGTCTGTAATATTGAGATAACTGGTTTCTATTGAACTCAGGGGGTTATTTGCATGTTTTTAAGACATAAATAACCATTTTTTAAAAATCTCTATCTGTCTAACCGGGCTAATCTTCGGAATAGCTGAACCGATTGTGGTGAAACTTTACGAACAGATAGCGAGCAATGCCAAAAGGTATGTGGGCTATATTTTATCCGAAATATGTAAAGATTTTTTTAAGCTCGTAATACGATATGTCGGATGTAGGTATTATTTTAAATTTAAATAACATCTCGTTAATAGATCTAATCCAGGTGAAGACGGGGCGGGTTGCTAGTTAGTAATAAAACAGCGTACGGCAATATACATTCAGTTTCGACCACACCGCAAAAAAAGTCCCTGTCATATTTACACATGGTAACGTGATGGACGTACCTAATTACATGGTAACACCAGAATAGATTAAGTATGCACACCACTTGTTCGTACTAGAAGAATTACCACATCGGACAGAATCACGACGCTCGTTAAGATAACAAATCTTATAATAACTACATAATAATGTATAATTTGTGAAATGACCACAGAACACTGTGAAATGACTTGAATCACTCGCAAGGCGCCTGCGTTGAGCCTTATACAGCACAAACAAGTGGCGGTTTCCTGATCTACCCACACTTCTATTTATCTCTTTTTATTTTCTACCCCCTACCACATAGTAATTTTTATTAATTATTCATTAAACCTATCAAAGTCCACTGCAAAACATAGGCCTCCCCATAGAATGCCTCATAAGGGGATTTGCCATAGTTGCCAAGCTTGGCAGGCGGTTTTGGCAATCGCAGTTTATTTCCCTAGTTGTTATTAGAGCCGTAGTAGCTCAGGGGCTTAGCGCTCGCTGTAAATTTCACAGTACACGAGCAACCCGCGTTCGATCCCCGCCGGCACCAATGAAATTGTTAATTTGCAATTTAAATGCTGATTTACCACGTGCTCCGCGGTGAAGGAAAACATCGCGAGGAAACCGGCATGTCTGAGAAATAAGAAAATATTTCGAAGACATGTGATGTCCGTCAACACGCAATGGGGCAACGCGGCGGACACTTTCTTGCCCTAAAACCTTTTTAGATGTAAGAGGAGGCCTGTCCCCAGCAGTCGGACGTATATAGGCTGTAACTTTAACTTTATTAAGAAGACGCTGCTACCCATACCCTGGTTAGTTTCCTGTCCCCCTGATATGGGGTAGTGGATATTCCTACACCGCGACTACACGTGTAATTATTATTTATTTCTATAATACACATTAAAGCCTTAAACGAGGTAACTTACATAAATAAAATGCCACTTTCAAGGTTATTTAAATTTAAAATGTAAGTCATGGATAATTTTCTTTGTGTTTTTAATCTACTTTAACGTGCTGATAAGAAAATCTATAAAGTTAAAATGTAGTGTAAAAAATTCGAGATAACAAAGTATGGTAAAATAAAATAAACAAATAACTTAAGATAGGACAACAAAGTCAAAAACCCTAGGAGAGGACAAAAAAACCGGAAAACAAAGTTTGTAGCCGTATGACGGCAATGTAAGAGAATCAATAAGGCGCTGCGCAAACGTGGACACTTTTTGTTACCGACACGGGACACCATCACAGGAAACCGTAGTTGCTGTGTCCGGTAGCGGCAATCGGACACAGTCGCCGGTTGCTACTTCTGGACACTGGTAACAATTCGTTGCTTGTTTTCCGTCAGTTTCACCTTGGATGTCGAAGGAGGAACATTACCTTTGCTTGTTGTGTTGATTACACGTTGACGTAGACGTCGTCGCCGTCAATATTTACAGGCAAATCAACCACGTCAATGTCAGCGCCGTACAATTGTAAGGAAATTTGCTTTGTGTTGCTTGTGTCTTCAACTGACGACTTAAAGTTTCCAGTTACCTACACCGAACACTTTTTGATTGGCGGTCGGTATGTGTTAAGTGGAAGCAACTGGACACAAAAGTGCCTGCGTCTGCGCATATAATGGCTGATTTCATATTGATTACATGAAAATAAAATATTCACTGGTAGCTTGTATCCCACACAAGACACAAAAATGTCTACGTTTGCGCAGCACCTAACATAATTTCGTTCCGTGTGTATCAGAAAAGGCAACATAGGGTAAGGCCAGAAACAGAAAGACGGAAATATGAAAGATACATTAATGCCAAATTTACATAAATAAAAATCAATTGCCGCATGTATGAAAGATCATCCCTTGAGAACGGCTGGACCGATTTTAATGAATATTTTGTGTGTTTGGATTCACAATTGGACCTCGCAGGTGGTGCTGTTGTCGAGATCCAGAAATCACCCGTGCTAAACCGGGGCGGATCACTAGTCTTATATATAAAAATCAATTGCTGTCCGTTAGTCTCGCTAAAACTCAAAAACGGCTCGACCGATTTTGATGAATTTTTTTGTGTGTATTTGAATAGGTCCCTAGATGGTTTACATTCACATTTGAACCCGGTAGGTGGCGCTGTTGTTAAGTACAGAAATCACCCGTGCGAAGCCGGGGCGGATCGCTAGTTTTATAAAAAAGGGTTATTGTAATATTAAGGAATACATAGATAATGATAACCTCTGGGAACGATGTGATCGCTAGCAATTTATTATGAGATATACTTACATAATTAATTATACAACATAATAAATGATTGTAAACAATTCTGTTTTGAAAAAAAATCCGTTGAGTTTATAACTGGTTCTCCGGACAAAGGTATTTTCCGTAGCGGTGGTTAATTATATATTAAAATTATTTTTAACAATTATTAGGTAAAATCTACTTATAATTTTTTTTAAATTTTTATTTAAAATACCAAGACCGGCGACAAGGAATAACTTCAAAGGTGAGAGACAATTAGTCCTTCAATTTGTATGTGGCAATACCTTTCTTCCTTCCTACAAATTGAGAGACCCCATATCAAGCTGTACTATTTCTGCATTTTTGCTTATCGAACACATGAGTAGCAACCTGGATGCTGTAAGCTAAAAGAGAAAAAAACATGCGTGAGTGTCGTGGAACACTCGGTTGGAACGAAGTTCCTTTCGTAGTATATTATTTATATTATTTTATTGATAAACGTATTATATTTTTGATTAACAAATACAAATAAATAAAATACTAGCGTCTATTAAAATGAAGCGTCATTTAAAATAAAATAATATTTCTTTCATGGCAAGATAAGAAAAAGTGCGAGGGAGATAGATATATTCCATCTCGCTTCCTTATAGCCGCCAAGGCCGTCTACACTATGTCAGAAGGAGTCGTGACGGAAAAATCTTACACTTTTTTTTTTCTTTTTTTTCTGAAAGTGTACGCTGTTGGCCCTGCGGCCTTTACAGCTTCATCGAATTTAGGCTCGTAAGCGAGGACCTACGAGCTATTGAGTGTAACGATTCTGCCGGCGGCGAGGCGGCGCGAAGCGCAAGGGCCCCTCAGAAGGAGGTACGAACCTCGGCTTGAATCACTATCGCAATTTTGTTTACGGGTCGCAAAAGTTAGAAACGCCCCGTATTACGGGTATAGAACCTCGTGTACGGGGTGTGTCTGTGACCACGCGCTCGCCGGCGAGCGCGGTGTGCCCTAGTGTTCTGTGCTAGAGTAGTGTCTGAGTGTGTGTGAGTGTTATTATTCACTAGACTAATTCCCCCTCTTATTGAGGAGGGGGACGGGATCGACCTATTAATGGAAGTGATCTCGTCATCGGGATCAAGAAGAACGTTCTTAGGACGTCTCCTGCAGGGGGCCGCGTCCCTCACTGGGGAGTACGAGCCCGCCGCATTCACCAACGGATTTTTATGTTCTTTTATCGAATCGAAGTATCTTAAGGATAACTCCTTAAGATACGAATGAATGGTGGGCATGTCGAGGTCGCGGTGAAGATCCGCGTTTCTCACATAATAGGGAGCTCCTGTGATTTGACGCAGGAATTTGTTTTGTACAACTTGAAGTTGTTGTAGCTTATTTTTGGGGACATGGGCGAAGGACACCCCTGCGTATGTCATAATAGGACGTACGCAGGTTTTGTAAAGATGCAGTTTGTGTCTCAGGGACAGCTTACTGCTTTTATTGATTAAGGCGAAAAGACGATACACTACGAATTTTGCCTTATTCCTAACTGTTTTAATGTGCTGAGAGAAGCTCATTGCACTATCTAACAGTACCCCCAGGTATTTTGCCTCACGTACCCAAGGGATTGGGCTACCGTAGAGGGAGATCGCACCTTTTTTGTGTCTTTTCATTTTCAGGATTAATTTATTATAAAAATTTCTCCTGTTAAACATAATTGCTTTACTTTTGTCGGGGTTCAATTCTATTCTCCATTTTCTGCACCAATCACCAAATGTGTTGGCTGCAGCTTGGAGCCGAATGCAGATTCTAATAGGATGGATATCGGAATAAAAGATAGTTGTGTCATCTGCATATAGTGCAAGATGAATATCTGGAAGCGAAGGGATATCACCCACATAGAGTGAGTATAGGGTAGGAGAGAGCACAGAGCCCTGGGGAACTCCTGCTCTGATGGGTCTGGAAGAGGAGAGAGTACCCTCAACGCGAAAACGGAAAGATCTATTTGAAAGAAAGTCTTGAATGATTTTGACAAGTCTAATAGGCACACCTGCATGAATAAGTTTAAAAACTAGTCCATTGTGCCAGACTTTGTCGAAGGCCTTGGCCACATCGAAAAACAGCGCTCCTGTATAAACAGCGCGCGTGTTTGACTTTGCAGCCTGATCCAAAATATGCTCCGTGAGGCGGTGCACCTGTTGAACAGATGAGTGTTTGGCTCGAAAGCCAAACTGCTCGTCTGGAATTAGCTTTTTACTTAGCGCGACATCCTTCAGACGGCTGAGGATGATGCGCTCGTAGATTTTCCCCATAGCATTGAGGAGACTGATGGGTCTATAACTAGTTGCCCTGTTTCTAGGTTTTTTCGGTTTGGGAATACCGATAACTACTGCTTCTTTCCACATTTCTGGGAAAGTGCAGGTGGACATTAGAACATTGAAAATAGCCACTAGGAGGCAGATCAACTTTGGAGGAAGGGCTTTGAAGACCTTATTGTTTATTCCGTCAGCGCCTGGCGCTTTCCGGGGCTTGAGATTTTTGATGATGGTTTTCACCTCATCGAAAGTAACGGGAGGGAGTGGATCATCCGTCGGTGAAGCGGAGGACAGATTAGCCGCTTCCTCGTTCACCTTGTTCAGGTGGACGGGGTCGATTGGCAGGGTGCTTGGAGAGCATTGGCTCTCGATGCTGTCCGCCATGCATTCGGCCTTTTCCGAGTCATCGAACGCTAACTGACCATCAGATCTAACTAATGGGGGCATCGAAGTGACATTTTCTGATTTAAGAGCTCTCGCCAGCTTCCAGAAGGCTGTATGCGAGGGCGAGATATCCTCCATCAGATTGTCCCATCGTGACTCCCTCAGCTGGGCTATGCGCTCCTTGACCTCTCTACAGAGGCGGCGCAATTTGGACCTATTATTGACGGTTCTGTAACGGTCATAGGCCCTCACCGCAGCGTTTTTCTCTCTCAGTAGTCTCCGAACATCTCCGGGGAGCTCAAAGCGACGATCACTCGACGCCCTGACCTGCCTCGAAGACTCTTCGGCAACCACCTTGATATGAGAGGTGATATGAGAGATGGCTTCTAAAGCCATCTCTTTGGTGTCAAAAACGTCTGGCACTTTATCTAAATGTTCCGAGTTCATAGATTCGAGATTAGCCTCGAACCTATGCCAGTCCGTTACAGTTTTGGTTAGAGGAACCTCACTGCTGGGCTGACCCAACGTCATTAGGACCGGGCGGTGGTCCGATGTTAACTCGTGCACCACTTCTATAGAGCGTAACCCTAAGGTTACGTTCCTGAAGAGTGCTAAATCGATTTTAGATGAGTTGTGGGACGGATCCATTGAATATCTAGTATCCTCTGAAGGAGCTATAATATCGAATAACAGGCTATCACTAAGGTCTACTAAAACACGCCCGTTAGTGTTATTTCTAATATTATGATTAGACCAGATTTGATGTCTACTATTGAAATCGCCCGCTAATATGACCGAATTACCGAGTTTGAACAAAGCTTCGAAATCACTTTTTAATACTTTTTTATTTGGTGGGAGATATATAGAGGCTACCGTGATCGGTTGATGACCGGTCATGGCTACTCTGCAAACGGAGGCTTCTAAGTTAATTAACTGTGGTGTTTCAATGGGCACTATGTGTAGGGATGACTTATAATATATGAGAGTCCCTCCCTTACTTGCCCCTATGCGGTCGTTCCTAACTATTCTATAGTTTGCTATTTTGGGGTCTCTAATGCTAGGCTTAAGAAATGTCTCTTGCACTAGCAATATGTCTATCTGATGATCAGTGAGGAAGGTTCTGACTTCGTCAATTTGATCTCTAAGGCCGCACGCATTGAAGAATGCGACAGCTATCGACCTAGGTTTTATTCTACCTATTAGTGTATTTTCCATTTCGGTAGAATAAAAGGAGCCAAGTTAACAGTAATCAAAAACTTCAGGCTTAATTAGCTCTGAAGTTCTTGATTGCTTCGATCACTTCCATGTGATCCAGGGAAGCCTGGAGGCGCTCTTTAGCAGAGCGCGCGGTCCTAATTTTGTGCGCCAAGGTGCGCAACTCGTTAACATCGAAACTGTCCACGAAATCGCAGACCAGATTGAAATCCTCGGCTAGATCCTCCAAGGCCGGGGTAAGGGATCACTTTAAAGCCAGTTTAGGAGAGGGCTCCTTGCGCGAGGCGCGGGCGACTGCTGGTGCCGGTGCGCGCTCGGGAGCCGGAGTTGCGGTGGACACCTGCTTAGGTGTTCCACTGACCAAGCTCAGCGGCTTCGCCCAAGCACTCTGCTTGGGGGCCGGAGCCGGGACGAAGGCAGGGGGAGAGGGGCCGTCCTTCTTTTGAGGGCCCTTTGCTCCCTTCTGCTTGGGGGACTGTTTACGACCCCCGGCGCTCCTTCCCCCCCACTTCTGCGCATTGGGGGCTTTTGGGCACTTGCGGTAGTTCGCCGTGTGCCCCTCCGCCCCACATAGCACACAGCTCGGGGGGGACGAAGCGTCGCGGTCGCACTCCTTCGTGCCGTGATTTCCCGTGCACTTAACGCACCTGAGACGGGCGAAACAGTTCCGGGCTGAGTGACCATAAAGCTGGCACCTATGGCACTGCCCGGGAACCTTTTTCTTGTGCGGGGGATCTATGGAGTACACTTTTTATCGCCTAGCCTATTGTATATATACTGTTTTTAATTCGGAACTTTGATAGCGCGATTTAGGCTTCGATGTATTTCGCTTGTGGCGCGACGACAGCGCCGCCACAGTAACGTAAAAAATAAAAAAAATACCTATATATGCCTATGCATATAGATACCTACATTTCGCCCTAAGGCGAATTCCTATGTTTTGCCATAGGAATACAAGAATACGCTTACATCGACTTTTTTATAGAATTAGGGTGACAAACAATTACACAGTCTACCAGACGAGAAGTGGATGCTGTGGCCCATAGACATCTATCCTCTATTAAGAATTAAAATGAAGATGGAATACCCATCAATAATAATTAAAATGAGGATGGAATAGTAACGAGACATTACATCTTTATCCTCAGGAGTGACAACGCATCTGATTCGTTTTGTGCTATTATGGGTCACGGCGTCTACTTAACATCAGGTGTGTTTGTTTGTCACCCTTATGTGTATAAAACACGTAATAATAATACTGACGTGCTAGTGAGGATGCCCATGTCCTAATACTTTGGAACAACATTAATAAGAAACACCGAGTAAGAGAAACGAGAAAAGAAAAGAAAAACGAGAGTAAGAAAGGCAGAAATGCCAGAAAAATCTCACGCTTTCAATAAGCAGCGACAAAGGATCAAGGATCTGCGATCGCTAATCCGCCTGCCAAGCGTAGCAATTAAGACATATCATTTTAACAACATAGAGGAAAAAATGTACAGCAGTGGACTACACATTAGATTTAAAATCAAATTCAAAATATTTTATTCAAGACTAGCTATGACCGGCATGTGTGTGATATGCCTTTATTTGTCAGAAACATTCGCGGGCTCGCGCACAATTATTCACCAAAGATTTATCGTAATCCGATAAATAGTTTAAGAACGCTAACAAAACTAACATAGAAATATTATTTTTAAAATATATAGGTCTGTATAAAACTTTTTGAAAAAAAAAATAATCTCTCTTATGCTACGGTCACACTACCTTACCGTCTACCGCCCGTTTACCGCAACAATTATGGCCCTAAATTACCACGTGAAGTAGTGTGGTTACACTAGAGTTTACCTGGATATGACAATGAACTAGGCGGAAGAAATGTCATGTTGAAGCTGCGCCGGTGTTGTATCTTATGAGTGTCAGTTACTTATTACATGAATCTTTTACATTTTAACAAAGCTAAACCAAGACTTAAAAGACTGCGTTTCCGTTGAGCTCATGCTCATGTCGCACACTGGATAAACTGTAGAGTGGCCACTTGACGAAAAAATCACCGCGGTAATCGTCTTTGATATGCGAAAAAGACCGACACCGGAGCTATTGCCTACCGTCATATGCCATATTGATTGACATTGTAAAATTATGGCCATAAATCGTGGCTACACCTAGGTGTTGTTTCAATTATGGCCATAATTATTGCCATATCACGGTAGTGTGGCCGTAGCATTATGAAATTTCGGAATCTGTGACCTTTTTTTTTTGTTACGCAAATCTAAATTCTATTTACAATGGTGAAAGAAGTAAAACGTTTTGGTTGATATCAAGGAAAGAGTGAATAGGCTTTTGTTACGCCACGACAGTGTGATTTACGATCTAGGGCACAGAGTACATTTTTTCTAGGGCTTCATCATCACTTACCACCTGGTGCCATCTATTGAAGGTCTTTTTGCCATTTCCCATAGTCGCCTCTTATACTTCACCCACGGGATGAGATGAGTAGATGGATTGTCTAATGTCGCCACCACCCGTATATATCAAAGGCATCTTTGAAAATGCTTGCTACTTGAAAAAATTGTCTTACTTATATAGTTCAGTGTTCGAAGTTGAAATTAATTGTAAGGTTAGCATTGACAGGGATGATCTTGAAACAATTCTTAGCACATAATTATGTTATTTTTAATAATTTGGATGAAGTCACTGTTGTAAACAATAAATGTAGGCATCCGCCATCTTTGTTTATTGTTCACGCGATTCCTAAATTTACACAATTGGTTCAGCTCAATAAACGGATTATATAAATGGCAAATTATGTGGCGACTTTTCCAACTGTAATCGATGATTTATCAATTTTAGCGCTACTTATGGCCTATTGTTTTTATTAAATGTTGTAGCAGGAAAACCGCATTTAATATTTAGTGCCCTTTACAAAGTTTTTTATAAATAATCCCAAGGATTATCATATAAAGACAGAATTCGTAGTGGGTATACTATAATGTCCTCCAGACCGATTTCGGCCACGGCGGCCTGTATCTGCGCAGACATGAGTGCGCAAACAAAAATGCACTCTCTATACCCTCACTCTCACTAGTCCGTTGGGACGGCAATCCAACAGGACTGGAGAGAGATGTGCAGGACGCTTACGACCACTACACCAACGAGCCAATAGATATATTATAGGTAACAAGACAAAAAATAATTTATACGCTTTTTGCAACACTATGTTATTCAATAGTGGGATCTTGTGGTTCGGCGGTGCTATAAAACTATTTATTACGTCGTGAACATAAATTAATTTTAATTTTACTAACCGAAATTAGGATTTAATTACAAATCGATTTATGATTAAATTTAATTATTTATTGCAAGCAACGAAAGCAACTGTTTGCATGCTGTTCTACTTAGAAATTATACAGATTATAATAGAAGATGCTGAATAATAATGTTTAATTAATAAATAATGAGAGCACTGAGGACCAAAAATCAAACAATATTAGCCTTTATTCCCGCGTTACAAGGATTTAGGTCCCTTCATAGCAAACTCTTTTAGCAACTGGCCAACAGCACTAAAATCACTGAAACTAGATAATTATTATATAGATATTAATATATATAGAATAATTATTATACAATAAATATCAGGTATTCTATGCTGTAATAAATAAAATACATTATTTACATTAACAATAAATCCTACTTTTGCTAATTTATATAAAAAAGGTAGATTTGTTCCGGCTATTAACAACTTGCAATTTTAAAGTCTCAAACCTTTTTTAATTTAGGGCCAGCATCCAAGTTGTTTCTTGCTATTTTTTGATTTTCATTTTGTACATGATATTGATGCTTAAGCGTTATTTTTTTTTAATTATACAGTCATAGGCCTCCTCCAAGGAATGCCACAAAGTCCTGAGCCACCTGCATCCATCGACTTCCTTTGTTCAGCAGTGGACTTGTGAAGGGCTGTAATGATGATGATGATGACGATGATACAGTCATAACTCAGACCAACATAGAAAGCGGATGGAGCGCTGCTTACATTTCAAATGACGCAAAAACCAAGCAAAGACCAGGTTTAACTTATTGTAAAAACACGCACTCACGTCACGTACATATATGAATCTAAAACCATTTGCACACATATGTGTGCGTCCAGCAATAACATTTTACGGGCTGATAAAGAAAGAAAGATGATTGATGTGTGCGTAATTGCGTGTCAAAAACTTGAGGATGGTTTCGACGTCATTAGAAATGTTACCCACAATTCGCAATGCTCCGTCTATACTTCTTTGTTGGTCTGAGAGTTATAAATAAAATAAGTACATTTAAACTTTATCACTGTGATCGCCAATTCCCCTCACACACACACACACAAACATGACTTATTTGTCAAATCTTTCCAATTTGGGAGAAACCATGCCCATCAGGTCGAGTGTTCCATCCATTCATTACAGTCTATCAAAAGTCCACTGCTAAACATAGGCCCCCTCATAGATTGCTTCATAATTGCCACAGTTGCCACGCTTGGCAAGCGGGTTTGCAACCTAAGTTTTTTATCATTTTGGGTTATTATCAGGAAGATGCTGCCGCCCATTTCCTGTCTCAGTATCTGTGTCCTGTTCTGTTTCTCCTCTGTCGCCTCTTACGACACCCACGGATATGGGATAGTGGATATTCTTACACTGCCACTGTAGTGGTCAGTAGTGTTTTTTTTGAAATCGCTAATAAATGCAGCCATCGCAACTTGTTTTTAAGCAATAAGTTGCAAATCACATAAATAAAAGGCATTACTTATTTATATGTAAATTTATAAGTAAATGCAAATAAACCTTATGTAAATCATTATATAATTTTAATTCATAATGCAGAAAAATAAGAGGACATTGATATTGTATAATGCGCTAATAACTGCTGTCACATTCACATCGAAGTCCACGTATTAATTGCTTCAGACGCGATACAGGTTGTAGGAGACAGCGATTTGTAACATTTTAAATAAATAAATTTCTTACAAAAATAAATAATACTGCATTTAATAAACAAAGAACACAATAAACTCTAAGCATTTATTTACCTATAGCGAATATTAAAAACTAAAATTGTTGATTTAAATTTCGAAAAAACTCTTCTGCGTAAAACAGTTTACTGAAAAGTGAATAATTATTTTTCACGTTAATAAGACCTTAATTTTTGAGTTAATAAGATTATAAGTTTTGAAAATTTAAGTGAGAATGGTTGCTAACAACTTTAAATCGTTATAGATCCTAAATGACCTTTAAAAATGAAAAATGATTAGAGAAACCTAAAGATGATTTTCAATAAGCTATGAAACGTTACCCCACATGACATATATCATCGCCTTTAATTTTTTCTTTCTCACAATATGGCGTCTGGTTGTCGCCATATTGAATTCTTATTGCTGTCATGTCTTTAGTGACACTCGCAAGATTAAGACAAATCGTTTGACGTAAATTCATCAAAATCGGCCCACGTGTTTGGTCTCTAGAGCGCCACAAAGGAACAAAAATGCATATATAGACAGATAAACACATTACCATAATATGTGTAATAAATACTAATAGTGAGTCAACTCGGCGACTAGACGGAGCAACGATGGGGCGCGGTATGAAGGAGAGCGGAGTCCCCCCATGCCCGCGACGTCTGCGGTAGTACCGGTCGGCTTCGCTTGCGTACCGGTACGCCCATTTAGGAGTGTCACGTACACGGAATCAGTTGCACGCTTTTGGTGTTCACCCAGCAACATGATATTACTCGATATTATTTTGAAATATTGGGAAAGATTGTATGACGCTTTACGTAAAATTTAATTCTAATAACCATGTGATTGTTTTCATCATGATTTTTAATTGAATTATGTGTAAGGATGAGAATTCATTATAACATTAAATTCAACAAAAGACAATTAAAGAAACCCAATAATAAATGTCGTAAATATTTGTCGGTTGCACATCTGTAACGAGGCGGTTGAATAAAAACAATCAACGTATAATTTTAACCTGTTTTATTTATTCTGTTCAACCCCCTATCAAATATCTTAAGCGTAATACTTGAGATACTGCTATACAGGTAAAATATAGTACAATTAGGTAGGTACCTTCCAGCACAAGCCTTTGTTTCCATCAAGACGAATCAGGTGAAGAAATGTTTTTGTGACAACCCTTGCATATTTTTAGCGACTTGACGTCGAGACAGCCTTGTAGGTATTTTGCGGTATAACAAAGGAGTTGACTCACTACATATTAGTATTTATTACACATATGAAATTACCCTCCTTTGCGTCGCACAGTCTGGTAAAAAAGTTTTCTTTTCTTTGTAATGGGCTCGTACTGTTGTATTTTTGCATGTATCAAGTATATTAAGAAATTATCCTTTTTAATATTTTTTTATAAACTTATTCACATATATTGATGCGCCACATTGCAAGGTTTTTGGGAGATTTTGACAGCAGCTTGAGCCAGCAGACAGTCGATAACGACAGTATCTTTAAGGCGTATACACATACACACCACCATCGCAACACTTGTTTCATCGTTTCCACTAATAGTTTACATGTGCAGACCTTAAATACACAAAATCGCACCACTGTATGATATTTATAAGCGTTATTTTCCGTCAGATTCTACTTTATACTCATAACTTATGTTATTTATCGCGTAATTCTCTTTCTAGCGAACCATTTGTAACTGCATGACGGTTTTACCATTTATTAACATTTTAAGTAAAGGATTCATAGTCGGGAACATAATGGAAATTTGATCAAAATGTCAATAATGATTTCTTATATTTACGCATACACTACACATTGAATAAAACTACTTTTACGAATTTTATCGCGTTTATTTCTACTGACGTCTGAATTCTGACGTCTGACGGCTGCCTGACGTCCCCCGTGACCATGGATGCTGCAAAGCACCTGAAACGTCGGGAATTAAAAATAAGTAGAATTAAGCGCGATAAAATCCGTAAAAGTAGTTTTATTCAAAATGTCAATATTTCCTTTTTTGAAATCATAATATTATGTAACTTGTTACGCAGGTCAAGCAGCAATGACAAACGGACAATGAGTGTTGACCCGTGGTTTTATGTGAACGTGGTTTATGTGAAATGAGCAAGCCTGGCTTGTCGGATTACAAAACCCGCGGTTTTCCGATATTCCACCAACAAGCTTTCCGGGTGAGCCACCAAGACCGCGGTAAAGCCAAAACAAAAAAGGGGTAAATTTCGCCCGTCGATCTGGACCTAGCTATGCATAGTGCTTCCTTATTAACTAATTATAATTTCTCTTCTCTACATAGTATAAAACAAAGTCGTTTCCCGCCGTCTGTATGCTTATATCTTTTAAACTAGGCAACGAATTATGATGTGGTGTTCATTATTATACAGAATGATTCAAGATTAAGGTTTATAATATGTATAATATATGCATATCATATATAATATAGTTCTTCTGTCCGTGTGTATGTGACTGAACTGCTCGTAAATGGCTGTACCGATTTTGATGAAATTTTGTGTGTGTGATTAAGTTGATTGGAGGATTCACAATTGGACCCGGTAGGTGGCGTCGTTGTCGAGATCCAGAAATCAACCGTGCGAAGCCGGGGCGGATCGCTAGTTATATTATAATATCAACTTCTGATCTGCTTCTATGTTACGATATAACTAAATATAAAATATTAATCTATCTGCATTTGTATTTTTTTTTTGTGACACTCGTCACTCCTGTCGGTTCAGTTTTACGAAAACGCTTTTCGTTTTAATTTGGACAGTGATCATAAGGAGTTCGCTATTTTATTACTTTCGAAACGAATTTTGGCTTTAATTAAACGATATGTCAATCAAAATGTTCTAATTGCTAAAATGGCAGAAAAAGTGAAAGGTGTTTGGCCTCGGAAACAAGATATGATGAGACGGGTAAAAACTATAATAAATAAATAATATCTAATCAACTCTAAAGGCAGTCACACATTAATAAGAGTGCAAAGATGAAAATAAATATATCTCAGTGTGTGGCCTAATTCATTACTCGCTTTTTAATACTTACAAAGTAGTTTACTAATTTGTGAGCTACGACGCATTTTGAGAGTTTTCTTTATAATTATTGTTGATTTTGATTGTTAATATTTTTGTTAGGTTGCTGAACCAATTGTAATAAATCTTTACGAGCAAATAGAGAGTAATACCAGAAGCTATCTGGACTAAATGTTATCCTAAAAATTTAGAAATTTTAATAAACTAGAAATAGAAATATTGATAAGATGAAATAAATGTGGCGTTATATAAACTTAAGATAATCATTAAGATTATCTTAAGTTAACACAAATAGATCCCACCCAGGCGAAGCTAGAGCGGGTCGCTAGTTATAAATGTTATTTTAAAATGTACCTAAGTACTTGCTTAAACAATTTTTTTCAAATATTTTCCCATTAATAAAAAAAATCCAATTAACCGAATAATATAACGTTATACCATTATTAGCGCTCGATGAGCCGCCATTTCTAATCCCATTCTTTATCCGTACGGACCGTACTTATGAAAGAGTGCAATACTCTATTTAAGAGTACGCTTGTCAAACGCACACATACACGGCATTCAGTGATACCAGTTTCTGGCGTTTGCAATCAAATTGTGCAAATCACTATTTTATTGATTAATTATAATTAATCGATAAAATAAAGATTACGTATTACCGTACGAAGACGTATTTTATGAGAATATAAAATGGAATAAAATAAACACGATAATGATGGTACTAATATAACTTTATTATACATATTTCAATGGTACAAAAATGCATACGTCATAAAATTTAAGGATATTATATTATACACAATTATTCGATCGAATGCTATAAAGACATCGTGTAATGTTTAATTTTAACCGACTTCAAAAAACGGATTGGATTTTTTTATTAGAAAGAAAATATACACGCTGAAATTTTAATGGTTGTTTTTAAAGTTACCCGCTTTTAATTGATAGTAAATAAAAAAGTATTTATTTCATAGTCTAAAACTTTTACTTGGTCAATGAAAAAAGCAATAAAAATAAAACAGTTGAGTTAAAATGGCGTCAATGGATCGCTCTCAGCTAATCACTCCGTATTAGTTTTAAATAGGCACCCATTGTTAATATTAACTAGTGTCCTATACTGAGACCAATATTAAATAGTGTATTAAATACTAATATTAAATAGTGTCCAATACTGAGACCAAGCGTGAACTCAAAATAGTAGCGAGTGACAAAATGATAGCACGTGTTATTAGAACTATGGTTGCAGGTAAGTCACCAAGTCACGATGGTCTCAGTATTGAGCACTTTAAATATGCAGGTGTGCATTTACCTAGATTTTTGGCACTATTATTTAATGTTTGTGTTTCGCATTCCTACTTGCCTACCGACTTAATGAGAACTTCAGTTGTCCCCATTGTAAAAAACCGTACTGGTGACGTATCAGAGAGATCGAAGTACAGACCAATATCCTTAGCAACGACAATAGCCAAGATATTTGACAGTGCGCTTAACTCTATTCTAGAAAACCACTGTATGCTACATGATGTCCAGCACGATTTCACGCGTGGTCTATCGACAGAAACAGCAATAATATTTCCTAGATCTGAGTAAATCTTTCGATCTTGTCTCGTACGACATCTTGTGGCGTAAGTTAGAAGGCGTAGGTTTACCTGACGGCTACACCGATTTGCTTAAGTATTGGTATAGTAATCAAATGAACAATGTGAGATGTTCGAATGAGTATTCCGAGCCGTACAGGATGGAGTGCGGGGTGAGGCAAGGGGGGCTGACATCGCCAAGGCTCTTCAACCTGTATATGGACGCACTGATTCGAGAGCTCAGCAGCATGCGTGTCGGCTGCCATAGTGTGTGTGAACAATAACAGCTACGCGGACGATATGGTTCTGCTGGCACCCTCAGTTAGTGCGCTGAGAGCTCTACTCGGTGTTTGTGAAAAATTCACTGTCTCACATGGTTTGCTATACAATACCATAAAGTCACAGTTCATGGTATCTAAGGCTGGCAGTAAATGTCCTAGTATTGTACCCCCTATAAAGCTCTATAATGAACCACTGGAAAGGGTCTATAGTTTTAAATATCTTGGAAATATTGTGACTGACAGCCTTAATGAAGATGAAGACATTGAAGGAGAACGTAGGGCACTGTCGGTCAGGGCGAATATGTTGGTGCATAGATTTGGTCGCTGGACTGACGCTGTCAAGATCACGCTTTTCAAAGCATATTGTGCGTCATTTTATTCTTGCAGCCTTTGGACCAACTACACCGAAAAGGCTTATAGTGCCCTACGTACGAGGGCGACACTGAAAGTTTTTAGAACTGGCCACTTGTAAACGATATACATAATAAATATAATGAAAATGGAACTCTTTGCCAATATTATTGTGTGTGTGTGTATTTTATTAATTTGTCATTTGTTTATATTTGGCGGCAAATTGAAAATTGTCTGTGTCACGAAAAAAATTTCATACAATGATTTTTTATGACTTTCGATGTCATTTAAGTCAACAAGAAAGTTATGATAAACTTCGATTGGCCTTTCACGATGAAGCCCCATCTCGTGCCACTGTTTACAAATGGTTTAATGACTTTAAACGTGGTCGCACTAATCTCACCGATGATCTGCGTGAGAGACGGCCTTCTACGGCGACGACTGAAGATAACATCAGTGTTGTGCGGCGTATGATAGAGACTGACAACAGAGTGACTTATCAGCAGATTCGGACAAGCGTAGGAATCGGTATGAGTCAAGTGCAAAATCCTCCATGAACATTTAGCGGTCAGGAAGCTTTGTGCCCGGTGGATACCTCATAATTTGACAGAGGTCCAAAAACTCCATCGTGTTGATTGGTGTCGTGAAATGGTTCAAAGATTTAATGGAGGTGACTCAAATGCTGTGTTCGACATACTTACGGGTGACGAAAGCTGGATTTATTGTTATGATCCTGAAACTAAGAGACAGTCTGCTGTCTGGGTGTTTCCTTCCGAGGAGTTGCCAACTAAAGTGAAGAGAGGTTGAAGCGTGGGAAAAAAGATGGTGGCCTCGTTCTTCGGAAGGACAGGTCAAAAAAATAAGACGCAACAATTGTTTTAGAAGATCGAAAAACTGTTACTACAGAGTGGTACACTAACAATTGTTTGCCACTTGTCTTGGAAAAGTTCGGGAGAAACGACCTCGCAGTAGGATCCTCCTTCAACACGACAACGCCTCGTCGCACACCGCCAAGCAAACAATCGACTACTTGGCGACGTCAGATGTGGAATTACTGGGTCACCCGCCCTATAGCCCTGACCCGCTGACCCCGATCGCACCTTGCGATTTTTATTTATTTCCGAAAATAAAAGAAAAACTTCGAGGAAAACGTTTTATGGACGCCGAGGAAGCAGTGGCTGCGTTTCAAAATGCCGTCGAAGAGACCCCTAACGACGAGTGGGCAAAGTGCTTTTCTCAGTGGTTTCATCTAAATGGTAAATTGACACTATTTTGAAACGATATAATAAAACTAATAACTTGCTAGTTTGTTCAGTTTTTGATTTTCTAAGAACTTTCAGTGTCACCCTCGTACTCAATACAATAATGCATTCAGGGCACTGTTGCGACTGCCGCGCTACTGTAGCGCGTCTGCGATGTTTGCACTGGCGGGTGTGGATAGCTTTGATGCAATAATCCGAAAAAAGACCGCATCATTGCTAAACAGAGTGCGCGACAGCGGCCACAGTGTGCCGAGTGAGATTGCCGACAGTGGGGACTGTCCACTGATCAGACATATGATCTCCAGGACTATGTCCTGCTTAATAATTAAGTATTAAAAATAAGTATAAATTATATTACTAACATAGATGTAAGTTTTTCTCAACTAACAATTTCTATGGATTTCAAGTTGTCCGAAATAAACAATTTTTATTTTTATGTTAATACTTAGATTAGTAGGTATAACGTTTGAGTTTTACACAGAGTGTTGCGATTTAACGTTTTAAATAAAAATTGTGCAATGTTTTCCCTCACAACTAGCAACATTTGTATCATGATAGCTTAGGTAAGTATTTTTTGGTTTTACGATTGATTTACGTAACAGTAATGAATGAAGTATATGAAATCATCTCTGAAATATAATACCATCACTTTATTATGTTTGTCATCACTGTTGTGACAATATTTTAAGTCATTTTTACAATTTCTCGCGAGCTCTTCTCCGTAAGACGAGACGTTGCGCACTCTATACAAAGGTACTCTGTGTTGCGCACTGACGGGTCGCTGTGTGAACTTACGCGGTTTTGCGTAAACGTAGTGATTATATTCTCTTTGGTTTCGCGTTCTTTTTACATGCTTCACTTTCGGTGCGCGTACTAGGATATTAACTTTATATTAGAAGAATTATATATATAATTTTTCTGTACGTGTGTTTATCACTGAACTCCTCCTAAACGAGTGGACCGATTTTGATGATTTTTTTTGTGTGTGTATCAGTGGTTTATATTCACAATTGGACTCGGTAGGTGGCGCTGTTGTCGAGATCCAGAAATCACCCGTGCGAAGCCGGGGCGGAACGCTAGTCATACTATATTATAGTGGTAGGACTTTTTCTGCCTAGGAGTCTGCCTGGATAGGTATACCCTCTTACCTATTTGTATCGCATAAAAGCAGTGCTTGCAGTGTTCCGGTCTGAATGATATAGAGTTAGAGAGGCAATATATAATTACAGCCTCTAAGGCATTCCATCTCAGTCGTTAGGGGTGACAACACATCTGTACGTATACGTATATACAGCGGTGGTCACATAATTAAAGACACTAAAGGGATATTAAAACAACAAAGTTTATCTACTCTTTATTTGCGTGTTGCAATTTGATACGAGCTAGAAACAGTATTAAAATCATTCGTACATTCATTGTGAAATGTTGGAATTAAACATTGAAAATAAACCTCATGTGTACCGAATATTTATTCAGTTTAACTACATTTAGACCACCATGACCTAAGCAAAGACTTGGCCAACTAATTAAAGGCGCACAAAATAAGTAATTATAAAAAAAAATATATTGTAAATATTGAAATTAAATTTATCATAATAAAGTTCATGTTTTTTCGCAAACTCTAATCTAGCTCGGATGTTTTCCTTCTTTATTAGTGACACTTTACGAGATATTCTTCCGAATAAGTTTGCTTCACACAATCGCCTTCTTATCGTTCTTGCAGACACTCCTCTCAATCTTTCTCACCAAATATTTCTGAGCGAATCAGTTCTGATCCTTTAAACAGTTCCTTTTTTGCCAACAACACTATTCATGAGTTTTCTCGTGGGGTTGTTTTTCTAGGTCTAGTCTTCCTGGGCACATTTTCAGTAGTATTAAAGTTCTTAAAATGCCGGATAGCATTCATAACCATATCTTTAGAGCATCCTAACTGATCTGCAATCTTCCTATATGACCAACTTTTGCCATAAAACTTGAGGATCGTCTTCCTTGTAGACGGATCGCAGCTTTTTTTTTCACATAAAACACTAATAAAATTTAATAATTTCTATTCAGTACAAAGCTAGTTTTTATTTTTATTCTATGTACCGTGAAAATTCGCGGCCAAATGAAAAATAACATAACTGTTTTAACATTATATCTTAAATTTAGAACACGAAAAACACACTGTCTTTAATTAGCTGGCCAGCGGTTAACTTGTCGAAAAAGTTTTTGTTTTGTTTAAAAAACGAATAAAATCTCAACTATTGCTAAATACACGTTTTTGATGTTTCCATTTTAATAATACGATCTCCGTGTAAAGATTAATAACTATGATATATAATTAATACCTACTTTTGGTACTCTACACGTCTGTAATACTGTTGTATGTGGTCATACAAAAGAGTGTCTTTAATTATGTGACCGCCACTGTATATATATATATATATATATATATATATATATATATACACATAAGTATCTGTACCCTTCTTTGCTTGAAGTTGGTCGCAGGTGTCCATCGGCTGCAGTAACCACAAACCATCAAGTCCATCACCATCCGTTTGTCACTTTAGTTTTATAAAAAATTGCAACTCGATGACGATGCTTACGATGATGTAAGCCTAGTCTGAGTGTAGTGACGTAACATGGGTTACTGAAGCATCTAACACCCCCTTCCCTTACAACAAGGTACACAAGTACTTTAACTTACTTATATACTTTAACTTACTTATTAATATGATAATCTGCACACATTACCCTGGCGAAGTGTATGTGTGCAGATTATCTTTGTATTTAAAAAATAAAGTAATGAGAAGAATTATCAAGGTTTTTTTTTAGATATTACTGGCATAATTTAAAAAGTTACAAAAGAGGCCAAGTGTAGACTTATCTTTCCCAAAAATGCTCTTGTTTATTTGTCTATTATTTTTTCGTTATTTATATTTAGATATTTTGAGTTATTTGTTGGAAATTGTGATCCCTGGGCTTTAAGACTACTTGGGTAAGGTCGCCCATGCAAACTTTCAAGCTTTACGATCCTAAGCTAAGTTATATCAAGGCCATCACGGCATTTTTTTAAGTAAGGGTTAAAATCGAATCGATCGAAAAATCGACAATCAGTAAGTGAGTTTTGCAGTCAGTGTTTTTACATGGGGAAATGCCTACGCATATCCGCCTCGCGGGGGCAAGGACGAGTTGTGTCGGACTCGCACCGACTAAAACCCCATGGTGTTCCACCTTCGCCGCATATTGGCAGGTCCACGGGAACGCTTTCCCTTTGTTCTATTCAATTCTGTGTTTGAACTGAGTCTCGAATATTTTTGAGTACCTACCTAGTAAATGATGCTACCTGCCTAAGTTGATAGGTAAATACAAGCCAAAATTTTTGTTGCAAATTATGACAACCAGAAAATTTTTCGTGGACCCCCACTTACAACTTGTGGTCTCCTATGGACCCGGGGGTCCACCTGGACCACTTTGAGAACCTACAGTCTGTAGTCTTCTTTGTTTGAAGTTAATTGCAGGGTTCTATGGACCACGGAAGTCGCTTACTACCAGGTGGAGTTAGGTCGTAGCTGTATTAGTTCGTATTTATACATAAAAGATCATTGTACATTCTACCATTTTGCAAATATTTGGCACACATCCGCGGCCCCACCGGCGCCAGCCGCCCCATGGCAGCTCCACCTCGGGGGTACACTTCACCTCACCTTTTCCCTCTCAGGTAAGGAAATAAGGAGGAATCAAGAACACAAGGAGCGCCTTCCTCCGCGGCCTCTAACTCCACATTTTTTATTTTTTAGTATACGAAATCTACATGGTGAAAGTGTGTGGCGATTTCGTCTATAGTTCTTGATGTATTTGCGAGCTTACGACATGTGTCCCGCCCACTCCCATTTTACTATTATCATGCTCCCTTATATTTTTTTTATAGAAAAAGGGTGACAAACGAGCACACATTCCACCTGATGGTAAGTGGATGCTGTGGCCCATAGACATCTACATCTATCCTAGATTAAGAGTCAAAGTGCAGATGCGTTGTTACCCCTAAGGTCTAAGATGGAAAGCCTCGTTTCCAGTAAAAAGAGTCTCCGGTTCTCTACACTCACCATACGAAACACAGCAGCATTAAGCTGCTATTTTACGCTGGTATTCTGTGAGAGCGTGGTTCTACCCCGGTTGAGCCGACTCATTCATGCTACAACCATAATATAGCTGCAGCGGGGCTCTACCACGTAAAAATACTTAGTAATTACTTTTGCTTAAGTCTTTTGACAGAAGTTCACAGCTCCCCGAAAACTGTTCTGTGTCTGTTCTAGCGCTTTATCGACTTGCGTATTGAGTAGCTAGCACACGATATGTCACAGTTCATAACATATGTATGTAGAATGGGAGAGGATGTAGGGAAAATGTCAGTTCATTCCCCATAATAATCAATCCTGTAGTCCAGAGACTAAAGATAAATGAATTACCAATGCTAAGTTCTTTTTAATATTGCTACAAATTAAATATATAAAATATAATTAAAAATCAACAAATCCCGCGCAGCAGATAAGGCTGTGTGATCAGAGAACTTTATTGTTATTGCAACAATATAAATAAATTAAAATCTATCGGTGCACATTATTGAAATAAATGATTTTATCTTGGATTTAAATATCAATAGCGAGCGCCAAGACCTTCAAACGTGGGAAAGGTTAAAGGAGACAGGTATGCAAAAATGAATAACACTAATTAATTCTCAAACAAAACAAATCTGCGAATTAATTAGGCAGTATGGATAGCGGAAGTCTATAACAAAAAAGCAATATATAAAAAATATTTTGTATTATGATATCTTATATGTATGTACGAGGGTGGATTGAAAAGTACTCAGCCTAACCAAGAAAATAAACACATACTAAATCAGTAATATTTTTATTTTCTACATAATCACCATCAAGTTCAATACACTTTTGCCACCTCCTTCCAAGCATTTAGACCGTTGAAAAAAATGATTCTTCCTTAGAGTCAAAATATGCGTCTACAGCTGCTTTGACCTCGTCGTTTGTCGAAAATCTTTGACCTCCCAAGTGCTTTTTAGGTTAGGGAACAGAAAGAAGTCTGATGGTGCCAGATCAGGTGAATACGGCGGATGCGGTAACAGTTCAAAGCCACAGTTGTGAATTTCAGCCATTGACTGTACTGACGTGTGAACACGGGCGTTATCTTGATGAAACAGGACTTTTCTTCTGAGCATTCCTCGACGTTTTTCTTTATTTCCTCTCGTAAACGACGTAGTAAGGTGCAGTAGTAATCAGGTTTATAGTCTGACCCCTTTCAAGATAATCAATCATAATCACACCTTTCGAGTCCCAGAATACTGAAGCCATCACCTTATTTGCCGACAAAATCGACTTAGCCTTTTGGGGGTGGTGAACCAGGTCTTCTCCACTGTTTTGATTATTGTTTTGTTTCCGGTGTACAGTAATGAACCCATGTTTCGTCCATAGTAACAAAACGATTCAAAAATCATCTGCATCGGCTTCAAATAACTCCAAACAGTCGCGTGAAATAGTCAATCGCGTCCTTTTGTTCAACTGAAAGCAGTCGCGGAACCCACCTCGCAGACACCTTGTGGAAACCAACTCGTTGACAATGATGTTTTGAGTTCGTTCATAAGAGATGCCTATAATCTCGGCTATCTCTCTAATTTTTAATCTGCGGTCTCCCATTATTAAATCAAGTACTTTTTAATATTTTCGTCAGTAGTTGACGTCGAAGGCCTTCAGAGCGGGGTTCATCTTTCACTCTCTCTACCACGCTTAAATTCTGCTATCCATTTTTGACGGATGAATATGAAATGAAATGAAATGAAATGAAGATTTATTTGCTTTGAAAAAGGGGTACATTTAGGTGGTTCTTATAAATTGTAGTTCAGCTTTTTCAGCCATCTATAATAGCATGCAAATACATTTTTATAATTCAGTTTACTATATTATAATACATAATTCAATTAAAATATTTATCGGCATGTCAAAGTTTACAAATTAACAATACTAATACAAATACATACAAATTTAAATATAATTAAGATTAAAATTCAATAAAAATATATAATTAATATTGTGTCACATCATGTCAAATTTAAGTAGTCATTCACATTATAAAACAATGTTCATTTAGCCACCTGTAAAAGCGCATTTAAATCTATTAAGGGTAAGTCTTTTATATTTTGGGGTATTTTATTAAATATGAGAATACACATCCAGTAGCAGTATGACAGAGCACAATCGCCTAATGTACTGACCATGTCATCATGGATGGCTTTTGATGATAGCCCTTCTTATGGAGGTGTAATGACGGCACGCTGCTCGATTTGCTCCATTCATGGAAATTATGTCCGATTACTTTGTTAATAAATTTATAAAATCACAACTAATTATCGCACACGTTTCGAACTTCACACAATGAACTAGTCTGAACTGAACTAAATAATGTGGGTAGATTTGATTTTAGAATTGAATGGATCTGTGTTAGGCCAGTACTTTTCAATCCACCCTCGTATTTATCCTAATAAATACGTATAAATAAAATGGAGCGTTTGCTTTTAATATAGGAATAACTGGCTTATTTTACGCTCAGGGGGTTATTTGCATGCTATTGGGACATGAACAACTATTTTAAAATTTATGTATGTCTGTCTGTCTGTCTGCCTGTCCGGGCTAATCTCCGGAATGGCCCAACCCATTGCGATGAAACTTTACGAACAGATAGAGAAATGCAGGAGTGATCTAGGCCATATTTTTTCCGGAGCAAATAGTTTTTCCACATTAATAGATCCCACCCAGGCGACGCCGGGTCGGATCGCTGGTATTAAATAAATGGTTTTGTTTATTTAATATGATTAACCGTTTACTAAATTTTACCTTGTTTAATTTACAAGTGGTAAAATTAAAAATTTTGTTTTTTAAACCACTCGTCCGAAATCGATAAAATTTAAATGGGAAGTATACCCTTTGAAACAAAATAACGAATTTTCCAAATCGGTTCAGGCGTCTACGAGTAATCTGTGAACATACATAAAAAAAGATTCCGGCGAATTGGGAACCTCCTCCTTTTTTGAAATCGGTTGATAAAATAGGTCAAGTGTCAAGCTATACTACTTTCTTGCACATTCAATCTACAGGGCTTTTAACCCTCAATTATATTTGATCGCGCTATAACCTATCAATTCTGATAATTTTGGATTAATCTACATCTATTTTAAACTTTTATAATATTTGTAGAAAATTTTTAGGCCTTTTTCCTGACACAATTTTATCAACATTATTACAACGTTTTACCAACATAATAAAAATTATAATTTACATACCTTCGTAGATAGTTATTACTTTAAATACTACAAACTATTATAGGTAATTTTACAACATGCGCTGGAAGAAAACCTCGAAAGTAATAATACACTTACAGTAAACTAGAACGTTCTGAAAAAATCTAAAAACTTAATGTATTAACTTTGCATTATATTTGAGTAGTTTTTTTCTCAGCTTGTTAGGGGAGTCATAATTAATATTATTAAATATGTTTGTGCTTCAATAAGTTTTACTTTGATACCTTATACAATGCCCTAATATATTTCTATGACCCAATTTACTTCCTGAAACTGAAATTATGAGCCACCATATAACACATAATTAACGCGCCTGTTTTTGTAGTTTTCAGTACTGCTTCAGGGGTTCGAATGCCAACCTAGGAGAGTTTTTAATAACAACTTTGACTTTTTAAATTCCCGCTTTGAAAATTAATAATTTTTAAAAGTAGGAAATTATAGATTTCGGTCCGATTTTGAGAATGCGAGTTTTCATCAGATCTCCACGTTTTGAGGTCCTAGAAAGCCGTTCCGAATATTCCCGGCTGGACTTAAGGCCGCGCGCGCGTGTGTGTGTGTGTGTGTGTGTGTAAATAAAAAATTGTTATACGAAATCTTTAAAACGAACCAACCGAACCGATCGTGACACGGCGCGGTGTTCGAAAGTGTTCATTGAGACTTCAAGCTGATTAGATTTTTAAGTCAATCGGTCGAGTCTTTTCAAATATTTTCAAAATATAAAAACCAAAAAAACAAAAATTAAATAGATTTTCGAGCGTTGCGCTCGAAAATAAGCAAGAAGTTACAGGGATAGCCTGCAGGGTCAACCGTATTTTTAATAATAAAAAAAATATGTACAATGCCTGATTAAGTACTTGTTTTAAAGTCTACTGTTTTAATTTTTCCTCGTGTCTATGAAACTATACTATTTTATCGTAGTGGGGTGTAGGAATATTATCTGAATATTTGAAATTGAGCACATGACGTAAGTCAGTACAATCAAACAATTAATTCTTTAATTTCATTTCTTTAGACCTTTAGAGGTATTGGCTAAAGGCTGCAATAGTCAGGATATATAAAATTAACAGTTGAAATATTAATGACTGCTCAGATTCTCAGTATTAAAAAGAACCATCATTTATACGCATTATGTATTAAAAATACCTCAAATTAACTAATCCCTACAGCATATTTGACATGAATCTATGACATCAACAGAACTTGTTTTCTAATTAGTTAATTAATTACTAAAATAACTTGGCCCTTGGTAGACCTTGGCTTGGGCAACCAGTTTGCGAATACTGGCCAATCGATAACAAATCTAAACACATAAGTTCAATTGTAGTGTCTTTGTACAATTTTGGGATATTCAGCATACAAATGGTTTATTTGAATTTTTTATGTTTCAAAAGTTAAAAACCTGTGTCCTGTACAAACGGATTTATCTGGAATACTATTAAATCCATCGACTTAGATAATGTTCACCTACAACATAAATTGTATACGTAGTAATTTTGAAACAAATTTAGTTTCAGTATAATTACTGTGATTGTGCCAAATGTTTATTTTTCTTTCTTTTCTTGTATTCATGCGTAGGAAGTCGCGGGAACTAGTTATAACCTATAAAACAAAATGTGTCATAGATCGCAATTCACATGGCGCCACAAAATAGTTGCACAATTGCTGTCACAGTTATTAAATTCGAACGCATTTATTACGTAGTGTAGCTAGTTATATTTAAAAAAAAAACTTAATATTGGGTATTTTTTAAATTAAATAATTTTAAAAAAAAATAACACCAACGATTGGTAATATTAAATTTAATAATTCATTCTCACTTCGGAAGAAAAATGAATACCGTATGCAAATTGTTTGCAAATAAAATATCGATTTTTAACCCCCGACGCAAATAAAGGAGTGTTATGATATTATGTTTAACATGTGTATCTGTGTGTCTGTCTGAGGCATCGTAGCTCCCAAACGGATGAACCGATTTAGATTAAGTTTTTTTGTTTGAAAGTTTGTAAAGGACTTGAGCGAGGGTGTTCTAGTATGATTCAAGTGAGTATGAGTGAGTAGCTATGATTTACGTTTGAAGATCAGAAGCTCTTTTTGTTTCGGGGATTTTAAGTTATAGTCTACTAAGCCTTTACATAAGATTTTTCTTTGAACAATGAACTTTAACTGGAAACAATCGCATGCGCATTTGAAGTATAATTTTAACCCATGTTTATGAAAGTTATTCTAAACTGAAACTATTTATTTATTAATGTATTTATTAATTACACTAATTAGTACGAATAACAATACGAATAAGAATAAAATTACTTAATTTTATTGCATATTCTTACAAAATTATACATAATTAATAATTATATAAAATTATTTAATAAAATAAAAATTATTTATATCGGTTCAGTCGTTTTTGCGAAATTGGTGACTATGTTCATGACATAAAAAAACAAGCGTCGAATATAACCTCGTTTTTGAACTCGATCAAAAACGAAAATGAGGACTTGTGATCGGTTACGGAACGTTTAATAAGCCGTTACTTTTATGTCCGCGTGTAAACTTGCAGATCATGTGATATTATTACATAAATGAATTATTACATGTAACCAATAATAACATCGATGCAAATCATACATAATTTTTACTATCCACCACTAAATTTTAATTACGAAAATAAGTTTATTACACTAACGACAGGTAAATCACATAATATGTGAAATCATAAATTTAACATTTATAAGAAGCATCTTCCTGATAACAAAATTAAAAAAAATCTGCGGTTGCTTACCAGCCGGCCAAGCGTAGCCACTATAGTAAAATCCCCTAAGATAAAATCTTTTTTAATAAGGGTGATACTTAGTCCACCTGATAGTAGTAAGACACTGTAGTCTATAGGCATATAATCTATTCCTCGATTAAGAACACATCTACATTTTGATTCACCCCTGAGGTCTAAAATAGAATGTAAAAAGGGCCTCCGGGTCTCTACACTGACTCTGTATTCTGTGAAAGCGTGGTCCTCCCCGGTCGAGCCGACCCATTCGTACTACAACCGTAATAGCTGTAGCATGGTTCTACCACGTATATATCTTTGGGGACTGTAATGGATAACGGAAATGACATTAATTTATTTCATTCTAAATTCAGAATAAATAAAAAACTGCTACAAGTAATGATTTCTTACATTTACGCGAATACCGCACATTAATCTAAAATGTATATTCAAAAACTGAAGGTCTTTAAATAAAAAAGCATTATAATTGCCTAATTTTTTTAATCTAGTGGTTAAAAATTACCGGGTTCGAAAACCTGCCTGAACCGATATATATACAAAAACACAAATTATTTGATTTTGGATTAGGATGTATTTTGATTGTACCTGTGTGCCGATCTTGATAAATTAAACGCGATAAAATCCGTAAAATTAATTTCATTTAGTTGATACAAGTTTTTATTATACTTTAAGAATTGATTCCAATATTGTTGAGATGCAATGTCAAGACGGTCAAAGATCCGAAAACCAGTAATTTGTCTTTACATAAATAAAAGGAAAACATCTTGATCAAAATGCATAAAATTTCATTAAAAAAATATATTTTGAGGACATGTTAAGTACGCCAACTTTTCGGAATATTTTGAGACATATCACGTAGCCAAATGCTATTGGGGCAGCGCGGTAGACACTTCTTGTTCTAAAATGCTTTGAATAATGTGTGGGTGCCTGTGAACAACTGTGCGACGTATATAAGCTGTTATTTTTTACTAGGTGGTAGGGTTCCTTCTATGCCTAGGAGTCCGTTAGGTTAGGTACCACTATCTTACCTATTTTTGCTGCCAATTGGTAGTGTGCACTGTTGTCTTCCAGACTGTAGAGAGCCTGTATACTTACAGAGCTTGAGGCATTCCAACTTAGTCTTCAGATGTGACAACGCATCTGTAGCCTCCTCCGTTTGAAGTTGGCGGCAGGTGTTCACGGAATACCGTAACCACCCACTGTCAGGTGGACTGCAAGTTCCTTTTTTAGTTCATTTATATAAAAATTCACTGTTATAGTGTTTATGGAAAAGTGGAGACGGAGCTTCATTCTACCTTTTATTTAAAAACATTCTCCATTATTCATGAATTTTCTTTTTATTGGTGTTTAGTAAACTCTTTTTCTTCCTTTTCTTAAAAAAAAAACTAGTAATTTCTTCTGTGCTGTGAAGTGTTTTACAGACATAAATTGCAAATGGTTATACACAAAGGCCCAGAAGAATTATTCGTGGGCCATACTTTTACTTGTACCGCGCGGGAATCGAAGCCGAAACCCATAACACTGCAGCCAAATGCTTGGCCAATACACTTTACAGTACAGTCGTCAATGTTTAAAAAGCTATTATATCTATATAGTAAATCTTTATTTGCACACGCTCACACGCACACACACACGTACGAACGCACGCACGCACGCACGCGCACGCGCACGCACACACACACATACACACACACAATAAAACAAAAAAGGGAAAATAAAGTAGAAGGCTAAGAAAAGGTTCCGTGCAGGACAAGGAAAGTAGACTTTTCAGCAGAGAGGAAACAAGGTTTACCGGAATCAACCATATCGCGTATACGAATAGCAACCGTGATGTGATTACTTTTAGTCACGGTAATTTAACTGCACCAATTGCATTTGCCGCTTAAAACAGCCATGAATAACCATAACACAATGAAGGAATCAATTTGCAAAATAGGCTTAATAGAAAATTAGAGCTACCTAGAGCGCGAGACAAATATAGTTAAGAAAAAAGTTCCGCTAATATGAAATAAAAGAAAATGTTCAACAGCCCCAGCTGCTGCTTCTGCGCCGTGAAGTGGCGATGTTAGAATATCCACTACACAATATCATCCCGTGGGTGTATTAGAGGCAACAGAGGGGAACACAGAGCACAGGCGCAGAGTAGCCAGTTTCTCGGTATTCTATAGCATGCATTTCGATGAGTGTGCGCAGGAATTACACGCTTTAATTCCTCCCTCTCCTTTCCACCATCGGACAACCAGCGGTCGGCGGGTCATCACTTGTCGATATTCCACACAATAGAACCAAACGGTTTGCTTCGTCTTTTGTAATGCTTACAGCAAAGGAGTGGAATAATTTGCCGGCGTCTATCTTTCCGTCCGAATACAATCTGGGCGTCTTCAAGGCAAGAGTGAAGAGATTTTTGTTACGCTAAGACAGTGCGATTTACCATCTAAGGCTGCATCACCACTTAATACAACATACAACACAATAATGAAAAATTGCGGTTGCGAACCTACCTGCCGAGCGTGGCAACTATGGCAAAATTTATGAGGCAATCTATACGGAAGGCCCATTAGCCTAAACATTTTAAGAATTGGAATTTTAATATGCTGTAATGAATGAATGAACAGCTTCAGAAGTTGGTGCTAAGATATAGTGCAGGGGTAGCGAACCTTTATGTATCAACGTGCCATTTTTCTAAAGAAATGTTTAATGAAGCCATAGACGTGCCGAAAAATAATTTTTACTTCGTGATTACCGCCGCGCCTGAAACTCCGTAGCTTAGGATCACTCGCTTTCGTTCGTAATATAATAAATACTTCATGGTGAACTTTGTGATCGATGGCGTGCCCAAAATATTGTGCGATTGGTTCGCCATCCCTGATAGTGCATAGAGAGATTTGAAGCCCCGGCTTAAGAACGTGGAAATGATTTTATTCTTTTTAGTTCTTTGAAGGATTATTATAGAAAGTTACGGTAGACTTATGGCCAAATACTCAAACGCAACTCAATTTTAAGATGTCGTTAAATCTCGTGGTGTCATTGTCACTTTGACTTAAAGTGATAGAGACAGCGCGAGACTTGGCGGCATCTTAAAATTGAGTAGCGTTTAAGTATTTGGCCATAATACACAAGGCCAAGATAACAACTAGAATGTCGTTTGAATGAATAGACACAAACATCAATTTAAAACTCCGTGATATCGGACTCTATTTTCCTCAAAACTACATCTTAGGAAATAAGAAGTTAATCTTCTTCTTTATCATCAGCTCGAAAAAAGCCACAGCTGGACACGGGCCTCTCCCATTATAGAAATGCATTGCCTTAATCATCACTCTTGGCTTGCGGATTGAAGATACCAGACGTTCCATATTATCCCTCAGGGGTGACAACGCATCTGCATTTTGATTCTTAATCGAGGATAAATGTAGATGTCTATGGGCCACTACATCCACTTATCAGCTGGACTGTGTGCTCGTTTGTCACCTTATTCTATAAAAAAAACCTTTGACACAGCTCCGGTCTGGGTATTTTATGTCTGACATAAACGAGATGGTTATACGCCATCTGTTGGAAGCTGAGTGATGGCGATTAAAGCAAATCCTCCCTGCAACGGAAGTGGTCCAGCTGTGGAACTTACATGGTCTAATGGAGAAGAAGAATTACTTGCCGTTCGGTGACAATATAAAAGAACTCATCATCAAATCTACGCTAAAACGTCTAACAAATTATAACTTGGCCGAATATAAAAGTGAAACAATGGAACTATTTTATTTATACAGTCTTAGTGTTTACTCCCGAATTTGTTTTCGAATTCGATTCGGTTTTCGATTCAAAATGACGTTTTTACGAAACTGATTTTAAAAGCAAATCTGAACAAATTCAGATCGAGTTACGATCAAGCGTTATCAGTGACGTTAGACCGATATCCGGATATTTCATTATCTGGAAATCACATCTGGATATTATATTATCCGAAGATCATTTAAAAAAAATAAAGATTTACTGTTTAAATGTTTTATTACATATATATATGAAAAACTAATCACGAAAAAGCGTTCTTGTCGCATGCGATTACGAGCGCCTTAAAAGAAAGACCATTACGCTTGCGAAATAGTAGCTATTTTAAAATTTGTCAGATTCGTAATACTTATTTATTTAAACCGAATGAGACTTTTAGTCACAATCTATCTTTACTGGTTAAATGATGATTACGATAATTCCTTCTTATTTGAAGGAGGTTATTATAAGGACTATTTCTTAGAGTAATTACATACATACATATTTATGTACCTACATATCGATAATGAATTTATGTCAGTAGACTTTTTAATAAGGTATAATAAATAGTTGACATAGGCATCTACATACTTTGATGTAATTAAAAACACATTCTGTTTGAAATCATATATCTTACTTAAATAACTTGTCAATTGGAAAACAATTCTGTTAATTATGTTTTAATAGAAGCTTATGCAAAATAACAATTTATGCTGACGAAAGATTGACAGCCACTGGAAACTACTATGGAAAAGTAGTTCGATAGTCCATTAATTCGTAATTGTTTGTATTAATTCGTAACTATTGTTTTTGTGTTTTTTTTTCACTAATACCCTGTGGGGTATTTCAGAAAAAAACACAAAAACAATAGCTGGCTAATCCTAACCTATAAAATAAAGCTTAAAAAACGATTATCTATCATAAAATCAAACAATTATTATGATTACTTAGCAAGTTCCTGAGATAATGAACGCGGGGTAATTCCGAAACACCGAAAAGAGTTGAAAAAGAGCTGTTTCCACCGAATAGTTAAGTTTGCGAGCGCACTATTGAGACTAGCTACCTGACACGACTGAAGCCAGGGAGACAAATAAAATGTCGTCTAGAATAATGTTACTAGAGCAAAAAATATTGCTTAGTTAAGTCGTAATTTGTAAATATCGGAATTCCCCCATTTTCGTCATAACCCCAAAGCACCATACTCTTCTTTTTTTTTTAAATACACGTTTCTGTACAAATATTGATTGTCAAACGAACAAACAGTTCTCCTAACAGTAACTGGCTGCTAAGATGAAATGCCATACAATCTGTACTTCGAAATTATAATGGCTATGATCGGTACTGCTGCTTGACGGCCGATATGGGTAACAGGCCTGTATCACTACAGACGATGTAAGAGACAGAAAAGAGTCCTATCAACTTTTAAATTTTTACAGCATTTCAATTAATTATTATTATTTTGGTAGGTAAGGTTTTATATAGAGCCGACCACTCCATAAGTGTATTTTCTTAACAAGTGGTAAAATTAAAAAATATGTACCGTGGTATACTGAACACATCTGCGTACCACTTCAGAGGGTACGGGCGTTATGTTGAAAAATGAAAAATGAAAAAAAAATATTTATTCAGTATCTTTTACACATAGCAACATTACTAATGGCCGGAATTGTATTACAGTAAGTATTAACTACAGCAAGACAATATCAACAGTTAGGAGTAAACGGTGTCAAAAAGAAGCATTATAGTTAATTAATAAGTGCTAACTGAGGAAGCGCAAAAAGAACGGGCGTTATGTTATGTTGTATGATAGCGTAAACAATGCGATAGCAGCAATCGTGGGTGATTTGCTGGCATTTATTGAAGAGTTCCGTTGTCTGTCTCCGAAATTCACCAAGCTATTTCTAATTTGTTTTGTGTGGTTAATTGTGTAACATACATGATTGTAAGCTGTTATTTAAAAAAAAAAGTCCCGCTGGGTTTCTTGCTGGTTCTTCCCAGGACAGAGGGTTTTTTTCGAACCAGTGGTAATTAAACAAAAGAGTGACTTTCAATAAGTATTATTTATAATCTATATTGAATAAAAAAAGTTTCTGTTTCTGTTTCTGTTTCACCATCAGATCTTTACGAAATTTAAATGGGACCATTTCGGAATAAACTTCTTTCGAACAAAACAAGCATTTTGCAAATCCGTCTACATATGACAGAGTTATGCCCGAACATACGTAAAAAAATATATAAAAACATCCGAATTAAGAACCTCCTCCTTTTTTGAAGTCGGTTAAAAAGGCATTTTATTATATTTTTAAAAGCATTGTGTAAACTATTATATATTTTTTGTAGATTATCAAATAGCAACGAAGACACGAGTGGTTTAAATAAATAAATAAAATAATTTAGGAATAAGTGTGCGTGCAATTTTAGACATTTTGAAAATTCAGATGCAACATGGAAATGCGGCAGAGATACTAAGAAAATGGTAGCATACAATTAAAGAAAAAGTTATATTACAATACTAAATACTTCATTGTTAAGGACATATTTTTGAATTATTGCTAACAATTTTTCATTCATTAATATTTTTACGTGTAACAAAAAAAGACACTTACCTTAAAATATTATTTAACAAGTGAAGTCCGTTTTTAACACAAACACTACTGGGCAATTTAAATTAAATTAAATCTATGATCGCGAACGATATCAATTTATCGCGTTGACATCGTTTATAGGAAACTAAGGTTGTCAGTGCACGTACGTCGCCGTCGAAGTCTGTACAGCGACTGATTTGGTTGTGCAGATTAAACGTAGTGATTATATACCCTTTGGTGCAGATATCTATCAATTTGAATTGCACCTGCGCATGTAATTAGGCTGCATGATAAGCTGTTAAGGCTAAGGCTATGTGATTCGGAGAAAAAAAGATGATGCTGACGTCGTCACTTCCCGAAGGCAATATATACCTATTATCAATTCGTAGCACATCAAAGTTAATATGGAATAGAAAATGTTAGCCTGCACTGTTCCTTTAACACTACTTCTTATATTTAATAACAATTTCCAGTTTTCTCTGAATTTTCTTTTGTAAATTCGGTTTACACTTCAGTTTTTTTTTTTAAAATACACCTTCAGGAGAAAATAGCAATTTCGAAAAATGAATTAACTCGTTCTTTAATATTTAAATTAATTAACTGTAAAGTATAAAAGAATATTGATACTTCAGGATGTAAATAAGGTGATTTATCAATAGACAGGTGTAATGAAATAAGTAAACCGTGTCATCATAGCTACCGAGCGACTGCTTTTTAATTATTCTTCATCATCGACCCATAAAAGTCTACTACTGAATCTAGCCACGTTGCAGCCATATTATTTGTAGTACGACTGCCTCGTTGGTTCAGTTGTTGTAGTAGTGCGACTGCTGATCATGAGGTCACGGGCACGAATCCCGGGTCGGGCCAAAAAATCAGTTATTGAGCTTTTCCATCAAGAAATTCTCGGTAGCAATGCCCGGAGTCAGGAAGTTGGCAGTGTCTCACCCCCGTGCCTCGGAAAGCACGTAAAGAAGTTGATCCTGCGCCTGATCTCTTTCCGGTCATGTCGGTTTACCGTCCCATCGGACTATGAGAGTGAGGGAATAGAGAGTGCACCTGTGCTTGCGCATAAGTGTATGGCACTATAATCCTGTCCTGCGCCGATGGCTAGTCTCCGTTGAGGCTGGCCGCCGTGACCGAAATTCGGTCTGGAGGACATTATTATTATTACTAATAGTTGTAGCACGAATGGGTCGGCTCGACCGGGGTAGGCAGTTATCTTCATCACGACTGGTGTACTTTTTAAATCCAACCAGCTGATAAAATGACGCCTGATCCAGAGTCGGATTAGGCGACGTAGAGACCCCTAGGCAACACGAATGTCGGGCTCATTTCCATTTTCCCAACTTCCTATATATCACGTAAAATGATTTTTCTAAAATCGCGAATCGCGACCCTTAGACAGTTATCTACTTTACTTTTAAGTTAATCCGGCCTGGTCCGATCAAGGCATATATATGTATATAATATATGCCGTGGTAGCTCAGATGGTTAGCGCTCGCTGTAAGTTACACAGTACGCGAGCAACCCGGTGTAGTTAATTATGTGTTCATGTGTATGTACGATAGATGAATTGGACGGTAATAAATCTACAGTCAAGATCACTAGACGTGTTATTTATTCCCGAACCTCCCAACACTATATGGCGACCCTGCCAGTTCATCGGCGGTCTGCCTGGGTTCGGTCATGACCGCGTTTAAAAATATGTGGAATACAAATTAAATATGAAAATGAAGAATAAATAATATTGGACTTATATAATTAAAAAAAAAAAAAATGTAATCGTTCTGAACTTAAGAAAGACCAAGTGTTCATACGCAGATACTTCAGGAGGCTCAAATTCTGCACATATAGAAATTAAGCCATCTATCTGGGATATCCGTCGTGCTTATAATATGCACAGTTTTGGGCTTGCTCTTGTTTATGGTGTATACAAAATATATAAAAGGTGTCATACAAGCTGGATGCGGAATGAGATGGTAATGCAAAATTTGCGTCGCTCTTTTGTGCGGTCGCCTGACCAGGACCTCTACATGTACCCGTGTATGCTGTGAGTGCCGCCACGATGGTCACCGGGAGACAACGAATGCGTCAAAGTGAAAAAAAAAATGGACATAAGGTGGAAATTAAAAATATATAATAGTTTAAGTTTAAGAAATTAATATTAATTCAAAATAGCCATGTATACACTGTATTTTAAGTATATTTTTTAAGTGTATTTTTAACTGTATTTTCATGTCTAGTGAATTAATAATTATATATGAAAAATTTAAAAGTATTAAAAATAATTTGGTTAAATTAAGTTATGCTAGGCGAACTAAAGTATTTTATAAAACCTTAGAAATCAATACAGTTACGTGAGGAATTTGATAATTGTTTAATAATCTTAAATAAAGAGATAGAAAGTAAACAAATTAAGAGTAAAGCATTAGTTGAAATACAATCATATTGCGATTTAATTAAGGACTTATATATACAAATAGAAAACTTTTGTAGTAAGTTACAGTTCTCAATCAACTTCGAGGGCTCTATTCGAAGCGAAGTAGTCACCATGGAAAGTTTCGACTTTAAAACTGCTGTGTCACTCCTGCCAGTGATGACGGGCGAATCGGTCACCAAAACCTTGATGGACTCGATAGAGTTATATAGCTCTTCGCTTAAAGAAGAAGGTAAGTCTATGTTAATAAAATTTGTTTTAAAACTCGTTTGAATAAAGCGCTAAATTACGCCTATTAGATTCCTATGACTCATGCGAGACGCTTATAAGTGATATGCGGAACCATCTTTTAACAAAAATCTTGCACTTCCATTCATAACGAACTAATGCAAATAAGGCAAAATAGTAGTTCCATAGATAATTATGGCAATAAAATCGAACAATTATTCGTAGATTTGACGATTTCCCAAGCCGATGGCGACCAAAACGCGCATAAAATTTTACGTCCGATAAATGAAAATTGCTATTAAAGTTTCACAAATGGCTTTGCGAAATCGACAACTCAGTACTATTTGTCAGCACGTAATTATAATACATTAAAAAAACAATTAGAGCAGCAAAGGATGAGGAGGCGTCCTGTATTCGACCTAACGAGTACACCGAACCATCGATTTTTCAGGAATCGAGGTGGTTCAGGAATAGCGTAAAATTTACGTGGTAGTATACATACAAATGTACCACGTCAAACATACCCTTTGCCTACCCATGCAAAAAATAGCGTCAACTGGAGAAACCATGCCCCAACAGTTTCCGGGATCAACTCAACATCGTGGGAAAAAGGTAACTGCGGTAATTACAGTAAGTACTCATACAGAATCGCGGATCTTTTCGTGGTTACAATACCCAACGAATTAATTTTATGACATAAAATATCGCGTATCATAAAGTTCTCAAAATGTTGAAATTAACCTTAATAACCATAATAATTTAGAATTTTCGAGACTCATAGTATATTTGGTTGCGAATATAGTAATTGTGTTGAGTTAGCAATAGGTAGTATCAAATGTAGATGACTTGTAGATACCGGGGCTTCTTTATGCACAATTAAATATGACACGCTTAGAAAGCTCAACATATCATTACAAAAGAAACCGATTACAATAAACGGAATTGGAGGCAAATTACGAACCGTGGGATATGTTTATTTAACATTGTCTGTTAACGGATTGAAATTTAATAATAAGTTTCATGTTATAAAGCAATTGCCGTCTGAAACAAATTCTAGGTAATTTTTTTACGTAAGTTTAATTGTAACATAAATTTTGAATTGAATAATATTACACCATAATATTGTTACGAGCTTGGGGTTCGAGACAATTAAAACTGCCAGTGAATTACCAAATTGATACTTTAATTACACAACACTAATTACAACTTTAAACGACACTAATAACAAAACACAATTTTACTACAGATCGCTTTAGGTTCGCAGTTGTATCCTTCGAGTCTTCGCTTGTATCGCCAATTCAATACTGACTCGGTCGCGGTCTATACCGGCCTTATATAGGGCCTCAGATAGTTTCAGAACCTTCTGTAGAAACATCTAGAATGTTCAGTACATATCGGTCCCGAAATTTCTAGAAGGATCTTGACTCTCCTAGTTCTGCTACTCGATACTAGGGGCGCTAGTGGTAACTAGTGTTGCCATGTATAAACCATTAATAGTGGCGCGCACTGCCCCTCTAAGACATGCTCGTCCCGAGCATTATTAGCCATAATAACGCGCCAGTCGATCCACATGGACGATCTTAGGGTACCTCTTGCACTTTCTGTATCCGGTAGGTTACGTCATTGATCCTTGTCACAATCCGGTACGGTCCGTCCCATTTAGCTTGAAGCTTAGGAGATTTCCTTTGCTGCGAACTGGATTGTGTAACCACACTAGTGAACCTTCGTCAAACCCTTTGTTGTTCATTTTGCGGTCATACCGTGTTTTCATTTTCTCAGACGTTTGCTGGCCCGACTGTCTGACGTGCTCATAAATGTCATTCATTTTGTCCCGCAAGTCATTTGCATAATCGGTTATACTGCGTGGGGCATCAGGTGGTATTCCGGTGATCAGGTCTGCAGGCAGCCGTAATTCTCTCCCAAAATTTGCTAAAGCTGGTGTCACTGATGTACTTTCGTGAACAGCGCTTCGATATGACAACAAAACGGTTGTATGTGCCTGTCCCAGTCTCGTTGCCGTTTTCCACAACTTTGCTAGGTACCTCTCAATGTCTGATTAAATCTTCTACCATTCCATCAGATTGTGGGTGGTAAGTTGTTCTTGTTTTATAGTACCCATAACTCAGCAAGTTTCCTGGAATATTTGAGACTCAAAATTCCTTCCTTGATCGCTGTGAATCTCTAAGGTACTCCCAAACGACAGAAGACTTCATGAACAAGTTTATCTGCAACTGTTGAAGCTTCTTGATTTGGAATGGCGAAGACTTCTGGCCACTTAGTGAAGTAATCCATCACAACCATGAAATACTTGTTACCACTTTCACTTTCCGGAAACGGCCCAACGTCAATGGCTATCCTCTCCCATGTGCACCAACATTGTACAATTTCAATGCACCTCTACTACGAGTTTGAGGTCCCTTTACAGCCGCACAACTTGTACATTTGCGACACCAGTCCTCGACATCGTCACGACAGTGGACCCAGTAAAACCGTTCTCGGATCTTCAGTAGAGTTCGTTTAACTCCCAGGTGGCCTCCTGAACAACCATTATGGTACAGCTGTAGAACATCGGTACTTTAGCTTTAGGGACAACCATTTGCAAATGACAACTGTCTCCCCGACCATTTCCCATTTACGGCACAAGACTCCATCCTGAATCAGCAAGCTGTCCCATTGGGCCAATAGCTTTTCGTGGTCGAACTCATCGCTGAAACGTCACTCCACTTGGGCTTAGGGCACTGGCCTTCATCCATTCTAGAATCGGCTTGATGTCCGAATCTTCCTGCTGTGCATGTCGTAGGCTGTCTTTCCACTCATTGTTGAGCTGGTCTGTCATAAGCATCCTCACAGATACCACTTCCTTACCCTCTTGCCTAGTACAATGCTTGCAATCTTCAGGACAAGGTCTTCTTGACAATGCATCTGCGTTGCCATGAGATTTCCGCTGCGATGTTCGATCACAAAGTCGTATTCCTGTAGTAGCTCAATCCATCTCACAACTTGTCCTTCTGGATTTTTGAACTGCAATAGCCATTTCAGTGCAGCATGGTCAGTTCGTAGAGAAATTTCCGCCCCAGAAGATATTTGCTAAAATGCTGCAAGGACTTTACCACAGCAAGCAATTCCGTCTTGTGACACAATAGTTCCTTTCCGGCTTTGACAAAGACTTGCTGAAGTACGCTATCACAACCTCTTGATCACCATTCCTTTGAGACAACACACCGCCAAGTCCTATATCACTTGCGTCTGTGTCAACTATAAATTCCTTGCTCGCATCAGGGTACCCCAAAATAGGTGTTTTGCACAGACGGTCCTTTAGCTCCTGGAATGCGATATCGCAACTTTCATCCCAGCAGAAATGTCGCTTCTCCTCAGTTAGCTTGTGCAGGTTTGGCTATATCTGCAAAGTTCTTTACAAATCGCCGATAATAGGAGCACAAACCAAAAATGCTCTAACCTGTGTCTTGTCTTTTGGAACCGGCCAATCCTTGACAGCAGCAATTTTCTCTGGATCCGTGCGGATACCTTCTTCCGACACTTCATACCCAAAAAGCTAACACCGTTTGAATAGTGAGCATTTCTTCGGACTCAACTTAGGGTTGGCACTCTGGATCTTCATGAGCACGCGTTCCAGGTTTTGAAGGTGTTCCTCAAACGTACGGCCTACGATGATGATGTCATCCAGTAGACCAGACAGGCGTCTAATTAGCCCGGTAAGTACAAGCTCCATCAACCTTTCAAACGTTGCTGGAGCATTGCACAATCAGCATGACTTTAAATTGCCACAGACCCTTTCCTGTGGAGAATGCAGTTTTCTCCTTGTCCTTAGGGTCTATTTCAACCTGCCAGTAGCCACTTTTCAGGTCCAGCGTACTAAACCACTTTACGCCTGTAAGCATGTCCAGCGTGTCATCAATTCTTGGCAAGGATAGCTGTCCTTCTTCGTAACGTCGTTCAGACGGCGGTAGTCAACACAAAACCGCATGCTACCGTCCTTCTTCTTTACCAGCACCACAGGTGAACACCATGGACTAGATGAAGGTTCAATAACACCATCCTTCACCATTCCCAATCATGGTTTCCACTTCCTTTTCGTGCTACCGGCAATCTTCTTGGGCGCTGACGGATAGGCAATTCTTCTCCTGTGTTTATTTTGTGTTGAACTAAGCCAGTCTTTCCTATGTCAGCATCGTTTGACGAGAAAACATCGGCGTACTTGAGTAACAACTTCTTCGCCACTTCATTCGGGAGAGAACGCTGCGACAGTCTTCTAAAATGTGGTCACCCTCGTTTGTGCATCCTTGCTGGGGTCCCAGTCGATGGGTATTGCACCTACGCAACCAATCCACTTCCTCACAAGTACCAACCAGTGCCTTTTCCATAATCTGTTCCTGATCACAAGGTTCAGCACACGTACTCCTGAGATGTCAGTGGTTCTGACCAAAGTTCGAGCCACTTTCCACGGAAGGTCATTGTCCACCCTTTCCACGAGTACACAACGATGAGCTTGCCCAGGATTCCGAGGAAGACTAACCGGCACAATCGTTTCCGATCTCGGCGGCAGAACAATCTTCTTAAGGCTGTACACATTCCCGTATCGCTCCTTCCACGAAGTTCCTCATGTCCATTTCAAAACACCTTGCTTAACGTCGATCTCACAACAATTCTTCCTCATAAAGTCTAGGCCCAGGATGCAGTCGTCCATTATATCAGCCACGATGACATTATGCAGGTAGATCATGTTTCCTAGCTTCAACTACATCTCCTTCTCTACACGGACGGGTATGCGCTGACCGGTGGCTGTTACCAAATTAATGCGCTCTCAGTTGTATGCAGGTCCCCAAGGAACTGACTTATAAGTTGGGAACTGACAACCGTGCGAGAGGCTCCAGTGTCTATGGTCAGTTTACAGCGTTCCGTTGACCTCGCCTTTGATGATTAGGCTGTTCCCATCATGGGTTTGTGAGATCGAAATCCTTGGGGCTCTTTTAACATCAGCCAGCACCCGCCCGCAGTCCTGGCTTTTACTCGTTTCCCTGCTGCTGCTGGGCGGTGCTGTTAGCCGCACTACCTCTCGAGATCGATCACTCCCTTTCTACAGTTCGCTTGGGGCAGCTGGATCGAAGATGGCCCCTTTCCCACAGCCGTAGCACCTGGGGCTGTATCCTTTATTAGTCGCGAACTGCAGCTGCTGCCTCCCTGACGCGATGGGATCGATGATCCTGCCGTGCAGCTTCCACCTCCAGTGCATGGGCTAACGCGTCCTTAAGCGTCTCGTGGTGCCCGGCCTCACAGCAGCTCTGACTTCAAGGTCGCGGATGCCGTCGATGAATGTCTGCACCAGGTTCCTACAATGAGCGCAGGTACAGACTGGTATGCTTTTCGAACCAGCTTTTCCCTCAAGGCCCCACTGCTGCAGGTTTTCGTTGCTGTTGCACGCGATCTTTGAGCTGCGCGAAGACGTGTTCCAGGTGAGCGTCGCCATATCTCGCCTCAATGCCTCAAGGAGCTGCTCGTAAGTCACTGCCTTACCGAGCTTCCAGAACAGTTAAGGCCTGGTCGCGCAGGCCTGGGGTGAGAGCAGTCATGGCTGACTTTTATTCCAGCCGTTCGCCTTCGCGCAGCCTCGAACTGGATTTTGTAGGCCGACCAGGAAGAGTCCCGTCGAACGGCGGCACTTTGAATCACGTAGCGAAGGTGTTGTAGCTACCACGGGAGCTGTAATTCCATCCCCAATTTTAGTTCGTCCAGCGTTTTCTTCACGTCAGCCATCACGTTGTCAACCCGATTGTTCACTTGGTTGATTCGGGTTTCAGCTTCCGACAGGCGGTTGTCATGTTGAGCAACCTATCCTTCACCTCCTTATCTCTTTCGAAGGTAGCGTGAAGGTCCTTCGCGAGGAGCATCTGCTCTTCCTTATCGCGTTTGAGCTGCTCTTCCAAACGACAGGCCTTTCTCCTGCCCATGGCTGCTCTTCCAACCGACGGGCCTGTTCCTCCTGTCCCTTGCAGCTGCTCTTCCAACCGACGGGCTTGTTCCTCCTGTCAAGGCCTGTTCCTGCAGCATCATCATCAGAGCACCTAAGTCAGGTGCTGCAGATGCAGGAGCTGCTGACGGGCTGGTCTCCGTGGTCAGCAGCTGGCCCTCCGACGTCTGTGGCGTTGCCGCCAAATCGTCTCTGGTCCGTCTCCTGTTGGCGTTGACTTCGGGTACGGATACCCTCCGTGTCGTCCTTTGGTAAAATCGGCATGATTTAATCCCACTTCTGACACCAATTGTTACGAGCTTGGGGTTCGAGACAATTAAAACTGCCAGTGAATTACAAAATTGATACTTTAATTACACAACACTAATTACAACTTTAAACGACACTAACAAAACACAATTTTACTACAGATCCTTTAGTTCGCAGTTGTATCGCTTCGAAGTCTTCGCTTGTATCGCCAATTCAATACTGACTCGGTCGCGGTCTATACCGGCCTTATAGGGCCTCAGATAGTTTCAGAACCTTCTGTAGAAACATCTAGAATGTTCAGTACATATCGGTCCCAATTTCTAGAAGGATCTTGACTCTCCTAGTTCTGCTACTCGATACTAGAGGGCGCTAGTGGTAACTAGTGTTGCCATGTATAAACCATTAATAGTGGCGCGCAACAATATGAATGAATTAGTAACTTTACCATTGCATATGGGTATTTTGGGAAATAATACATATTTGAGTATACCTCCGAGATGTGAGAGTTTATTTTATATCAACACAGTATGAAAGAAGATTGTGTCGTCTTTCGAGAGAGTTATGCGAGAGTTTTTCTGTCTGGTGGAATTGTCAAAGTAAATAACGGGAAAATACCAATACAAATATTAAATACACGAGAGGATCAAATTAATCTTAGTTATTTTAGACCCGAAACCGATAGTTTATATAATTACTCAATTTGTAAGTTTGATAAAAGTCTCATTAATCCCGAACGTGTTCGTAAAATGTTAAATTTACTAAATTTAGATCATTTAAATAAAGAGGAAAATCTTCTATTATAAATATCTGTGCAAAATTTTCCGACGTATTTTTTGCCAGGAGATCAATTAACAACTTGTAATTTATACGAACATAATATACAATTAAAACCTAATAGTGACCCAGTGTATGTGAAACAGTATCGATTACCTTATTCTCAGAGAAACGAAATAGAAAAACAAGTCAAAATATGTTAAAGACGGAATTATTGAACCATCTTAGTAGGAGTGGTCAAGTCCTGTACTACTTGTACCTAAAAATCAGAAAACGGTGAAGACAGGAGCTGGCGTTTGGTTATTGATTTTCGAAAATTAAACAACTGTATTGTAGATGACAAATTTCCGTTACCCAATACATGGACATATTCTTTATCAGGCAATGTATTTTTCCACCTTGATCTTAATCAAGCATTTTACCAATTAAGCCTTAATCCATCTAGTAGAAGGTATACAGGCTTTCACTACACCCTCTGGTCAATATCAGATGACCAGAATGCCAATGGGCTTAAGACAAGCCCAAGTTCTTTTCTCGTGCAATTACATATCTCATGGCTGGTTTAAATTACGAAAAGCGCTCACTTATTTAGATGACCTCATTTGTTTTGGCCGAAATTTAGATAACCATAATAAAAATTTAATAGAAATATTATCTCGCTTAAGAAAAGTAAACTTAAAGTTAAACCCTAAAAAATGTGTTTTTCTAAAAAAAGAACTACTTTATCTTGGCCATGTTGTTTCTTCCGAAGGTATTAAGCCTGACCCAAAAAAGATATCAGTATTACAAAATTACCCAATTCCTCAAAGTACCAACGATGTAAAAAGACTAGTAGCGTTTGCGAATTACTATCGAAGATTTATACCAAATTTTTCTGAAATCGCTTTACCTCTAAACAATTTATGTCGCAAAAATGTCAAATTTCATTGGGATAAAAACTGTAAAACATCTTTTTCAATGCTCAAAAAAGCTTTAACGACTCCTCCCATACTCCAGTATCAAATTTTGACCAAAATCATAAATTTATTCTAAAACTGACGCGTCTGGTTTTGCTATAGGCTCAGTTTTATGTAATCATGACGGACGACCGGTTGCATATGCTAGTCGCACATTGAACAAAGCCGAGAAAAATTATCCTACTATCGAAAAGGAATTATTATCGATAGTATGGGCAGTAAAATACTTTCGACCTTATTTATATGGACGCGAATTCATTATTGAAACAGAGATCATGCCTCTGGTATATTTATTCAACATGACAAATCCGTCAAGTAGACTTACGAAGTTTAGGTTGTTTGAGGAATATAAGTTTGTTATCAGGTATGTAAGGGGCTGACAATGCAGCTGCAGATGCTTTGTCACGCATCCAAATCTCAGTGAAGATTTGAAAGAAATGAATGAAAAGGTCATATCTGTCCTAACAAGAGCGCAAAGAAAGCGGATGGATGAAAAGGTAGCACAAGATAAGTGTGACAACCCTATGGTAGATAAGATTTCCACCAACGATTGGACTGATCACCCAAAAGTCGAACACTTAAAAACCAAAGGATTGCACTGAATTATTTGTAGACGAAAAGAATGGGAAAAGATAAACAGAATGAAAGAAAAGTTCTATTCTAATTCTAAGTTATTTTGTTTTGTCTCACCAAAGTCAACTATTTATGTAAATCCTTCTTTCCGATCATATTGTGCACGAGATGCCTTTGTGAGGAGTTGGATTGCTTTTGTAATAAGCGAAAGATAGATCGTCTGTATATTATACTAAATAATAATAATAATATATTATTAAAGAGTTAACTCGTGTTATAAATGAGACACCAAATAGGTCCGGACCGCGAATATTAATTTTGTATGGTGTCCATAAGGTCGACGATCATGAGACAAAACGTATAATATTAAACGACTATCATTTGTTGCCAACTAGCGGGCACGCCGGTATAAGGCGAATGATAAACAACATAAAGAAAAGATTATTTTGCCGGGATTGAGAAAGATGTTACTAATTATGTTAATCGATGTGACAAGTGTTTGCGACATAAACACTTAAATAAATATATAAAAGAACCAATGGTTATAACCGATATGGATATTCTGCTTTTGACAGAGTTTACTTAGATTTAGTAGGGCCCTTATGTAAGGATAATGATAGTAATGTTTATATACTCACACTACAGTGTGATCTAAGTAAGTATATGTTGAAGCTTATCCATTGAAAAATAAGGATACTATTTCAGTGGCATCGGCTTTCATAAATAATTTTGTTTTGAGATATGGTATTCCTCGACAAATAATATCTGATCAAGGGACAGAATTTGTCTCAACTGTGATGAAAGATGTGTGCCGTATACTCAATATCCAACAGGTAACGTCAACGTGCATACCATCACCAATCTATAGGTTCCTTAGAAAACAGCCACAAAATCTGATGTCATTTCTCAGAATTCAAACAGGTAATGAACCACATAATTGAGTACTTGGTTACTGTATGGTGTTTCGGTTATAATAACACTGTACACATGGAAACCAGTATACTTATATGAGCTGTTTTTGGGAAGCTTTGCCGTTTGCCAACTAATTTAACTTTAGATATAGACCCTTTATATAACCCATATGATTACCCACAGCAACTTAGATATAGACTTCAAAAATCGCAATATGATGCAAGAAATAATTTAATTTTAAGCAAACAGAGTAGGAAAACAAAGTATGATTATTATACAAATCCAATTAAGTATAATGGTGATATGATACTCCTTAAGAATGAATTACGTGTAAGCAAATTCGATCCTCTTTATATAGGACCATTTCAGGTTATCGAAGATTGTGAACCAAATGTAACAATAGATTATAAAGTAAACATAAGTCAATACATAAAAATCGCACTAGACCATATATAAAATAATGAAATTATTATTATTACTATGTATACAAATAAACTTTATTTAAAATTTAAATAATTTTCTACTTATAAAGTGTTTACGATATATTTTTTATTATGTTATAGATTAAGAATGTTAATATTTTAAAAATAATTTACACTTTTTTGATTTCTTTTACTCCAAGTTGTGTAACATTTAAAAAAAAAAAATTATTATTATAATATTTTTTTTCTTTTGCCGATGGGCGTGTAGTGTAGTGTATGTTCATGTGTATGTACGATAGATGAATTGGACAGTAATAAATCTACAGTCAGATCACTAGACGTATTTGAACCTCCCAACACTATACAGGTTCGATCCCGCCGGCACCAAAAATTATTAATACATTTTAAAGTGCTGATTTACCACGTGCTCGGCGGTGAAGGAAAACATCGTGAGGAAACCTGCATGTCTGAGAATTCAAAAAAATATTTCGAAGACATGTGAAGTTCCTCAACACGCATTGGGGCAGCGGCGGACATTTCCTTACCCTAAAACCCTCAGAAATGAGAGGAGGCCTGTGCTCAGCAGTGGGACGTATATAGGCTGTAACTTTACTTTACTTTTATAATATACTAACTGACACCCGCTCGCTTCGCTGGGCGCACGATAATAGACGATAATAACGTAGATAGAAAATATCAAGAAATTTTGTTTTTATGGGACTATTGTAAAATCCATTCATAGTGAGCGTCATCAGTGGTATTTCGTTTATATATATTTATACTTATATTGCTTATATATATATACTAACCGGTCAGGCAGACGTTCTACCCTCTCCAACGACCATTTGTCCTATAAAAAAACCTTAAATTCGTATAAAAATATTGAGGGTCAATTAACGGGATAAAAACTATCCTATCTCTCAAGTTGGACCAAACTGCACACGGTGTGCAAAATTTCGTTGAAAACAGTTCAGTACTTTAGGAGTTCATCGCGGACAAACAATGCGATACGTAATTATTGTATATAAAGATATTATATATAAACTATACGATCATTAATTAAACTTTAGTCGAAGTAAATTATTCAAATCGTCTTTTTTGTGAGTCCTCAAAATGAATTATCACCGAGTACGGTCGATAGAAACATAATTATATAACTTTTCCTACCGTGTCCAAAATAAAAACCAGTTTGAAGATCCACCAAGTAAGCCAAAAAAACTAACCTAGTAATTCGTAATGTTGGGCATTAGATCAAAAATTTAGAATATTAATTGTTAATGTTATATAAACAGTTATTTTTTATTAGAGATGTTAAAATTTATTAGCTATAATCCGCATAAAAAATAAAATTTATGCGTCGTGTCTTACCTAGTTTGAAGAGATTGGATACGATTTATTTCTTATGTTTTAAATCGGTCATGTTATGGCCATCTGTTATTAGAGACACAATGAAAATGTAACACAAACTGTAGAAACAGTTATAGTAACAGTTAACAACATTAAGGAAATTATTACGGTCTCTATTGATGATCCTTAAATTAATAAGTACGAGTATATATATGTATGCAACAAGTAAGAGTCAATTAACGCCTTTCTACTATATAACAAATATAAGTGTCTGTCTGTAATATCGAAATAACTGCCTTTTATTGAGCTGAGGAGGTTATTTGCATGCCATTAAGACATGAATAACCATATTGAAAATTTTTGTCTATCTATATGTCTGTGTGTCCTCTGAACCGATTGAAATGAAAATTAAACAGATAGAGCAATGTTAGGAGTGATCTAGACCATATTATATCATTAGAAAAACTTTTCTCTGAGAAGTCATTTCACTATCTTAAATCTAATCTAATAAGTAAATAATAATAATGTCCTCCACCGAATTTTAAAGTTTAAAGTCTGTCTGTTTGTTTGTTTGTCTGCCTCTTTATACAAGTAAGGATGACAATCGAACACACAACTCTGATAACTGGACGCTGTAGCCCATAGACTATTACATTTATCCTCGACTAAGAATCAAAACACAAGTACATTCTCTCCCCTGACTCGGTCTCCAGTTCTTGTGTCTCATCATACGAAACACAGCAGTATTATACTGCTATTTTACGCTGGTATTATGTACAAGCGTGGTCCTTCTGTTCAAGCTAACACATTCGTGTTGCAGCTATAATCGACTGCAGATTTTTTAAAAATAGAATAAGGGTGACAAACGAGCACAGTCCACCTGATGGTAAGTGGTGCTGTGTCCCAAAGGCATTTACATTTATCGATCTCGATATCGATTAAGAATCAAAATGCAGACGCGTTGTCACCCTCAAGGAGTAAGATGGAATGCCTCGTTTCCAGTAAAAAGGTTCTCCGGTTCTCTACACTCACCATATGAAACACAGCAGCATTAAGCTGTGTCCTTCCCGGATCGAGCTGACCCATTCGTGCTACAACCATAATATAGCTGCAGCGTGGCTCTACCATGTAAAAATACGAAAGGCTAAACTTACGTTTATCCAATTCAGTTGGAACAGCGGTAATCGAACTCTGTTTATTCAAGTTCAATGAACTTTGAGCCAAGAATTTTTTAAGCCTAGATTACCGTGGCTCTTTATGATTTTTATTTTTAACCCCGACGAAAACAAAGGGGTGTTATGAGTTTGTAGTGTGTATCTGTGTATATGTGTATCTGTGTGTCTATTTACCTGTCTGTGGCATCATAGCTCCTGAACGGATGAACCGATTTTGATTAAGTTTTTTTCGTTTGAAAGGTGTCTTAATCATAGCTAAGAACACCCTCGGTGTTCTTAGCTATGCTAGCTATGATTCAAGAAAATCTGTTCATCTGTTTGAAGATCATCAGCTCTTTTTGTTTCGGGAGTTTTAAATTTAAGTTATTGTTCATGGCTTTACTATATTAATAAACTCATCGCTAAAAGCAGCGGGTTGACGCTCGTCGTAAATTTTACAGTACGTTGGTTCGATCCTCGCCTGCACCATTTAAAATTGTTAACTGCAATTTTAAATCCTGATGTTCTACACGTGCTCTGCGGTGAAGGGAAACAACATGTCTGCGGAATAAAATATTTCGCGGAAGTCCGACCCGATCCCTGAGGCAGATTTCCGAGGAAGCGCGGCGGGCTAGTCGCTCAATAACCCTCTCAGAAGTGATGTGATGTATCTTTTATTTAAAAAACTAAGTAGTAATTTCGCCTGTGTTGTGAAGTGTTTTATAGATATATAGATAACATTTACACATGGACAAACACAAAGGTCCAGTAGAATTATTCGTGGGCCTTACAATTACTTGTCTCGTGCGGGAATCGAAGCCGCGACTAACAGCACCGAATCTAAATTCTTGTAATTAAAAAACATGCAGTACACACACACATAAATTTGGCCGTGGAATGAAAAGGGGAGATCTCCCACCGGGCAAGGTGTTCAGGCCGGGGAGCGGCCGTGTTAGTACAGAGCTGTTCTATATATAGATATAGCGCAGTACTTCGGAACTTTTAATAGCGTGATTTAGGCTTCAATGTTTTTCGCTTGTGGCGCGACGGCAGTGCCGCTACATACACACACGCACGCGCGCATAAATGTACACACGCACGCATGCACGAACGCACGCACGCACTAAAGCACATACGCACACACACAATCTAACACAATTTCAGCAGAACGGACACAAGGTTTACGGGAATTACCCTTATGACTTTATACGGGATACTTTATGAAGTATACAAAAAGCAAACGTGATGGTTAGTTACATTTTAGTTGTAGTAGCCAGTCCACAAGGCATTATTATCTTATTAAAACTTGCTATGAATTTTAATTATAGAATAGAATAGAATAATTTTTATTCAATTATATAAATCACATGTAATTCTTATTGAAAGTCATTTTTTACTTTACCACTGGTTCGAAAAAAAACCTCTGTCTTTGTTTTGTCTGTGTTTTTTTTTAAAGTAAATTATACAATATGAAAGGTTGTACAAACTATTCACAAAATTTATTTTAGAAACATTTGGAAGCGACCACTTCACTCCCAGGGGTAACCATGTATTAATTTATATTATAATAACCCTTTTTATACATTTTTGGTTTAATAAAATATTTAAACTTGGTAATAGAGAGACCTTGTCTATTTTTGGGACTTTGTTGTAATAGCGTATACACTGCCTAAATAATGAATTACTGAATCTGTGGAGTCGAGAAACTGGTATCACTAGCTTGTGTTTGTTCCTAGTGTCTACAGAGTGTATATCACTTTTTTAGCCGACTTCAAAAAGGAGGAGGTTCTCAATTCGGGTGTATGTTCTTTTTTTTGTATGTATTTTACGCAATATCTTTGCAGATCGTGAATCAATTTTGATGATTCTTTTTTTATTAAATAGTTTTTTTTATTGTAGTAGGTATATTTCAAGGGTGGTCCTATATAAATTTGGAGAAGAAATTCCACCCCTAACTAAGGGTAGTGAGAACACATGGGGTATGGACTGTATGTCAAACAAAAACCACAGTTGCTCACAAGCATTATACTTGATCTGGTTTATTAGCAAACAATAAAAAAAATTACAGTTCACACTTATCGTAAATGAAATGACATCTTTATATCGCAATCTATACATCTATCAACGCCATCTACACTAGAAAAATCGTACTAATTTAAACAAGTTAACAGGTAGCAAACACACAACTTCTTTTTTAGAAATTTGTTAAAAGTTATAATTATTACTAAAACTACTTGTTCTTGTGAACATAGGTACATTAAATTTTCGTAAATATACTGAGAGTCCAAATTTAATATATTTATTTCTTTAAATTTTTCTTTGGGACTCTCTCGGTTTTAGGTTGTGAATAGCTCTTATGGCCCTATTCTGCAAAACAAAACTAGTTTCTATATCAGCCGCATTTCCCTATAGCAAAATCCTATAAGACATTATGCTATGGAAATAACAGTCATTAACTAATCTATCTATCTCGACACTAGTGAGACCTCTAATCTTTTTTATAGCATAAGCTGCAGAGCTTAGTCTGCTTGCCAGTTTGGATATATGGGGGCCCCAATAAAGCTTTGCGTCGAGATTGATGCCAAGAAAAACAGTGGATACAACAGGGCTCAGTTCTTCCCCATTTAAAAACAAAACTGAAAAACACTGGTATTCAGATTTTTAACATTCGGTGTTGATAATTTAATAGATTTAGTTTTATTTCCGTTTAAATGTAGATTATTAACTTTAAACCAATGCACTAATTTTGATATAGTATTATTCACTTCGTCACACGTCACACATTGATTGACGTTTAACTTTAAAAATCAAGGAAGTATCAACAGCAAATAATACTATATCATGATTATCCCCTGCAAGGGAAGATAAGTCACGAATATAGACTAGAAATAAGAATGGGCTGAGAATTGGGGTTGAGGGATACCCGTTTGTACAGGTGACCCGGCAGGTGACCCGGAAGAACTTTTACCATTGATAATAAATTTCTGCATTCTATTACTCTTTTTTTATAGTATAAGGGTGACAAACGAGCACACAGTCCACCTAATGGTAATTGGTTGCTGTAGCCCATAGACATCCTCGATTACAAATCAAAATGCAGATGCGTCGTCACCCGTGAGGACTAAGATGGAATGCCTCGGTCTAGTAAAAAGGGTCTCCGGTTCTCTACACACACCAGACGAAACACAGCAGCGTTAGGCTGCTATTTTACGCTGGTGTTCTGTGAGAGCGTGATCCTTCCTCGGACGAGCCGACCCATTCGTGCTACAACTATACCACTAATATAGCTTCACCATGGCTCTACCACGTCAAAATGAAATAATACTCAAATATGAAATAATAAGTTTAGGCGCTATGTTCTTGACATCATAGTACTGTAGTTTTCTGATTAATGTCTCATGGTAAACACAGTCGAAGGCCTTGGAAAGGTCACAAAATAAACCCAAAGCATTCTCTGAATTCTCACATGCACAAAAATATGTTTAATAAGCTCAACTCCGGCGTCAGTTGTCGAGCGACCCCTTGTACAACCAAATTGATTTTTATGAAGCCATTTATTTATAATAAAAAAAACTTAACATCCGATCTAAAATATTTTTTCGGAACTTTCACTAATTTAGTTCATCATTGATTACTTTTAGTCACGGTATTGCAGCTGCACCAATTGCATTTGCCGCTTAAAACAGCTATGAATGACCATAGCATAATGAATTAATCAATTTGTAAAGGAGCCATATTAGAAAATTAGAGCTGCTCAGAGCGACACTAACAAAATTAAGAAAAAAATTCTGCTGATATGAAATTTAAAAAAAAAATTGTCAACAGCCTCAGCTGCTACTGCGCTGTGAAGTGGCGGTGTAAGAATATCCACTACCCCATATCATCTCACTCTCTTTTGTATTTGTAGTTATATGTATTTATATGAATATATATTTATATAATTCAAGTAAAACATACGGCCGTGTCCACTACACAGCCACCCCGATTTTTTTTATAAAATAAGGTAACAAACGAGCACACAGTCCACCCGATGGTAAATGGATCCTGTGGCTCATAGACATCTACGTCTAAACGATCTAATTGCCTTGTGGATTGATAAAATAGTTAGAGGCCACGAATTCAACGCCCAATTGTTAGACCTGTGTCGATCGATCTTTTATTGCGACCCAGGTCGATCGGGAACCTTACCTTGTAACTTTTGCTATCTAACCTAGAAATGTATCCTGTTAATACCTTCATTCTGGCATAAGTATAGGTACACTCTTATTCGATGTGTTTATATATGCGTTTTCAATCGTTTCACAGCTTGAAGCACATTTTGACGAACTTCCTATTGGGTAATAAAGGAGTTTTCTTTATAGAATATGGGTGACAAACGAGCATACAGTCCACCACACAGAACACACATCAATCCTCGACGAAGAATCAAAATGCAGATGCTATGTCACCCGTGAGGACTAAGATGGAATGCCTCGTTTCCAGTAAAAAAGGTCTCAGGTTTTCTACACCCATACGAAACACAGCAGCATTAAGCTGCTATATTACACTGGTATCCTACATATAGCATAGAGCTATAATACACATAGCTGTAGCGTGGCTCTACTACGTTTTAATTTTTCAATTACAAAACAATCTATGCATTTAATAAATCGTAAACAGACTTATTGTCTACATGTCTGTGCATTTGTACACGCTAATCTTTACAATGGCTGAAATTTTACTAGGTAGTAGGACGTCTGGGTACCACACCCCTTTAATTATTTCTGCCTCCGAATATAGTGCGTGTCTTCCTGTATTCCGGTCGAAAGGGTATAAGAGCCAGTATAATAATAATAATTATAATAGTAATAAAGTATATTATAATAGTAATAAAGTATAAATATAATAATAATAATAGTAATTTTACGTGGTAGAGCCACGCTGCAACTATATTATAGTTGTAGCACGAATGGGTCGGCTCGACCGGGTAGGACCACGCTCTCACAAAATACCAGCGTAAAATAGCAGCTTAATGCTGCTGTGTTTCGTATGGTGAGTGTAGAGAACCGGAGACCCTTTTTACCGGAAACAAGGCATTCCATCTTAGTCCTCAGGGGTGACAACGCATCTGCATTTTGATTCTTAATTGAGGATAAATGTAGATGTCTGGCAGATCAGACACCCACACCATCAGGTAGACTGTGTGCTCGTTTGTCACCCTATGCTATAAAAAAAATTATACGTGGTAGGACCATGCTGCAGCTATATTAGTAGTATAGTTGTAGCACGAATAGGTCGACTCGGACCACGCTCTCACAGAATACCAGCGTAAAACAGTAGCTAAACACTGCTGTGTTTCGTATGGTGAGTGTAGAGAACCGGAGACCCTTTTCACTGGAAACGAGGCATTCCATCTTAGTCCTCAGGGGTGACAATGCATCTGCATTTTGATTAATTATTGAGGATAGATGTCACAGCAACCACTTACCATCAGGTGGACTGTGTGCTCGTTTGTCACCCTATCCTATAAAAAAAATACAAGCTGTGAGGCATTCCATCTTACTCCTAAGAGGTGACAACGCATTTATACCCTTCATTGCTTAAAGTTGTTTACTGTTGTCCATAGACTGCAGTAATCACTTATCATCAGGTGGACTGTTAGTTCGCTTGTCCCTTCAATTTTATATTTTATTTTTGACAATAATGTCAATAATGTATTTTAAGTGTGTAGTGGCGGTGTAAGAATATCGTCCCGTGGGTGTCGTAAGAGGCGATAGAGGGAAACTGAATTAGGAGATGGGCAGCAGCGTCTTCCTGGTAACAACTCAAGATTATAAAAATTGCGTTGCTAATCCGCCCGCCAGGCGTGACAACTATGACACCCTCCCAATGAGGCAATCTATGGGGGAGGCCTATGTTCAGCAGTGCACTTTTATAGGCTGTTTAGATATGAAAAAATGTATTTTAATGTCTTTCTTGACTTATAAAATTGCATATTTACGCCCATAAATCATGTCTTCTGTAATATAATATTACATTGTAAATAGATGATACATTTTAAACATGCGTGCGTTTACACAATTTTATCTTCAGTACTTAAGTTTTATAATGTTCCAATTTATTTTATCTAGCTAAGATTGTTATGTCATTGACATATTTCTCTTCTTAAGCCAACGACCGTAAATTCGTTTTCTGTTAAAAAGTACAAGGTAAATTGTTTAAGATTGTAAATTACAGTGGGCTTTTATCGAAATTATTTAAATTAATGCTACTAATTACTTACATTAAGGTTCCATTCGCACTAGCGTTTAACCGCGTGTGCATTATTTTAATATGCAACCGCTCATTTTGTACACCCTAAAACGCCACAAAATTCTAACCGCGTCGGTTGAACGGCAGACGTTCATAGTGGTCCGCTATGGGCTACAGCATTCAGTTTCTATCAGGCAGACTGTGCGCTCGTTTGACACCCTTTCTTCTATTAAAAATCTTTTCGACCAGAGATTGTTCTGGTGGTCAAAATACCTGAATACGAAGTCGCGGGTCTGGCTCAAATTTCTCATTAGTTGCGTCGTAATCTTGCCGGTGTATTTGACACTGCTTCCTAACCTACTCCCGATATTATCACAAAAGCGATACTTTTCTTATTTATTATAGAAGATTAATTTTCTAGAAGCAAGATTGATAAACGAGTACACAGTCCACCTGATGGTAAGCTTGAACAGTGGCCCATAGACACGTAGTGGCATATATCTATCCTCGATCAAGAATTAAAGTATAGATTCGCTGTCGCCCTGAGGACCAAGATGCCTCGTAATCAGTAAAAACGGTTCAAGTGAGTTATATTATTTCTTATTTTAATTTAAACGTCATACCAATCACAGCAGCGTCATGTAGCTATTTTAAGTTGGTATTCTGTGCAAGAGTGGTCCTTCCCCGGTCGAACTGACCCATTCGTGATGCAACTATAATACGTGACTCTACCACGAATTTTTTTTTATAGAATAATGGTGACAAACGAGCAAAAATTAAGAATCAAAATGCAGATGCGTTGTCACCCCTGAGGACTGAGATGGAATGCCTCGTTTCCAGTAAAAAGGATCTCCGGTTCTCTACACTCACTATACGGAACACAGCAGTATTAAGCTGCTATTTCACGCTGGTAGTCTGTGAGAGCGTGGTCCTATTCCGGTCGAGCCGACCCATTCGTGCTGCAACCACAATACATGGCAAAATGGCTCTACCACGTGAATGTTAATATAAATAAATTATTGTACTTATAGAAGGCAGAAAAAATAAATTAATCAATTTTAACAGTTACAGGTATATACATGGATCATACTAAGGCGCGCACATTTGTAGTAAGTCCCTTGCTTCCAACGGAATTCGAAGTTGTTACGATGATCGGAATCAAACTAGAGTACTCCTCCCTCCATTATTATAGGATTCAATGTTTTCTTAGTATGTTTAATACTTTATCTATTTTATTAAAAAGCTCCAAGAAGATTTAATTAAATTACCAACCGAAATACATATTCCCTGAATATCCTTCTAACAAAAATAAAAGTACTCTATTTTTATTCAGTAAACTTATATGCGTAATTGCATATTTGTCGAAGGAAAAGTTGACAACCCTACCTATATTATCATGTTGCACACCCTGTTCTATAATTATATAGACATGCCGTGGAATTTTCATAATAATTTCCTTACATTAAGTTTACACGAAATCCAGTTCTGTTATCGCCCTAACGGCGACTCTTAATTTATGAACGTCGTGTCTAAGTCTGTCTATTTTAACTTTGTGGTTCACAGGGGAGAGGGAATGGGTTTAAGAACTTTAAATTAAGTTAAGCAAAAGTAAAATATAAAGAAGTGTCCTCTCACACCACGACCATGCATACGTCACTGGAGATTATGGGTATTTTCACCGTAGACGGTCATATTAGTGTGGCCGTCAAACTGGGAAAAATGCAAAATATGCCAGCGGACTCAATGCTATGACTTAATTATCAACAATGCATATAAAAACTTGTTATAATAATGTAAGAACATACATAGTTATGCTCCATTTAACACAGGCATGGGGGCATTTTGTCTGTACCATTGTTAATGACTGTCATCACGGCGCCGGTTATCATCCGTGTCAATGATATTGGTAATGCATTTCAAGGTCACAGTTCCACTAATTGACGCGTTCATAAACGAACTACAGCTGCTATCAACGTCCTATATCAGGGCATGACAATCGTGTAACATGCGAGGTTATAAGTTACTCACGACAGAACATTTCATACACGGTAGTTATTGCAGTACTTACATTTTTTAATTTTTTTTTAATCATTACAGTAGGATTTTCTCCTGTATCGTGGAAGATTTATACACACATAATTGTTCATGGACAAAAATCTAGACCCGGTGCAATAATTTGTAGGTATGCAAAAACTTGCTTCACGTGGGATTCAAATCCGCAGCCAGGCAGCGCCGCAACCAGGCAGCGCCGCAACCAAACGCTCAGTTCAGCTCAGATTTAGAACTTAAGTTTATCGGTCAGTACTCAGTCTCTTCTTCAGCCTGTAGCAGCCCACTGTTGAAAATCCCCGAGCATATAACTCTTGCTGTGTAGTGGCGTAGGAAAACCATCACAGCATTTCGTCCCGTGGGTGTGTCTTAAAAATATCTCTTGAGGCGACTATGGGAAAAGCCAGAAATATCTCAAAATTAAACGTCATGGTTTGTCCCTAACATATTACTCTTGGTCTAGCTGTGTGGTGGAGTCGGAAATTCGATCGCCCTATCACGTCATGTAGGTTTTAGGTTGTAGGTTTTTAAAGATAATTAAATGGAAATACCTTAAAGAACCAAGTTCTTTAGACATTTCCCTTTGTCTTATCAAAAATCTTATACTATTACTAGCGATCCACCTTATACATCTAGCTTCCCACAGATGATATTTAGATCTCGACAACAGCGCCACGTACCGGTTCCAGTAAATCTAAACCATTCTCGAATCAACTTATTCTACGAACCGCCTCGCGAGGGCAAGGACAGGTTATGTCGGCTTCGCATTGACTAAAACCCCATGTGTACCATCGTATCGTCGCACATCGGCAAATCCACGGAAACCCTTTCGCACATATTTGCAACTCCACCAGCTCCAGCTTCTCTCCGGGAAAAGACAACAATTTCCTTTTTTTTCTCTTTAGGCTAGACGCGCCGGAACACAAAGCTCGCTTTATAGGCCTCCTATACATTTTTTTATAGGATAGGGTGACAAACGAGCACACAGTCCACCTGATGGTAAGTGGTTGCTGTGACCCATAGACATCTACATCCATCCTCAATAAAGAATCAAAATGCAGATGCGTTGTCACCCGTGAGGACTAAGATGGAATGCCTTTTTTTCCAGTAAAAAGGGTCTCCGGTTCTCTACACTCAGCATACCAAACACAACAGTATTAAACTGCTATTTTACGCTGGTATTCTGTGAGAGCGTGGTCCTTCCCCGGTCGTGCTACAACAGTGCATACTACTAACATAGCTGCAGCATGGCTCTACCACGTATAAAACATCCAGACATATTGCTCGTATTTTTAGTGCCACGCACAAATGTGGGTCGTATTATACAGGAAATATTGTAACTTATTCTTCGTTTATTCACGTGGGAATGATTTCTTTTTGAACTGAAAACTTCTTTAGAATCATTGTGACTTGAAACTCGATGAAAAGGAAAAGCGACACTAAAAAGAGACAAACATATATTATACATCTGTAGAATTAAGCCTGCGAGAGAATGAGATAGAATGATACAGTGCTTCCTATTATCTCGGTCTCCTCTTTGTGCGGTGCTACGTAGCCTTTTTTGAAGTTTTCTCTTCTACTGCGTGTAAACTGCACACATGTTTTTTTTAATCAAATTATAACTTCTGATGCAATCCTGATAACATTAGCAACTTTTCCCCACTTAATTAAAGGACTACCTACTTATGTCCACCGCCCAGTTTTCATGTAATCCATGACGTTTGCGGGTTTCTACTATGGGTTTTTTCTAGGCAACGTTAATCAATACGAATAATACGCATTTTTATCGCATACCGAACTCTACTTTTTTCAGCATGTCACATCAAATTCAAGTCCATAGGCCTTTGTTTATGATTAAAGTCAAACTATTATTTTGAACGTATCCGAGAATACTCGTAGTAGTGTTGTCATATATAAAATGATCCATAGATCATAATAAAAGACACTTGTATTAGATGTACATGATTTTACAATACTAGAAATTTAGAAGGAAACGGTGTAGACGTGTGCTTGCATTATTATTTGTAATTCGTAAAATTAAATACGTGAACAATATTATTAAAGCACAAAATTGGTCCTTCGAGCCGGATATTTTTTTAAAGAATAGAATACTAATAATACTACTCCCGTTAATTACTCCTTATGTCTTGTTAATGGCTTGCTAACTGGTGGGCAAGCAAATTGAAAGGTTTACCAATATACGCTTTACTGTTAAGCACAGAACTAATACCGTCACAATGATTACGCTCTCCTACTGTTTCAGCTTGTAAAAGCATTAAGTATGGATTTTCCACCGTCAGTCCATCGCCACCAAACAAAATAGGTAACGCCAAGGAGTAGGGAGCCAAGGGTGCCAAGAAATAAATAGTTTACATACACTGATGATCTCGGTAACGACTTAGATCGGTCTTTAACACTGTAAACCCGCCTAATATAATCGAACTAAAATAAGTTAAAAAAATATACTCATTAGAGGTTATTCCGATTATTCACCCTAAAATATCCACTCTGAGATGTATAATACCTTATTGCACTAATAATAAAGAATATATTTAACTTACTTTACCTTAGGGTGGATAAACGGAATAACCCCTCGGTAGGTCCCGCTGTAAGCTATCATATAAGCTAACGTTCCTCCTATTTACAACGAGAGAGGCCCATGTTCAGCTGTTGACTTTTCGTAAGTATCTTGATAATATAAAATCTATCTAAGCTATCAATGTAAATTATTTGAGATTTTTACTGGCATCATTTACAACGCTGGCAAATACTGCCCAGAAACCATTACCAGTACTGGGTGGTAGTTTTTGCCCCCTTGCTACGCCACTGATTTCTTTCCTTATGTCAAGATAGTAACTGCATTATAACAATATTTAAACTACGTAGTTAATTATAACGACATTTTGTTACAAACCTAACCTTAATACAACGAATATTTAGTTATTTATATTGAAAAAAGTTTTTTCGTTATGTAATGTTTCTAACCATATGGAGATATTTTTACAGGTTTGTTTTTACTTACGGGGCTGTAATAATGATAATGACACCCATTTAGACTAAACGTAGAACGTTAAACCAATTATTAGGATATCTTTTTTGTATTAGTAATGGCGACATTCCTTAAGGAATGAATGGATGATGATTATGGTGTCATAGCTCTTAACACAATACTTAAAACTTGTGTCATTTTCTTCCAAGACAGATATTGTACGATGCTTATTAATATTAGTAATAGTTTAATCATAAGCACTAACACGTAGTAATTATATTATACTCTCGGATAGGCGTGGCGAATAGTATAATTGGGTATTTGGCCCTAGTCTCATTCATTATTCATTAATTTCAGCCTAAGTTCACTGTTAAACATAGACCTTCCTCGCCGGTGCTGACGCAGATCGCTAGTATTATCATACAATTTCTAAAGAACCGTTACTGTTACAGCCTATTAGAGTACACTGCTGAACATAGGTCTCCCGCATAGATTGCTGGTGTGATATTTGCCATAGTTGCCACGCTTGGCAAGACGGTTGGCAAACGCAGTTTTCTATTTTTAGTCGTTATTAGGAAGACGCTGCTGCCCATCTCCTGATTTGTTTCCTTCTGTCGCTCTTACGACACCCACCCACATGCTATGATATGGGGTAGTGGATATTCATAGTTATATATCTAAAGAAATGTCTAATGAAATACATTTTAAGATATATTTTGACTTTCTATATTAGACTAGTGTAATTAGACCCTATTAGACCGTATAGTGGCGGTGTAAGAATATCCACTACCCCATATCGTCCCGTGGGTGGTGAGGCGACAATGGAAAACAAACCAGGAGATAGGCAGAAGTATCTTCCTAATAACAACTAGAAGAAAAACTGCGGTTGTCAACCCGCTTGCCAAGCGTGACAACTTTTTCAAACCTTATATGAGGCAATCTATGGTGGAGGGTTATGGTCAGCAGTGAGTTTTATGGACTGTAATGTGATAATGGAATTACGGTAGTGGTGTAAACAATCGAATGACAATAAGTAATCCTTTCTTAGTAGGTGTCTACGTCAAGAAAGAAGTATATACATGCCAAATTTAAAGTCAATCGGGCGGATAGTTTTGGAGATCTCGTGATGAGTGAGTGAGTGAGTGAGTGAGTGGTATTTCACTTATATATGTATAAAATAAATTAGTGATAGTAAAGGTAAAGTTATAGCCTAAATATGTCCCACTGACGGGTACTACCCTTCATATAATTTCTAAGGGGTTAATGGAACCATTAGTGTACCGCGCTGCACCAGTGTTGGTGGATTTTCCATTCTCGCAATATTTAATTCCTGAAATACACAGGTTCCTTCACTATTTTTTTTTCACCACTGAAGTGGTAAATCACGTGGTAAATCGACACTTGAAATTGCAATTAAAAAATAGGCAGTCATTGGGGACTGCCGACACAAGTGAGAACTTAAAACTATGAAATAACAGTGTTTTTTTTTATTTTCAAATTAATTTTAGTATCAATAATTTTAATTTAATAATTTTTTAAATAAAACCGTTAACATTAGTCTGGTTTTCATTTTCAAAATTCAAAAAAGTTATACACTGTTAATCGTACACTACAAATATACTGTTAACGTTAGCATGTCAGTGACGCGAACTCATAACATTTTACCCGTTCAAAAATCGCCCAACTCGCCTAAAGAAGTTTTCATTTCAAAAATTTTGTGGTGTTGCCAGGAATACGGGCAACTCGGGTTCTAGCGTACCCTAGTACTACCGAACTACGGGAAGTACTACGAAATTAACGACAAGCGCCCCTGGGCTACCGCATACATTAGAATTAAACGAAAATGTGTGTTTGAGAAATTTTTATTTTTTAAATTCGAATTGATCCTTCTTAAAAATCGTTTAGTGTCACATTTTACTTAAAAACTTAAAATAGAATTTAATACCCGTCAACAGACAGAAACAAAACTGACTCTAGCAACTGTGACTTAAGGCGACACATCGAAAACCGTTGAAGCGGGCCATCGCCGGACTGACCCGAGTGAAACATAATTTCTATAAAAACTTCAAAAACGCCGTCATAAGGTCTAAAATTGCGTAGCGCCCGCGACGATTAAGACCGCTTAGAAATAGCTTAGAATCTTAAAATATTTAAAAAAAATATTGATTTAAGTAATCAAAATAATGAGCAAGTAAATTACGAATATTGGTGTTATGAATGTATTTGAGTGATTCCCAAGCATATAGATTAAGTAATTTCGTTGTAATTTCAACTATAGTGATTTTTAGAGGTGTTTTCGCAAATAATTATGATCGAGTCAAAATTATACAATCGTATTTTTGAACAAGCAAATTCAAGATAAAGAATTTGACTGATGAATTTACCTATATCAAAATACCAGTTTCGTTAGTCGTGTCATACTCCTATACTATTCGATGAAAGGAGGTTCATTTCTTCGCGGTGTCGCCTTAAAACTTACAAATACAAAAGTACTTCTGTGTTCTTAAAAAAATAAGTAGTAATACTAAGTTAAAAAAATAAGTAGTAATACTAAGTTAAAAAAATAAGTAGTAATACTAAGTTAAAAAAATAAGTAGTAATACTAAGTTAAAAAAATAAGTAGTAATACTAAGTTAAAAAAAAATAAGTACTAAGTTAAAAAAATAAGTAGTAATACTAAGTTAAAAAAATAAGTAGTAATACTAAGTTAAAAAAATAAGTATAATAATAATTGCATTGAATAAAATAAATTTTACGGATTTATCGTACCGTAAAATTAGTTTTATTCAAAATTAGTTACAATAATTGATACTGGCGACTGGCGGCTGATTATCGTAACCGAGTTTACGCAGGTCCTTTGAAACCATGGAGATCTTTAGTAGCACGCTCCCATATGACTCTGTCCGTAATACTGAAACGAAATAATTAAATATAATATGGAAATATAATAAACGATGTAAATGAATATATGATGTAAATATATGAGTCGTCGAGGATGTAACGACCCCTTTACTAAGAACTTCATATTATCAGCCAATAGTGTCCGACCGATGCTTTAGCTTCGGCTTCGGCCACATTAGGCCAAATAAATCACTTTCGGTGAATCCTTCGGCTTCGGCTAAAATGGGTCGAAGTTTTAGCCGAAGAAAGGTTTTTAGGAAGCGCCGAATTGAATGAACTGTTACGAACGAGCGAGAGGGCAATTGACGCGGCGACGTAGTTTTTATCATTTCTAGATCAACTTCTATAGATGATTAAAATTACCTTTTTATATTATACCATTGATTTATATATTACACTAGATTAGTAATTACCGCGCCAAAGCGTTGCCACTGCACATATGGCCAGCCATGCCCAGCTAACGTCGGTTCAGAGTTCAACGTGACGCCGACCGAGTTTAGCCGAACGATCCGCGACAAAATGGGTAAATGCGTAGTGAGAATGCGATTCAAGGTCACAAAACATAATTAATCAAGCGGAATCACTTTCCACACGTAAGTTTTAGTTTATGTTTTTAAATTAACGCAAACACAAAAAATGAAATAAAATATCGAATATTGCAATTTAGGTTCAATGTTGCCACTTTTCCGCCTTTGCAATTTCCCACATTACACTAGTACGACTATATAATTTATGGAATAAGTTGTTGTTACCTCTGATTTAAAATATTTTGGAAATTATAATAAAAACTATGTTCAACTTTATACAAAAAATAAATTATTCTTATTTTAGAATATTCATGAATGATCTATTAATTATATTTTATTACCTATTTTATATTAATAATTTTGCAGGGTACTTAAAGATGCAGCACACGGTAAGGAGTGGGTGGAAATAGTACGATTGCTGAGAAAGGAGACTCACTGGGTGCCTTCGAAATCTACTCTCATTTGTTTTAAGCACTTCCGGGATCAAGACAAACTAGGACCAAAAAGCGATTGCGACCGTGTTTATTTAAGCGAATTAGTACTACAGATTAACACCATTTAGTATTATCTTAAAAATGGACTTCCGCAAAGTCAAGCCTGAATCAATTAACTATCTTCAGTATTGTTGCAAAAAAAATATAAAAACTTTTTAAAGTTGTTAAATAGTATGGAAATTCTATAAACAAAAAAATCAACGAAATTTATTAATAACCACAGTTTTTGTAGCTAATGTCATGAGACCAAATTTAGGAGACAAAGACTTACCGATGCTTTCACAATTCATGATCTTCTTGATTAAGAAACCCAAAATTTATTTTTTTTACTTGATTTATTTTTTTGTTTGATTTATTAGTACAATAAAAAATACTTGGAAAAAATCTTTTATTTCATTAGTTATGCTTACTTCTATTCATCGGATAAGAAAAGATACATATTTAAAAGAAAACAAATAACTTCAGTTTAAAAAACTAACTTAGAACTGTCATATTTCAAATATCACGAGTAGAGTAAGAAAGCTGATCTATATTTTTAAGAACCTAAGAGAAATTGCAGATAGCGACCTCCACTTATATGTGTACAAAGCTCTGCCAATCTGTCATAACGTATTGTATTGCAGTGTGGAGAGGTGCAGCGAAATCTCATATGTTATATACACACACACTGTAACACACTGTATTATGTACAATATAGGCAAGAGAAAAAGAAGAACATTGACTCCTGTAACACAGGCTACCCTAGCACAGGAGTCAAATATCACTGTTTGCACATTTCGTATTCTGTACCTAAAAGTAATCAAATTGTAAAATTGTGATTAGTGTAATTTTTCTTTTGGGTGTGTCAACAAATTATAATGATTTTTTAGAACATTCTCATCTGGATGGGCTGAATATACATATAAAAGAAAATGATAAATACACATTAAATAACATAAATAAATAATACATAAATAAAAGCCCCACGAGATGGAAGCCCTCGGCAGGGGATACCAAACGACCGAGGGTTAGGGGGAAAGGGATGTGGTGTGGTGTTCAGGCCAATACAAACGATCTCTTTATTACTCCTCACTAAACCTAAGAGTACATGTATTTATTACCCTACTGGCAGGAGGAAGGCACATATCACTACACCTCTCTCGATATTAAAAAAAAAGAAATGTTCTCTATTTACTTTTTTTACATTTTAATTTGTAGATACATAAAATAACAATTTGATTTCCTATTGCATGTACATTATATTGTACTAAATGACGGCTCCGTGGCGCAGTGGCTGCCCCCACGATACAGGAGAAAATCCTAGTGTGGAGGTTACGTTTTTTTTAAATCAAATCAAAATCAAATTTTACTATACTCAACCAAATCTAAGAAATACCTTTTGACAGCTGTCACACTTATTGCACTAGGCATGTCAACCAAAAAATCGGTACGTACAATATTCGATTCTTTAGAAAAATCTATATCGATTATTTAGAGTTGGTAATCATTTAGTTTTGTTTCGATTAATACCAGAATAAATTAGAAATAATTTAAAACACAAGATTTCTAGAGGCAAAGTTGTATAAATTTAAATTTTTAAATGAGATTAAAAATAAATTTATTCAGTCACTTTCACTACAACTAATTGCTGTCGTTGTTTAGATTAATTATTATTGGATTTTCAATAATGTAGTCAAAATGAATGTCTATTTCAAAGTCATCCATAATAATTTGTGTCTTTGTTTTCTCCATCACTTTTTCCCAATTGTTCTTTGTGACATGGGTACATGCTTCATTCAGCAAACCTTCCATTTTCTTCACAAAGCATAAGATATTTTCATCTCGTGTGTGTTTAAGTAGAGTTAATAATATGTAATTTGCATTAAAAACATTTCATATAAGAACTAGTATAGTATAGTAGTAGTCATATAGCATTATAATGGCAGTGGTATGGTGGTAGTCTTGTGATATTCGTAAGGAATATTTTGTAAAAGGGTTATAAACCACTCTTTGAATTTTTCTGCATCTATTTCCTTATCGTATTCTCTTGTAGTCTTTTATTGGAAAGCTAATAAACAATTTTCTACAAATCTTCCTCCGGCGGATCCCGCATCACCTTTTCCCACGGGCAACTTCGAGCAAATGCTGCAGTATCATCGTTTCATCAATGAATATGACGTTGTCCCAATTGGTTATATTTTTCATTTCTCTTCAAAATGTTATTCTTTGCAAGGCTATGTCATGCCTCTCCATAATTATTTTGTGTTTATCTTTTTTTTTTGTATCGGAAGCGCATGCGTTTTAAAATGGTTCTCAAAGACTATACTACCATTGTTTAAACCGCCATCTACTAAACTTTCTTGCAACTAAGCCGCAGTATGATAAGATGCAGTATGATATTCTTATTTAGATAATATAATATAATATATATATAAGAGATTTCCACCTATGTACTGACTCATCACGATATCTCTGGAACCATAAGGCCTGGTAGGAATATTCCTTTCGCCGAGTAGAGGCCAGTTAAGAACGGATTTTACGAAATTCCACCTGCAAGGGGGTTGCGGGGGCGTTAATTAAAAAAAATAACATTTTCTAACTATAGCTCTTATAGGTATAAAACTTAGTCAGAATATTCTTTTTGGTATGTTAAAATTACCAAGAATGGGTTTTATGAAATTCCACCCACAAAAGGCAGTGCGAGGCCGTTAAAAATATTAAACTTAAGCGGCTGCACCGATTTTGATGAAATTTTGTGTGTAATTAAGTTCATTCGATAATGGTTTATACTCAAAATTGGACCCGGTAGGTGGCGCTGTTGTCGGGATCCAGAAATCACCCGTGCGAAGTCGGGGCGGGTCGCTACCTGTAAATAAACTTATCCAATTGTATAGACTTTGCCCCCAAGGTCAAAGTCACATGGTCATCAATTATGGTCACATCCTCTTTATAGATTGGAATATTTTTATCTAATAGATATTTATATTTATTTGCAGACAAAGAAGCACAAAGCACAAGCATGTGAATTTCAACAAAAGTTCCATTCCACAAAAGGTGCTTAATCAGATCAGATTCGCATAGCACGTGTGGTCGACACCTGAGCAAGGGTCGTATACGGCGCGAGCGATTCATGTTTGTTATAAATGCCATTTCCATATACGCTTTTGGAATCTTTTGCTATATGAGATTCATTATTTATTAAGTTTAACAAAACAATCTGTTATTAAGAACTATTTGAAAGTATTTTTAATAGAATGATCCAAGATAATATTTTTTGTTTTCACACTTTCTTTATGGCAAATACTTGTAACAAAAACGTGTAAAAAGTAACTGTCTGCTGCTAGTTCAGTAAGTTCTGTGTTGTTGGTTGCATAAATTTTTATGTCGTCAATGTAAAGTAAATGTGATAGAATGTGATATGAGTTATTATATTTTAATTGAAAAACTACATTAGTGTTATTGAGTAATTCTGATAACGGATTAAGGGCTATACAAAACCATAACGAACTAAGAGCGTCTTCCTGAAATATACCTCTTTGTATTTTTATTGGCTCTGTAGTTAAGGAACTGTTATTAATTCATTTTTGTTTCGTCTTCCACTGACTTCATTTAAAAACTGAAATCATACTGGGATGCATTTTATAATGTTTTAGTACTTAAATTAACCCACTATGAGGGACAGATTCAAATGCCTTTTTGAAATCAATGTACATAATGTAAACATTTCTATTTTTATTGTGTGCCTGTTTCATGGCTATGGCATCTATTGTCAACTGTTCTTTACATCCTTGGCTACATTTCCTGCAACCCTTTTGTTGTTCTGTAAGAATGTTTTGTTGATCAAGCTGTCTGTAAATTATTTCACTAATGCATCCTGTAATAATCTTGTATATCGTTTGTAAGCATGTTATAGGTCTGTAATTTGCGGGATCTTTTGGATCTGGACCTTTTGGAAGCATGTAAGTGAGACCATTTGTTATGAATGTGGGCATATCATGTGGTGAATGTATGAATTAACAAATATGTTTGTGAATAAAAAGATGTGTGCATGTGAGCTTTTTGTATCAATAATTATTTATAATATTGACGGTGCTATCCAATTTTGTGTGCGTTCGATGATTTGAATGAATGTGTCTACTGTGATGTTTCCAATTCCATTTGTTAAATATTTGCTGTATTTGCTGTTTTGTCTTACCAATCAGCTTTACTATTATGTGCTACTGGGTTTTGCCAAAGGCCTGCCCAAGATTGTTGTAAGTGTTGTAGTGATGAGAATTGAGCAGATCGTGTAGTATTAATTTGTTGATCATGACCTAAAAGTTCTGTAAAACTGTCTTTCATTATTTGAAAAGGTTGCATTTTGTTGTTTACGTTTAGTACATGTTAAATATCTTCTCAGTCTATTTGAGAGCGAGTTTAATTTTTGCTTGAGTGTGTCGAGAAAATTTTGTGGCTCCGTGTTAGATTCTTCGTGTTGAGAATGTGTTTTATATTTCATTTTTATTTCTTCTACAGTCTTTAATATTCTCTAATTTCTATTACCTATTATGTATTGTGTTAATCTTCCAATTTCTAATCTATATTTTTCTATTCTGCTTTCAATTCTCCTTTGCCAGGTAGGTTTGCTATTTTGATTTTATGCAGTTATAATTTCCTCTATATTAAATCTGGTACCAATACATAAGGCGGCTGTAAAAGCTGCTGAATAGATTAAAATATGTAATGATATAAAATCCAAATCAAATGGTTATGGAGTTTAATTGTAAATTATTGAATATTTACAATACACATGCGCCAGAACGTGAGGTTAATATTAAACGCCCATCAGTTCCGTGGATCACTAGCAACGTACGCCTGGCAATGAACAGGCGCAACAGAGCTTTTGTCACATATAAATCTTGCCGTACTGTACAGAACTGGGAGGCTTTCAAAAAAGCTAGGACTAGTCCGCTAAACGCCGATATTTTCATGATTTCCTAAATAATCCATCGCAATCAGAGACATGGAAGTTTATTCACTCTCTTGGTCTCAGTAAAACTAAAAAGCAAGTAATCTCAGATATTTTCCCATTAAATGATCTTAATGTTCACTTTTCTTCATCAGCTTGCCTCCCATCACACATTAAAATTAAAACTATTTCGGATATTACCTCCATGTCATCCACGCATACTGATTCTTTCTCTTTCATCGCTCTCAACTTAAATGGTTAAATATCTCACAACGCAGGAACCTTAGAATTCTTAGCACTCTTTTCACTATTCTTAACGATCCATTGGCCCCAGGGTATTTGAAATGTAAGTTTCAATACCTGGGCTCTTCCCATGATTGCAATCTTCGCTCTCATAACAATCTCGTACTGCAAATTCCCTCTCACCGTACTTGTTTCCTCTCAAACTCTTTCGCTGTTACAGCTGTACGACTCAACAAAAGTAAAGGAACATTACTTGGGCTCATCTGACACATAAATATATAATCTATAACACATAATCTCTAGTATATCCTTATATATATTTAAATAAGTTCGATCTACATGTATGTGTGTGTGTGTGTGTGTGTGTGTGTATGTGTGAAATTTATCAATTTTAGGTTTTCATCCTAGCCCACTGCAGTACACACATCTCCCACTAACGTTCCGGTTGGCTGGTAGAAAATTTTATTTCCTTATCCTTTTCATTATGAATACGAGTTGCTTGCCTATTATGAATGCGAAATCACCTAAAATATGGTAAGAATTACATTTTATGTTTCTGTTTGTTTCCTTGTCAAATTTGTGCAAATAATAACACGTGTTCTTTTCTTTCAGTTCAAAGAAGTTACCATTTACTTCTTCGGAAAGGGAACTAATTGTTGCTTTAGTGCGGGAGCGGCCCATTATTGAGGATAAGCGTACACACGCGGATTTTGAAAGTCACGTATCACTTTTCTTGTGCTAATCGTTCTTTGCACGTTTATTCTCTCCAGGATATAATTATCAAAATCATCTTCGCTGCTGTAATCCATCGCAATTATTCAAACAAAACAAATCAGCGTATCACAAATCAACAAACATAACCTATATACCACATACCAGTTTGTCATTTGCGTTGATTTATCGCACTATGCGTAGCGTAAAGTAGCTAGCGAGCTACTTTATCTGTGCGTTCATTATAATAAGCGCACAGTGTCGTCTAACACTCAAGTGACGTTTATGAAACAAAATTTCGTCCACTGTGCGTTAAAGCCTACTGTGCGTACGCATAGTATCGTTCTTGAATACTAGTGTTAGACCCTCCTGTGATAGGTGCTGCAAAGCACTTAAAGGGAGTAAAAAAATGAAATGTTCGCGTAAATATAAGAAATTATCAACAAGTGTTAAAAATTGTCCTATTTTAGTACCCTAGTTGCGCTGATCATTGCACATCACTAATAGAAGTCTAAATTTTTTTATACTTTTATGTAATATAACGAAAATGTTTTGTAATTTTTTCATAATATCAATAAATAATTTATATTTATTATGTGTAGAGCCATGCTGCAGCTATATTAATTGTATAGTTGTAACACGAATGGGTCGGCTCGACCGGAGAAGGACCACGCTCTCACAGAATACCAACGTAAAATAGCGGCTTAATGCTGCTGTGTTTCGTATGGTGAGTATAGAGAACCGGAGACCCTTTTACTGGAAACGAGGCATTCCATCTTAGTCCTCACGGCTGACAACGCATTTGCATTTTGATTCGCAAACGAGGATAGATGTAGATGTCTATGGGCCACAGCAACCACTTACCATCAGGTGGACTGTGTGCTCGCTTGTCACCCTTATCGTATAAAAAAGTTCGGCAATAGATGCTATTTTTCATGTTTCAAGATAAAAAATTCTTGTGTAGTATATTAATAGACATATTGTTAACAGATATATAATAAAATAAAGAAATCTAAAACCGCTTACGATAATTCTCCTTTCCGTCAGCCAGCATCTTAGGGTCGGCCAACTCTGGATACCTGCCAGTCAGCCAAGATAGCCACTCTCCCAGGACTGTGGCGGCCCGAGGCCGTATTATAGGCGCTGATATCTCGCGCTCTCCGGTCGTTGGAGGTAACAGGACTACGGCGTAGCCCCGTAGCGAATCTCCGCCGATGGCGTTATGTGCTTTTACAGATATGATTACTTGCGGCCCTGGAACGAAACGTCATAGCGTAAGCTTGTTTGAAAAATTGTGAATTTACGCCTGAATATATACACCTATACCACAAAATAAAGTGGATAATAGTACCCTATACGCACAGTTACAATATAAATTATCTCTACATCTATACATATAAATAAAATTGAAGTCTGTCTGTCTATAACATCGAGCTCAGGGGTTCCTTGCATCCCATTAAAACTTGAGTAACCATTTGTAAACATTTTGTCTGTCTGTCTGTCCGGGCTAATCTTCGGAAAAGCTGAACTGATTGTGATGAAACTTTACGAACAGATAGGGAGCGATGCCAGGAGCTACTTTTTATGCGACAAACTTGGAGATTTTTTTCTCTGTAAGTAATTATAATAATAAAAATCAATCGAATTGCATATAAAATTTTCCTTTTTGAAATCGATTAAAATTAATGGAGCCTTTGACTGTCTGATTTTGAATATGACCTTTAAAAACAGGTCTGCATTTAATTATGCAAGAATTCGGATAAGTTTACTTTTTTATTTACGTCCCTTAGCTAATTTGGAATGCATTTTATTAAAAAAAAAAAACTGGTATTTCATTTAATTTACTTTTTATGTATGCCTTCGTCCAAAGCCAGCTAAAACAAATTAATTAAAATTGTGAGATATATTTAAATTATTAACAGTAACAGGTACCACCTATAAGTGTTTTTTTTTATAGAATAAGTATGACAAACTAGCACACAGTCCACCTGATGGTAAGTTGATGATGTGGTCCATAGACATCTACATCTATCCTCGATCAAGAATCAAAATGTAGATGCGTTGTAACCGATGAGGACTAAGATTAATGCCTCGTTGCCAGTGAAAAGGGTCTCCAGTTCTCTACATTCACCAAACAAAACACAGCAGCATTAAGCTGCTATTTTATACTGGTATTCTGTGTGAGCGTGGTCCTGCCCCAGCCGAGCTGACCCATTCGTGCTGCAGCCCTATTATAGCTGCAGCATGACTCTACCACTTATACAAATTATTAACAGTCACAGGCACCACCTTTAAGTGCATACGATGCATTCTGCTAATCAACCAAATAAAGCTGTGGTGACCGAATAATATTAGAAAATACATACATATATTAAAATTATAATATAATAGCGAACCCACATTTAAACGGTTGATGAAGAGGATCAGTGTTACCAATAGGGATAACCTTTTTAATGAAGTAAGGGTAACAAATGAGCACACGGCCCACCTCTATTCTCGATTAAGAATCGAAATTCAGATGCGTGGTCACCCCAGAGGAATAAGATAGAAGGTCTTGTCCTAAGTAAAAAGGGTCTGCGGTTGTCGTCATGCACGCTGCGCTATGCTTTTTTATAAAACTGAAGTGACAAACAAACTTACAGTCCACCTGATGGAGCAATGCTAACTGGTGGCAGAAATAGGTAAGAGGGGATTTACTACCCGTGCGGTTAAAGAATGGGATTGAAAATGGCGTTGCCTCTATTCACCTCTCGCTCGTATACCGGGTGTTTGTGAAACGCTCCCGAAAACGAAGACAGATGATAGTACTAAGGATACCTATGATGATGGGTCACAAAGAAATTCGATCCCGAATAATCATGAAAATACTTAAACATAAAACCAGCAGTGAAACTTAAAAAAGAAAATCAGCTGACAATATGACAATATAAATATAATCAGCGGGCGCCGAACTCTTATCTAGATCGGTACGAAACAATGCATTAGGTATACTACTCACTCTACCCTTCCCTTTCACACACACGCTGCCTCGTGTCGCCTCGCGCTGTGGAATTTACACATGCTTCAAGGACGTTACCTCCGTGCGCATTTGTTTTGGCGGGATTGATTAATAATTTTAGTTTTTGAGACAGTTTCATGTTGACTATCATGAGCGATAGTTCAATTGTTTTGTTTATTAAATTATTGTCGTTATTACTTGTTATTTATTACTTAATGATATTGTTCTTGTTGTTACGTTTTGTGTTTTTTGTTTTGTTTTAATAATGCCTAACGCGTAGGTACGTTTATAGTGCTCGTGAATACGGCAACATGTTAATGTGCCTTGGAGAATCTCATAAGGCCACGGAGGATCGGTAAGCTGTTTCATACCTAATTTTTTTAAATAACTTAGTACTGAACTGATCTGAAAAGATACATAACTGAATACATTAGAATAATAAACATTCCTACACAATGGATAAAAAAGCATGACTCTAACCTTATTAACATTTTATTTAAGTATTTTTTTCATTAGCGGGGAATCGAACCAGTTATTTGGTTTATTTAACCTGTGAATTCGAATTAAAGTGGCTACGTGGAGACAAGCACAGTGGCAAAAGGTTAAGTAGATAAGTTAGGTATTTAGACAAGTGTTGTAAATTATTAGGTATTGTGGTACCATCGCTAGCGGTGGGCCGCGCGAATTCGGCGTTCGCGCGTACATTGACCCCTAGTCAGCTGATTGTAATTCAGTAATTCCACTGCTGGTTTTATGTTTAAGTATTTTTATGATTTTTTTAAATGAAATTAACGTTTTATTTAACTATACTAACACGATGGAGCGTGAATAAAGCTAATAAAACATTGTGAAAAGATGATTTTTTTTTTCATCAGGATCGATTTTATATTTCACCCATCATCAAAGATATAGTTAGTACTGTCGTTTGTCTTCGTTTTCGGGAGCGTTTAAAAATACCCTGTATACCGGGTGTTTGTGAAACGCTCCCGAAAACAAAGACAGATGATAGTACTAAGGATACCTATGATGATGGGTCACAAAGAAATTCGATCCCGAATAATCATGAAAATACTTAAACATAAAACCAGCAGTGAAACTTAAAAAAGAAAATCAGCTGACAATAGGGTCAATATCCTCGCGGGCGCCGAACTCGTTATCTAGATCGGTACGAAACAATGCATTAGGTATACTACTCACTCTACCCTTCCCTTTCACACACACGCTGCCTCGTGTCGCCTCGCGCTGTGGAATTTACACATGCTTCAAGGACGTTACCTCCGTGCGAATTTGTTTTGGCGGGATTGATTAATAATTTTAGTTTTTGAGACAGTTTCATGTTGACTATCACGAGCGAAAGTTCAATTGTATTGTTTATTAAATTATTGTCGTTATTACTTGTTATTTATTACTTAATGATATTGTTCTTGTTGTTACGTTTTGTGTTTTTTGTTTTGTTTTAATAATGCCTAACGCGTAGGTACGTTTATAGTGCTCATGAATACGGCAACATGTTAATGTGCCTTGGAGAATCTCATAAGGCCACGGAGGATCGGTAAGCTGTTTCATACCTAATTTTTTTAAATAACTTAGTACTGAACTGATCTGAAAAGATACATAACTGAATACATCAGAATAATAAACATTCCTACACAATGG